>OU343222.1:267979764-268201936 GCA_910596185.1 Chrysanthemum makinoi
ATATATATCTGATTAAACTACTAGTTATATATGCAATTCCCCCTTCTTTAAAAGTTCGATCTAACAATCCCAATTTTCAGTCATTGTCTTTGTTAACAAATCAACTAAATAGTTTATGTACATTTATATATTAATAGCGAGTCTACAGCGTAATGCGTGAATCTGCCATTTTGTGGTGAAGAAATGTTTTTTTTATATGCTTGTTCTGGCCAAAACGATTCATGGTGGCGTGTACGCCACATATATATAATCCTAAAAATTATTTTAAATTTCGCCCAAGAATGAATTCTGAGAAAATCCTCGTGGATTAACAGCCCATCACCAACCAAAATACCTAAATCCAACAATAACCTTAAACTTTAGCTAAATAATACCACTTAATCTAACTTGTACCCTTTCACTTTTACAAAAAACGCAACCACAAAGATAGATCTATACCAACCAAGAACTTGATATCAACACAAAATAGTCTCTTTCTTGGGTTACCTTTTTCACAACTGACTTTTCTTGGTTAGTTTTTGCTTTGATCCGAATGAAAGAGACAATGAAACCTTATGGTTTTGTGCTTTCTTTAAGTTTCAAAATTTTAAAAGAGATTTTTTATCTTCAAATGGATCTATGATGGGTGTATGTTCAAGAAACTTTTGAATCTTTAAAGATTTGAAAACAAGTTGGACAAAACTGAGATCTTTCTCTTTTACTTTCTTTTATTCCTTTTCGTTTTTGTTTCAACCGACACAAAGAAGAATGAAACTGATTGTGTTTTGTTCTATCTTCTATTTTTTTCGGGTATTAAAGAAACTTATCTTCTAATAGATCTATGATGTGTTTGGTTTACTCTTAAGATTTGTTAAAGATTGATGTAAAAGTTTAAACAAAGCCGAAGTTATTCGATTTTTTTGGTGGTATAATAAAATGAAAGATGGAGTGGGTATATAAGACAGTGTTGTTTTGATGTTGTTGTTGTATACGTGAGGTGAGTTATAAATAAGTTGTGTTTGTTTAATGAATGATCGTGGGACTGTTGAATGTTTTTTTTTTTTTTTTTTTTTTTTTGAAGATCGATGATGGTTATGTTCTCACACGTGAATAGTGTTTTTTTTTTCAGTTTGATATGGGCTTTACATACTTGTAAAGATATATGTAGTATAGATGTATTAGATGAGTAATATAGATTTATACATTGTGCTTAGAAGTAGTTGTATATATTGGTGATGAGGTGTTTTAAATTATGTATTAATTGTATGTAAGAAATAGTATTTTTTTTGGTTTGATTTGCTTTACATCGTAAATTATGTTTTTTCTTGTATTTCTTAAAAATCTATTTTAGAAAATCTTAAAAATTAAATAGGAGGAAAGTGCTTAAATGCATTATAAGTAGTATAGATAAAAGATTACGTCAATTAAAACTCGATTCGCCTTACGACCTACTTTTAAGATGAAAAAGACCAACGTTTCTTCTGTTTAGATGAAAAAAATAAACACGTTTAACACATTTTTGTTTATTAATGTTGTTTTGGTTACACTCATGTACATATGGTTAAGAATTGGTTTTGCTGACACTTTTGATTAACAGACTTCCATTTATGTATTAAATCACATGATATGAAAATTCATTTTGAATGCTTGTAGCTTTTAAATGTGCAAATAAAACTTTAGAGTACGCAAATTATTAGTCATATGGTTATGATCACTAGCGAAGATCGTAGACGTATTTTGGTCATGCAATATCCTATTTTCTATGAACAAACTAATGTTGACAAAATTTAATGTTTGTACACATTATTGAGTTGAATTATTTGGTGAAGACCAAAAGTAGGTTTATCTATTGTGTTGATAGTTTACTTGGTATGAAATGCACTTTTATTTATAAACATTACTAAGCCAATTTATTTATATGTGTTTTTGACATACCAACTTTGTATTTCAAGGAATCATTAAAATACTTCTAGATCGTTAATTAACTTATTATACACATCCTTATCTGGTTATTTGCTTTCGAAATTTTCATAAATAAAGAAGTTTGAACATCAATAAGCACGTCAAATTTAGTTGAAAATTCCAAAGTTGAAGGACTACATATGAAATATATGTATGTTGATAGATTTATACTATGAAATCCTTTAAAAGAACAAGGGGGTGAAGTGAAATAACTCATGTTCCAACAAAAACAATTTGGAGGGTAGCGAAGGCTATCAACTGAAAAATGTCAGGCTGTAAGTAGCTCAAGACAGAATATACTCAGATTCTATCCAAAATTTGAATGTTGATTGTCTCCGTATTTATTTTTGGGCAAGCCTATCCCAACACCTCATTATTTCCCCACGTCATACATAGGCCGTCGTTAGATTGATGAATTTGATTTTTATTGTTTTATTATTTATTTGTGTAGTGTATATATATAATGTGTATTTATTTGTGTAGTGTTTTATATGTAAAAGTGTATTTATTTGTGTAGTGTTTTTATATGTAGAGTATATTTATTTGTGTAGTGTTTTTACGTTAAAACATTAGGCATTAAAACATTAAACAATCTGCAACAAATATTTTTCAATATTACAACGAAATCTACTTACATGAAGATTATTAAATGTCATATAAGCTCATAGAGTATTCCACTCGACTAACGTCGTCAATTTCTTGCCGATTCAAAGGTGATCCCAACGCCTTTATTCTTGCCTTCAACAAATTATTTTGAGCCAATAGCATGTTGATCGCTTTATCTTTAGTTCCAGATTTCCGAGTAATCGTTGAAGAAGATGCTTAACCAAAGTACTTTTGTTGAAATATTTCCTTCCATGGCGATGTCGACACCATAGTTTTCGGTCATTTGCGTTACATGATGAAACAATTATAAGAAATGTAATTTGTTTTGCGTTTGGGAATTCTTCTGCATTACCCGTGCTAAATCTGCAGCCATTGACGATAACCATGTAATATTGTTCTTAATAACCAACTTAACACATTCCAACACCCATTTGAAATTTGGCTATTTTTCCTTGTCGAAAAGCTAAGCCATTGAGAATGTTGTGTGTTTATTAGAACCCCAATTGTAAAGAATGGCGGTTTAAACATCGTGGTGTTGTATACGATCAAAGATGATTAGGATATGTTGTCCAGGGGCATATGACGCTCGTTGAACAAAAATATTTCATCCAAAATTTCATTGGTGCCGTTTACCCCGGGGTAATATGTATAACCTTAACCACCGCAAATGTACTAAAAGGAGTTGTATCAGTCAAATCACCACACGCGGCGTATCCTTCTGTGCATTATATACCGCTTAATGCCGGACCAGCATTCGGATGCTCTCTTTATAGTGAAAAAAAAATATTGTGTTGCTACGCATCTTTGTTTTGTCAAAACTAACCACTTTCTATTAGGCACCCCATGGTCACACGTATGTATAGAACATTGTATCTTCTAGCAACTGTTTTAGTTCTTCCTTTAACAAAGAAAAAATCGATTCGCCAGTTAGATTGCACCCAATCGTTAAAGCAACTTCGCAGAACACCTAAAAATAAAAACACAACAACAACTTTTACTTTAACAACTTTTATAAAAAATACAACTTTGTACATTTTTAACAACTTTATTTATTGTTACATTTTTTTTTACAAACTTTTATATTAGTTTTATTTTTAAAAAACTAATACAACTAATACTCTTTTACAAAAAATTTACAACTTTTATTATATTTTTTTTATACAACTTTTATATTTTTTTTACTTAACTTTACAAATGTATCTTTACAAGATTTTTTTTTACAAACTTTACAAATATTACAAGTTTTTTTTACAAACTTTACAATTACACTTGTATGACGTTATTATGATTATTATTATTGGCGTGAGTTGAGTACCCACGTGTAGTGCGTGAATCCGAGGGGTGACCTGTGAGAAAAATTTTATTTGATAAATAAAGCATGCATGTTAAAGCAATAGAAAATAAATTTTTGGTATTTTACTAAAGTTTAACTTTTATATTAGTTTTATTTTTAAAAACTAATACAACTACTCTTTTACAAAAAATTCAACTTTTATTAAAAAAATTCCAACTAGCTTTTATATTTTTTAACTTTTAAACAATTATCCTTTATCTTAGCGATCGGTTAGTTAATTGTGAAAAGATTTTAAAAGAATATGACAAGGACATTTTCGTCATTTTATTCGATATGAAGCTGAACCGGTAACGTATGAAACCACAGTGGTGAACAAGTCGAAAAAAAATAACTTTAGTGGTAGAAAGTGAAAAAATAAACCAAAATAGCGATTGTTGTTGATTAACAAAAGAAAAAAAGACAATATATGACCAAAAAGTACACCCAGCCATCCTTTTTGTTTGCATTTTACTCGTCCTTGTGGCTGAAAAAAAAAAGAGATAGCAGGTGGACCCCATTGATAATAACCTACCCCTAATTAATATGGAAGCTTCAAACCTCAAACACCTATATTAAATACTGAAGTCTCATAATATGTATTCTTTATAAAGGAATTGATATTTTCTGTGCATTTTTGATCGTTAGTACGTATTTGACATTCGGTGTATGCGTATAATGCATATAAAAAGGCTAAATGGTGAATCATGAAAAATGTGGTGTGAGTATCACTCCTTTATAAAAAGACTAAAGGAGGGCTTCGCCACATACCTCCACTCACTACGTGAACCTCCATGCCTTGCAAACAACTCACGCGCAGTCACTCGATCAATGCAAATTAAGGTGAGTGGTTCACCTAGTTGATAAACGCGCGAAAAAAATCGACCGTTTGGTTTATTAAAAAAAAAAAAAAAAATCCACTACCCCTTTTTTCCTATATAAATACCCACCAAATCATTCTATAAAACAAAACTAACTTTTAAACTCTCCTAATACACGTCTGCCTCTATCTCACAATTTTCAAAAGAATTCGAAGCGTTTATGTTCACGTCTGAAGAAGAACAAGAAAGTGAAATTGAATTTGACTTTTATTGCAAAAGTTTTCGTTTATTAGAAATAGAAAATCAAATCACGGCAATAAAAGCGGATTAATCGTGATCATTATGGTGCTCATGACCGCTTGGAGTAGCGATATTTTACGGCGACCGCTCTCGCGATGAAAGTACATTCCGAAGAGGTTAGGTATGAATCGATCTCTTCTCAATTGGATTGTTCGGTAATCTTCATCGTTCGCTTTTAGTGATAATATTGATTGCACCGAAAAGAAGACATTTCAACTTTGATGAAGTGAACCCATGATTAATCAATTGGCATACTGGCCTGAACCCGGATGCTTAAGATGAATATCTCTGATAAGTGAAAAACATCTCGGCCGAGTCGTTGATTTCTTTTTAAGTCTGTTATGGAAATTTTGGCCCGTAATATTTGAGGAAACCAACTATAGGCAGATGTGAAGCTTTACGACATCATCGAAGAAAACACGAGTTTAGGGATGTTAGAAAGCCTTGAACGTCTGATTGGGAGTGGTTTGGTTGTCCGAATCGCTGAAGGGCAATATGTTATCGTGATCATGGTTCAATCCATTCATTTTCTGGAAGTCAGGGCGTCCTCAAGACTTATGGATATGGCACACTTTCTTTGGTGTTTCTGGGTCGAACAACGACATTAACGTTCTTGATCAATCCCCTTTATTTAACGATCTTAAACAAAGGGATAGCGAAGATGTTTATTGCTAACGGGTAACTTACACATTTGGTTACTATCTTGTTGACCGGATATATCCGAATTGGCAACACTTCAAATTAAGACGATTCGAACCAGATGATGATGACGGAGAATAAGGTATAAGCAAATGAGAGAATCGGCAAGGAAAGATGTAGAAAGTGCGTTTGGTGTTTTGAAGAAAGAATGGGCAAGACTTGACAATCCCACAAAGATATTGACAAAGAAAGAATCCGCATATGATGTATACATGTATCATATTACACTACTGCCAAGGCTACACGTGGTGGTACCACGAAATAAAAATTTTCGATGAATAATGTATTTTAGTTTATTAGGTTCTTTTTAACAATAAATTTATTGGTATCAAGAATTCGTATAGCTCATGCGTTCGGGCTCGAGCAGATGCTTGCAGGTTCCGGCTCGAGGCGATTTGTCATGCCCGCTTGGAGGCTCGAGCCCATTTGGCGTTACTGCCTCAGGGCTTGAATATTTATATAATGTGCTTTATTATTTGTAGTAGTGAAATTTAATGCAGTGAATTGTGTTTAATTTGGTTGTACAATATGTTTGATAATTTGTATTTCTTATGTAAGGGGTGTTTTAATAATTGTATTAATTGTATTTATTGATGTTGTTCCCCGTTCACTATCGTTTAAAATAGTTTAAATGTATAAAACAAGTTAATAGTGAACTGATGAATGTAATAAAATTAAAACCAGAGTAATTTTCAAAATCATATTCTTATTAGAGATAAATCAACAAAGAATACGTTACCCAAGTACTTGAGGAATAGTACTTGGGATTGAAATGACAAAGTTGGGTGACTCTCTCTAAGCTCAAAGCTAAGTCGAGACAACTCTTAGAGCTCACCGGAGCTATCTCAGAACTAAGTTGTATTTGGAGGAGTGAAAAGATGGCTTGCGTGTATGTGTGTTTTACAATTCACAAGCTTAATCTTTTCAATCCATCTCTTATGCTATTTATACATGTATGAGATTTAACTCTTTCCTAAGTGACAAATCTGACATCATACATAAGACAAAATCGATGTATTTTGTCTCTGTTCAAAGACTATTCTAAGTAAAAGCACAAGGTCGCTTCCATAACTCGGTGACAACGAGCTTGTAAGATAGTATATTCAGGGAAAGTTGACTTGTTGATAAGGACATCTTCTTATCGATTCAAACTTCTCCGCCTTGTCTCGCTCTTCAGTCTATTTATCCTTGAGCTTACTTGATTTGTCTTCAAGTGTAAGAGTTGGAGAGTCTTAGGGATTCGATGAGTTATTGTCATCACCACCTAATCCATCATCTTCTTCACTCGGTCTTTCACCCTTTAAGTTCCGCTACTGAGTAGAGACTTCTTAAACGCCAAATGTAGTATCGAAGATGACTCCGAGAGGCTATGCACTTAGTGACTGGATAGTGTTTAACGAACTAAACACTTGGGCTATTTTCTATTCAAATCCTAGATTAAAGGGTTTGGGTATTTCACCGAACAAATCTCCCTATTTGGATATAAAAATAGCCTAAATTGGTTGATCGATGTAGCGAGCAAGTGGCTTCTTCCTACTTAGAATGTACTAATGAATACAATAGGAACACTGAATATTTTAACAAAACATACATCGTTTATTGATCAAATTACAAAGGTTCCTATCACTAGTACAAAAGATAAATACAAATGATGTCAGTTGAGATGGATCCTCGCTTGCAAGCTTAGGCTTCTTTTTGAGGAGTGTTTCTTTTGTCTGTATCTTGGCATTGAGGTCTTAGCAGAACCTCGATGTTCGCTAGGGTTTGGATTTGAGATGCTACTGGTATGTAGCTCAAAGATTGCGACCCACTTACTAATCAATATCACTCCATCTTTGAAAGCGAGGTTCCAGACATCAATGTGGAATAGCCCTCTTCGCTTCTCTATCACTAGATAGTTCACAAATTTCACACCTTCATGACTCCTCATTGCATTCTAATCCAGGCACTTTGATTTCGTGTTGGAACTCAACTCTCTTGCTTTTGCCGGTGGATGATTGTGGTTGAGATCCTTGAGGTGCGATTAAAGGCGTTTGAATTCCCGGTTGGGTGGACAATCCCTCAATCTTTCATATCTTTTCGAGCATTTTCATCGGGTCCTTAACCACGCATTTTTCTTCTTTTCAATAATGGACCAAGTTCATCGAGGTTCGTTGATCGAAGTCGTGAATTTGAGAGGATCATGAACGAAGTGTCTTTTATCATCCCTCAGGCGTTCATGGCCGAGGTTTGGTATTAGGGATGATTCTAACATTTGTGATCTTTTCGTGAAGCCTTGACGCTTGTCATCCATTGCTTAATGCTCAATTACGCTTTTGCAGGAGCTTCGCTTTTCTTCTTCTTTTCTTCCAATTGTTTTTCTCATTCAAATATCCGAAGCGGCTGAGCTTCCTTGAACATTTGTCACGACACTTTGGAGCTTGCTTGGATCTAATCCCATGTTTTCGGCTTCTTGGCGACAACCTTTTCCAGTCTTCTACTGTTCTTTTTCTCTTCCTCGGCTAGTTTCAATCTTCTTCTTCTTTAGCAAGATGTTTTCACCGCTACTATTGGGAAAGGAGGTATTCTATGCGCCGATTTTATAGGAATCTTCTCTGCTCGGTGGTTTCCATAATGCCTTTGCCTTTGTCCTGGCCTTAGGAAGATGATGCAACCAAGGGTGGTGGTGTTGTTGTTATTGGTGTGATTACCGCCGTGTTGTTGTTGTTGATGTTGTTGGTGGTTGATGAGAGGGGTGTTGTGAGACTAGTGATGATGAGATTTGAGTGATGTTGATAGTGTTGGCTCCCCTCGCTGTGAGAAGAGGTTCTTGACAATATTCTCCCCCCTCAGCTGTTGAGAACCAGTGAGGGCAAGAGTTGGAGTTAGTGCCAGGGGATGGAGTTGCTTGACCTCTTGAAGGCCCGATAGATTTCAGAGATCATATGTCCGGGTGTCGCTTGAATACCGCTGACTTTTGTTTCCAAATTAGCCCGAGAAACTTCGAGAATGTCATTAGGGCCCAAGATTCCGTGCCGAGATGAGGATGCTCGAGCCAAGTAGCCACTGCGTATTCAAAGAGTCCAATGTAGCAGAAAGAATCCGGGATGGAAGACCACAACATTTGTAGACTTGAGCATATTGAGCCGATTCAATGAGGTTTGAGGATTGTTTCAAGTACACCTCGATAGCCTCCAACACTTTAGAGTTGAGTCCGGGTCTTCTTTGACAAACTCCCCGATTTCATCTATCGGTTAGTACCTCCTTTGAAGATGCACGAGGAATTTAGCCATGTTTTCATCCGTCGGTGTGAATGTTGTCATACATCGGATCCCTCGTGCTCATGAACATTTTCATCAAAGCCATGTATTCAAACCTTTAGATCGACGATAACTTCGCAGCTGACCTCGATTAATGTTGTTCCCACAATGTGTCGCTGACCCCGAATATAACCTTCTTGAAGCTTTGGTGATCCAATCAGAACATCTTTCGAGTGGAGAACATTATCAAATCTTTCAAATTCATGATGGAGGAAGAGGAGTCATCATTGTCGTACATTTGGTGATTTAGTATGCCTGTGGATCATTTTGAGGTCCGACGAACCTCGGCCCACGTCTTCCCGGTACCGATAAAACATCATCATCGGTTGACAAGCTCATCTTGAGAAAATAATATGCGGTAACATGCCTTGATTAACTGGGGGTTGGTGATGGGTTCCATATCAGTGGTGGTGTGTTTCCTCTGGAGTCTTTGTCCTCGTGACCCTCGGACACCGGGTGGCGTTTCCCATTGCCTTCGCTAGAGTCGATTTGTTGTGGGTTTCCTGACGGCGGGTTGTTCCTTTCCTCCGAGTCTTTGTCCCTCTGGACCCCACGAGACCGTGGGCGCTTTCCCGATGCCTTTAGCGAGTCGGTGTTGTATCCCTATCATCGGTTGTTTGATTCCCTCCGAGTCTTTGGGATCGACGCCTGTGCCCTTGACAAAGGCTTGGATTTGCTAATGTCATCATGTGGGGAAGGCGCTCCCTACCAAAGGTTGTATGTTTCCTCGGATCTTGGGAGTAGTGGTTGTGACCAAGGGACCGACCGCTGATGTATCGCTGTCCTTCGTTGTCACGGGGTGGATGTTGCACGTGGGTAGGTGTCTTTTTAGTCTCGGGCCTTTTGTGCCTTTTAGGTCGTGTTCCTGAAGCCTCGGGGCCACAGGACTTGGGTTTAGTCTTAGTCCCGACCGAGACTTCCTTTTCTCTTTTAGGAGCGGGGTTTGGAGACAAGATCCTCCGGGTTGTTTATAGCAACCATATGGGCCGTCAATTCAATAGGAGTGACAAGGGATGGGTCTTTTGAAAATTTGATTGGCTGGAAGCCCGGTAAAGCACCAAATTTTTCTTCCCGAGGGTAGTTTGAACCCAAAGAACACTTGTAAAGCTACAAGAGACAAACCTGGGATCTGAAACATATTTCGTCCTAGTTTTGCTCTATAGCTTAGTCGCAGATCATTTGAAATGATCTCCCCGATATTATTGATGACCCCATTCATTAAGCGATGCCATCATCAATCAATAGAGTTAACTTGTTGAGTGGATGAGTGGTTCCCGCCGGGACCCAATCACAAAAAGTGAATAGGATCCTCCAAGCCACGAAATGAGCTTTTTGGTGGTAGGGGTCTTGTCCAAAATGTTTTATCTAAAACGATTGTTTTAACCCATCCCATTGTGGAGGGTTCGGATGGGACATAAACTCCTTTGTTATAATCCAACCCTTGAAGTGCAAAATGTTTTGTAATCCGGGGTGAATTATTGTTGCCCCCATGAAGACCGACCGATGAGATATTCCCCAGAGGTCTAAGTTGTTCTCATCAAGCAGGGTGTGGGTCAAAGGCCTTTGCCCAAAACTCCTCGAGAGATTTTGGTAAACAATGGAGGACATTGAATAAAGGCCATTTTAGGGGCAATTAAACAAAAATTTCATAATGTCTTTGGTTGGGACAGTTGGGGGTATTCAAAGTTGCCTATGACATTATTTGTTTTAAATTCAACATTTGTAAGATCCCCTACTTGAGAGGCAACCGAGAGATTGAATTCTAGCCATTTCCATTTGAAATAGTTTAGGGTTTTGAAAAATATTTTTGACTAGAATAACCAAAGTTGTTTTGATCTCTCAAGTTTGTGATGAAAAACTTTTGTAAATGTATACAAGAAGGGTTTTCCAAAAGAGGTTTTAAGAGTTTTGAGCACACACAAATGTTTTTGAGTTTTAGAAATGATTTTGTGAGTTTTATTGCTTGAAAAAATTGTGTGTGTGTGTTTGTTTGTGTTAGAAGAGGGTATTTATAGAGTGGTAGAGAGGGTGATTTATGTATAGTTGGGAATATTAAGAGTCGGTTTTTAAAAAACGTTTGAATTTCCACATTTAATGCTACCACTCCATTACCCGCAATAAAATCCCATTTTCAGAGGCGATTCAGCTCAGTGATACAAAGTGCACTTTGGAGAGAAAATATCAATTTGATATTCTTGTGAGAGGAGGCATTAAATTCCAAGTGGGATGACAGTGAACAAAGACATATATATTCTATATTAAATTGGCATAGTTACCAACCTAGGACATTTAAGTAACTCATACTTGGATCATTTAGTTACTCATTCAATGCTCTTTGTCAATGTCAGGACCACTGAATGAGTCTTACTCATTCATGAGAGGTTTATTTAGGGTGTTCGGGACGATGGACCAATTGAAGAACCAGAGATTGGTTTTGGATACTTGACTTTCAATGTCAAAGCATTCCCAATTCGACTTTTAGTCTCCTGAGGTGGAGGTTCGATCCAAGGGTTTGGTAAGAATATCGCCCGATTGATATTCGATAGGGATGAAATGAAGTTCTATGTCTCCTTTCATTATGTGATCCCCGATGAAGTGATACGATATCAATGTGTTTGGTTCTTTGGTGGAGGACGAGGGGTTGTTGGAGATTGCAATAGCAATTGTTATCACGAAGATGGGCACCATTTTGAAATGGATGTTATAGTCACTGAGTTGACTTTTCATCCATAATACATTAGCACAACATCTGCTACTACATATGACAAATGAGGACATAACTGTGATTGTTGCTTTTGCTCAAACAAACCAGTTTTCCTCGAGAATTGGCGGGACCACGAGGTACTTTTTCCGTGTTGCAATAACGTAATCGATCGAGTAACCCTTGAGATCAAACCCTGAGTATTTTGGATAATAGAGTCCAGGATTTGGGGTTCCCTTGTACCTAAGTATTCTTTTGGTCTGGTGAGATGGGATTCTTTAGGATTGGGTGATATCTTGCTATTAAATGACCGAGAATCGATGTGCTAGAAGCGATTAGATACATCGATGATCCAACAATCCCTCTGAAATGAGTTTGATTAACCGATTTGCCGTGAGATCGAGGTCCAAGGTTGTTAGGTGGGACCATTGGAGTCTTCATTGAGGCTCGGTCGAGATATCTATATTTCTTGAGATTTGGTGTATTTCTCTTGGCCGTGGATATTCCTTTATCGGTTTCACGATTTGTAATCCAAGAAAGTATGTGAGTTCCCCCATCATGCTCATTTCAAACTTCTTTGTCATCAGTTTTCAAATTTTTTGCGAGTTTGTAGTTTGTTGAGCCAAAAATGATGTCATCAATACACTTGGACGAAGATCATCCTGTTAAGTTCTATGAATAAAAGCGGTGTGTTGTCTAACTTTCCTCTGACAAACTTGTTTTGTAACAGAAGAAATTTGAGAGTTTCATACCATGCCCTTGGAGCTTGTTTAAGTCCATAAAGGGCTTTGTCTGCTCAGACATAGTCGGGAATTCACTACTCAAAGCACGGGGTTCTTTGAACATACACATCTTCCTTGAGATCACCATTTAAGAATGCACTTTAACATCCATTTGGTGACCACGAGTTCATGTATGTTGCAAGCAAGGAAGATCCCGATGGCTTCCATTCTGCAAAGTGAGTAAATGTCTCATCATAGTCAATGCCTTCTTGTTGAACCTGGCTAAAAGTCGGCTTTGTTTTAATGACAGTCCGTTTCATCCAGTTTGTTTCGAAAATCCACTTCATTCCTATGACTACTACATCCTGAGGACATTTGATCAAGGTCATGACTTTGTTTTGTCAAACCTGCATTCTATTGCTTTGAACCCGGCTTGGGTGTTTAAGGGCCTTAGTGACACTTTTGGGTTCTATATCGATAGTAATCGACATATAGACATTCATTAAATGAAGGCTGCTGATTAGATTAGAAGCCATGCTTCTAGTGAGCATGCCTGTTGGGTTCACCAATGATGTTTACAAGCTCAATGTCACGAGATCTTGTCCACTTACTTTTGGTGCGGGATCCGAGCTTGAAGATGTCCATGGAGTTCGGATGTGAGTTAGTGCAAGAGCAATGAGAATCATTTAGAACATCATAGAGATGTCTAGTTCGAGGTGAGGTTCATGAGTTCGGAGTTCCTCGATCATTTGAATCAGTGTTTCCCCAAATCCAGTGGACCGATTATCAATGAACTACATTAGTTGGTTGGGGTAGGTTGTGAGGTAAGACATAATATGAGATGTCGGCATCAACTTGATATGAGGAATTGAATTGGTTGACTCATCGTGAGGATATCTTGATGAGTTATCAATTCCTATTTCCTCCAGGTGTTAGTGAACGATTGCTGCACGCTTTCATCAAAGGTGACATGAAAGGTTTCCTCAACTTTGTCTCCTTGTGTTAAAACCACAGAAGGCTTTGGAGATCGGTGAGTAGCCTAAAGTATCCATCATCAGCTTTTGCATCAAACTTGCCTAGATGATCCTTGTGGTTATGAATGAACATAGGACATTCAAACACATGAAAATAGCCGTGTCCGGAAGTCTACCTTTGAAGATCTCATATGGGGTTTTATTATGTCTTTTGACAATGATTGACTGTTTTTGAGTGTAGCAGACGGTTTTGTTGCCGCTCCGAGGAAATGCTTTGGAGAGGGAGCCATTTAACATAGTTCTAGCGACCCTGTGAGGAGTTCTGTTTTCCTTTTGACCCCATTTTGTTGAGGGGGTGTATGGAGATGAGAAATTTTGAGAAATTCCTTTTCATCACGTAAACTCTCAAGCTCTTGATTAACTCGCACCATTGTCGATTCAGATTTGTTTTAGCTGTAATGTCATTATGATTTTCAATTTTCTGATGAATGACATTATTGTATGGTTGCGACTCTTTTTGGAAAGAAAGTATACCCAAGTGTATCTTGTGAACTCATCAACAATGACAAGTTATATACTCATCTTTGGATTGATCCGGTGTAGTCCAAAGAGATCCATGTGTAGGAGTGAAGCTGACTTTTAATGGAGAAATTTTGTTTGGTTTTGAATGATGCTCTATGGTGTTTACCCTTTTCTGACTGAGGCATGGTTTGTCTTTGCAAAACTAGTGATGGTAAGCCAAGGACCTTGTTTTGTTTTGCCAAGTTGTTGAGGTTTTGAAGTTTAAGTGTGAGAGTCTCTTATGCCCATTGATTGATAGTTTCAGGTGGCTTTAGCAAAGAGACCGCTTCCATCTTGGGAGAGTGTTGACATGTCTAGCACATAAGCATCATCTCTCCTAGGAGCTATCAACACAACTTCCTTGTTGGCATTGAAAATGGTACCTTGTTTATCATTGAATTGTACAATGTATTTAGCATCATCATAGTTGGTACGACACTGATGAGATTATATTTGAGACCATTGACATAGGCTATTCTAGAGAAAACTATTCCATTGCAGTTTACTAAACCATAACCTTCAATGGGACATGATGAGTTATCACCAAATACTACCTTGGGCCTTGGTTCCTTTACATACTTGTGCAGATATTCCTTCACACCGATCATGCTAGCTGAGCATCCATGCCTAGATGCCAAATAGGCTCCCTGTGTCTCACAAAGTAGTAAACTCAATTAGTTTCTCTTACTGACCCACTTACTAGTGGGCTTGGGTCTCAAGGTCTCTTTGAAATTTGCAATCGACTCATGGTCGATGGTTGTGTACGATTACTACTGTGTTTTGCATTTAGAGGTCGAGGATGACTTCGACTGACTGGGTTGTTTGGAATTTCTCCTTGCATGAATGACACCGTCGCATGTTGGGATGTCTCATGAGTGGATTACCGCCAAATATCACATCATGTGTTCATGAGACAATCATCCCATGATGATCATTAAACCACGCGGTGAGACGTGAGGAAAAGGTTTTGCCTTCATTCTTGGGAGCAACTTTGGAGGATGAAGCATCATGACCAACTTTGGTATAGTTTGCTTGAGCCGACATATTGTAGATGGTGCTGATCTGTGATCATCCTTTTGCGAATCATGCAAAAAAGGATTCTATAGCATTAAATGATGGTATGGCCGGTGTAATGACACACATTTCCTTTTGTTTGTTTTGGAGGTTGACTTTGACTTTGAGAACTGGAAGAAGTGACTTTGTCTCCTTGATTGGTTCGGTGGACCTTTTCAATGGATTCCATTTTTCTAAGCTTCCTCCTCACAATTCGATCGATTCTTGAATTTGGTCCGATTGGGGACAGAGGATGTTGAAGTCTCAATGGGAGTAGATTCTTGTTGAGTTTGTTTTGTTGGTCTTTTGGGAGGGTTCTACCAAGTACAGACCTTTCTTTTGGTGAATGAGGATTGAATTGTAGTGGAGTAAGCTCAGAGCTTGGAGCAGCACCACGAAGAGGTTTGATGGTGGGCGGTGCTGAGATTACGCCCAGGACTCACAGATGTGTTCAAGACATCTGCAGGCATCAGGGGAGTCCAAGCATGCTCTTTAGATCTTGACTTTGAGCTCTAGAATCCTTCCAGAATCGAAATTTGGAAGCTTACTCCTGTGATTAACCCGTTCAATCCAATCATTGGAATTAGGACTAGTCAACATATTTGTAATCATGCCACCCGCACACAACAATGGCTTGGGAGACTGGTCTTTGTTGAGAGTCGAGAGATGATCTTCACCTATGACTCTCTTATCTTGGGGGCTCCACATCATCAAGACCACTGGATTCTTAGGTCCAACTATTAAGAATATCATTTGCCTTTTAAGTTTATCTTGAAGATTCCGATTTCTTTTAATGAGTTGGTGTTTTGAATTTGCAAAAGTGATGCCTTCAAGCAGCTTGTTTTAAAATAAGCAATTCATCCCTACACTTATTCAATTCAAAACTTAACTTTTGTATTAGAAAAAGATTCATCTTTACTCTTCTACAAACTTAAGGTCTACATTTAGATAATTCATATAGGGTATAATCGAGTCATCATCCATAGAAAGTAAAATGTTTACCTTCTTCATTGTGATGTTGACCCATTCCAGTTCTCTAGCATGATTCTTTCCATGACTAGCTTGTCCTCTTCCGAGAGAGCTATCGAGTACGACATGTACCATTTCATCATCGATGAGGACTCTTCATCCCGTCAAAGGTTTCAAAGACGAGGCCTTTGTTCTTGCTTCCTGCTTTTTAACATTTGTTGTTGTCTCCCGAGGGATGGCCGCAAGCAATGCAAGCTTAGCTTTAGCTTTATTATGTTGCTTCATAATCAATGGTTTTGTTATTATCATTTATTTTGAAAATTTTGATGAGACATACATTTTGGTTGAAATTTGCTAAAGCCCGAGGGTGATTTGAACCCGATGGTTTATAAGAGGGTTAAAATTGTTTTAGAAAAATAGTCTTTGCAAATGACCCTTTTGTGACACTTAAAGCATTCAGTGTCCTCATTTGCTTTAGCACTAGAAAAACCTTTGTTTCTTTTAATAAACTCGAGATTTAGCAAAGTGCCCTTTCCCCAAATTGATGTGTCGTTTAGGTACTCCTTACTTGATCTCTCATCAAGCTCATCATCTGAATTTTCTTGAAAATCTTGAACAACATTGTTGGAAAGCGAGTTGATATGGGTCTCAAGTGGTGGTCGAGGGACTTGACTTCACGAGACTTCTTTAAGTCGGGTATCGTGTTGATGAGGTTTTCCTCATAGACAATTTCCCATAAATCTGAGAAGCTCAAGATTTTGGATATGATTAGCATTCCCGAGTCCCCGAGAGAAATTCAACCACTTCTCGAGGCTGACAAAACCAACATTGATTTCATGTTTGGACAACTTAACACCATCATTTGACATTTCATTTAAAGAGTTTTGTACCGGTGTAAGTTTGAGAGAGTTTCGAGTCCTTAGCCCGAGGTGTTATACTCAAATTTCAAGTCCATTATCCTGTTTTCCTTGGTATTAGATGGTCCTTCATGACTATGAACTAGGTCATCCCAGTTTGCTTAGCCGCATATACAGAACTCCATAATATCATTCGCCGGAAGACAAGATATTATGATACTTTTGGTCTTTGGTCCCGGTTGACCACTCTCCTTTCATCCCAGGTTCACTGAGCTTGTGTTAAAGCCAACCTTCAAATAGCTTTGGACAAATGGACCTTCCTTTATACACTTGATATAATAAGGTTCCATCCCAATCAAATAGCAAAGCATTCGCTTTTTCCATTTGTTGAATTTGCCAACTTCAAGTCTAGGGCAACCCGGTAAATAAGCTCCACCCTCTTTATCGACTAGTTGGGGTACATCAATTTCAGCCATTTAGGATCCTAATTTAAAACTTTTAGAAGCGCCTAAAAGCAGTTTTATAATTAGCCTTGCTCTGATACCACTTGTTGTTCCCCGTTCACTATCGTTTAAAATAGTTTAAATGTATAAAACAAGTTAATAGTGAACTATGACTGAAATTAACATAAGTAAAACACACAGAGTAATTTTCAACATCATATTCTTATTATAAATAAATCAACAAAGAATCGTTACCCAGTACTTGCAGAATAGTACTTGATTGAAATGACAAAGTTGTTGACTCCTCTAAGCTCAAGGGCTAGAATTAAAGCACAACTCTTAGAGCTCACCGAGCTATCTCAGAGAACTAAGTTGTATTTGGAGGAGTGAAAAGATGGCTTGCGTGTATGTGTGTTTTACAATTCACAAGCTTAATCTTTTCACTCCATCTCTTATGCTATTTGTACATGTATGAGATTTAACTCTTTCCTAAGTGACAAATCGACATCATCTGAGAAGACAAAATACATGTATTTTGTCTACATTTCTAAGACTATTCTAAGTAAAAGACAAGAACTTTCCATAACTCGATGATGACGAGCTTGTAAGTTAGCCATTCGGGGAAAGTTGACTTATGTTGATAAAGACATCTTCTTATCGATTCAAACTTCTCCGCCTTGTCTCACTCTTTCTTCAAATCTATTTATCCTTGGTCTTCACTGATTTGTCTTCGTGTAAGAGTTGGAGGGAGTCTTAGGGATTCATGAGTTATTGTCATCACTCAATCGAATCCATCATCTTCTTCTTGACTCGATCTTCACCCTTTAAGTTCCGCGCCTGAAGGTGGAGAGACTTCTTCGCTACCGTCTTGAGTATCCGAAGATGACTCACTGAGAGGCTATGCACTCAGTGACCTGATTAGTGTTTAACGAACTAAACACTTGGGCTATTTTCTATTCAAATCCAAGATTAAGGGGTTTGGGTATTTACTGAACCCAACAATTGACCAGTTAAATAATTGACTACATTAAATAGCATTAATGTGGTGTTTTATTGTACACTATGCTTCTTGTCTTGTACGTCTGAAAATTATGTGCATTAAAGTGTTGTACACTATGTTTCTTTTCTTGTAAGTAGTAGTCATTATAGTCATTAATAACATTGATCATTTTAATAGCATTAATTGTTGTAAGTTTGAAAATAAGTCTGAAAATTGCATCATGCTTACTTTGTTGTACATTATGCTTATTTTGTTGTAAATCTGAAAATTGGTTGCAGCTATTGTACATTGTGCTTAAATGGTTGTAATATTTGGTGAATGGGTGTTTTTAATAGCATTAATGTTGTTTGATAGAATTTTGGTTTTAAAATGACACCACGCTTTATTTTTATGTACAATATGCTTACTTTGTTGTAATTTTGAAATTTGGGTGCATTAAAGTGTTGTAAACCATGCTTAATTTCTTGTACTTCTTAAAATTAAGAGTGAGGTGCCTTCATACATTATATGTAGTATAGATAATATGATACGAAAAGACAAAAAAAGGCAATATCTCCCGAATGGTACCACGCGGAAGCACATCAGCCGAATGACTACATACGATCCGATGAAGAAATGCGAAAAGTTATGAGGTACGTCAGATCACATCAAATACATCAAAACCTTCGTGCCGATTAAGTCCAAAATTTGTCTCGTAATATTTAATTTCATGTTTTATTGTAATATTTTTAATTTCTCAAGTCTGTGTAATGGTTTTAGTTTATGAATAAAAGTTTTTCTATTTCGTGCGGTTATGTTTTCGTGTTTATATGTTTACGTTCTACGTTTTTAAATTAGTGATTATTAAAAAAAAGTTAGTTAAGGTGAGTGGAAGCGAGTCTCTTGTCCGCATAAACACATTTAGTTGATGTGTGTATTTTGTATTTTGTATTTTGAAGAAGGGGAAGGAGGGTTGTAGCTTACAAAGGAAAACAAGGAAAACAACTAAAATTTGTTTTGTAATTTTCCTTGTTAAGTTAGGAAATAGGGAATTTTGTATTTTGCAAAACATTTTATTGGAAAACGTCAATTTGACCTTGATCTCTGTGTTGTTTTTCACATTGCATTTTATAAAACTGCCTTCCATTTTTTGTTCTCCTCCTATTTTTTCTTCTCCTGCCGACCACAATATATATTTTTATTAACCTAGTCTTAGATACTTGTTTTTATCAAATGACCATGCTTTGAATTCGCATAAAAGGCTTATTGCATACACTTGTCACTGACTAGCAAAAATAAACACAAGTAACACATTTATTTTATAAATTTTCCTTTATATTTTACATAACTAAACAACACCTCTTACACCTTTACACCCTAATACATTTTATAAAGATTTTACAAATCTCTTCCCTTTAGCTTGCCAAAACCGAAACTTGCTTACCAAGTAGTCAAGATTTCTTGCTTGACTTTTACAAACACAAAACACATGGAATTTATACATTACACTTGGGTTTATGGGAAACTTGGAGACAAAGTGTTTTTTTTCTTCTTTTTTCTCCTTGGTTGCAAGCTAAACAAACCCCCTTTATATATATATATATTTATATATATATATATATATATATATATATATATATATATATATATATATATATATGAGAATGATGAATATGAGGTTGTTAGGCATCTAAGCTACATGAAAAAACTCTAAAAAAACTTCATTATTGTTTCCAAAACTATGTAGTTTTGATTATTAGACCCAAACTAAATTGCATAAATCCACTCAACCATAGAAATGCAAGTATGTTTGTTTAAAAATGATAGATCTCATAATGCAATTCGTATTTCAGAATGCAATTGACTAAAAAATGAAACCAGCTCCACCATTAGATATTTGGACACAACATGCATTCATTTTATTGTATAATTTATTATTCACGACGATTGGTAATAATTATAGTTATATATTCTAACACAAAGTGATTTGGCACTTTATAAAATTGAAACAAACGATAGGCGTAAAATGGATCTGAGTTCTTGCGTTCTGATAATTGGAAAAAGTGGAGAAATTTAATGAAGATAACTGGAAATAGTGTTGGAGAAATATAATGAAAATTTTCATTTTGAATTTTAAGTAAGATTTGCTCAAAATATTATAGTTTTAGTGGGTTTTTCATGTAAGCTTAGATGCCCAACAACCCCATATTCACTTTTTCCTATATATATATATATTTATATATATATATATATATATATATATATATATATATATATATATAGAGAAATAAATTAAAATAAAAGAAGTAGTGAGAAGTGATCAAAACCATGCATTTGAGATACAACGGCTTGTATTAGATGCATTTCTATTCATATAGATGCAACATCTTGAGTTTCGAAAGTTAATTTGATGTATAGATGGCGCTAATTGATTTTCATGATTTAGGCACGTGCAGAGGAACAAAAAACAAGAGAAATCATGAAATGCATCTAATATATGTATATGCATCTGATTAAAAGCTACAAACACACTATGGTGTGTTATAATGCATCTAAGATTATAGGGATGCGTCTAATTTAGGTCGGTGCATCTCGGTTCTTGTTATTATTCTTCTTATTCCTTCTTATTTTAAGTAATCTTCTTATTTGATCCTAACTTTCTCTCTCTATATATATATATATATATATATATATATATATATATATATATATATATATATATATATATATATATATATATATATATGTATATATGTATATGTATATGTATATGTATATGTATATGTATATGTATATGTTTTTATTAAGTTCTAGTATGTAGACTCATTTTATATTCAAAAGAACATGCATTATTATCTATGAAGTACCAAGCTTGTAACATACTCATTCCAACACCACTATAAAAACACATAAACTCTCTTTGGTTTTCTCTAAAATTGGGCACCAATACAAAAAAAAGAAGGAGAAAAATCTTTGGGTTTTTGCAAACCATCTAGCTTATTGGAAGCTTATTTGGATTAGGGTACTAAAAAGATAGAGATTTGGAAGCATAATTGGGTTATATTTGGGTTTATTAGTGTTCTTTGGCCACAAATCATCTTATATCACCAAAGTAAGCACATACTCTTTTCTATAATTTTTACGCTCCATATTTACATGTCATAACACACTAATATATCACCACACCATGTTTGTAAAAATATATTGTTTATAAAAATTTAAGTAGTAAATATCTAACAAAAATATGTTTACTTTGTCTTGTTAAAACTTTATAAAAATTATTGGACAAATATATAAATTAGTACTAAAATTTAGTAAATTTAAAGTGTGTTTATAAAAGAAAACATAACTAGGTCTTTTGTCCTTTCATTTATTTTTATTGATTCTTGAATTAGTTATCATTTAATTATGTTAGTATGTGTTTAACTATGTTATTGAAGAAATTGATGGAAGGGATTGGGATTAGTATTGAGTTGAAATTGTTGGAAATCAAGTGAATATATATCTTTATATAAAATATTGCTGTTAGAAATTGTATTTGGAATAAAACGGATTCTAGGACTCGTGTTGAGAAACCGAATGCTCAAAAAAAAAGTATACTTAAATACCTTTCCGTGGACATGTTATTCACTAAAAAATGATTTATAACGAAGAAGTTACGATGATTTAAAGTTTTGACGAAAAATATATTATTTTCCCGAAAACTGTAAAAAGCTTACCGTTTGGCATGGTTCCTGAGGCAAACTGGACTGTTAAGGCCGTGTTTGGTAACCGAAAGTTTAAAATTTTGAAACTATACTTAAAAACATTTCTGTGGACATATTACACGTTAAAAACAGACTTAAAACGAAGAAGTTATGACGATTTAAAGATTTAATAAAAATTATAGTGTTTTCCTGAAAAACTACACTATTAAAAATAATAGTTGTTGATTCTATACTTCGGACTCGTTTTTGAGACGTTTAATCTTTAGATCGTTGAAAATCTTTAAAATACTTAAGTTAGTATATAATTAGACGTTTCCGAAAAGTCCGAGATCTAGCTAAACGGAGTTCTAACGAATGAGTTATGACCATTTTAAATATTGGGCTACAAACTATATTTTTTTATAAAATGACAGATTTTATTCTCCTAAAAAACAAGTGTTGATTTGTAATGTTTAACGGTGTTTTTGAACGTTTTAATCGAGCTAAAAAGTCTTAAAAAAATAATGAAGTATTATGTATGCACTATCCGTACGAGTCAAATTTTTTCCAAAATGCTAAGTAACGAAATAACTACGATCTATTAAAGATGACTACTTGGGAACTTTTACAGAGTATATATAAGTTTGTACAAGCTTATTATCTAAAAATAAGTGTCATAAACTACGAGACGAGTTAACGACAAATAGACTTTTTGTAAACTATAAGGGAGTGTTATTTAGACACAAATTATATAGTCGGAATTATTTATAAACGATAGGGAGCATAACTTCCAAAAGCTGGACGATATAGCAATTTTTACAAGTCTCTTGAGACATATATAATTGGGGCAATTCCATATTTACCCAACTTAAACATGATAATGACATATTTACCCAAAACATGTTTTAAATGCATTGTACATCATGCATTCAAAAATTGTATTTTGAGTATATATGACATTTTCATGTTTAGATTGGGTAAATATGGAATTATCTCTATATAATTATACCACAACTTTGACGTAAAGTACATTTTACTTATTAAACTTGAATACAAACACGTACAGGTGATATAAGATTTATAGAAAGTGCATACACAACATTTCACTTCACTGCATAACCTTAAGCGCAATATTATTTAATTAGGTTGCGGTTAGATTTCTGAGCATCGTTTTCCGTGCACACCATACTTATACTTGATTACTTGAGGTGAGTTCATGAACCCTGTTTTAATTGCTTGGAATTACATTGGGGTGAGAATACATGCTCGTTTTTGCGAATTTTTTTGAAAATTCTTTTTCAAAAGCAATTTTTTTGAAAATAAATTTTCGCAAAAAAAGTTATAGAAAAAAAAATTACGGTAAAAATGTTTTCAAAAAAAATATTTTAGATTTTTTTAAAGATTGGTGGATAATGGTGGCGACGGTTGATGGTGGTGGTGGCGGCAGCAGTGGTGGTGGTAGCTGGTGGTGGTGGTGGTGGATAATGGTGGTAGAGGTGGTAGGTGGTGGTCGCGGCGGTTGGTGATGGTGGCGACGGTTGGTGGTGGTGGTGGATGTTACACGAAATGATTATACGAATTCAAGGACCAAACATTTAATTACTAACGAAGTGGGTTAACAAAAGTTAGTAAAAAACTTAAATCGGTTGAAAAACTTTCTTGGGCACCTTTATATGCAAGAAAAAAAGAAGAGTACCCTGATTGAAAACCACCCAAAGTTTAGTGATATTTTGTGCCATTTGCCCTTATTGTAAATCTTGTGTTATAATGATTTAAAACCTTGTTTAAGCTTTACCGAACATGTATTTCAAAACAGATCATATAGAGGTCGTTCTTTATACACTTGGTGACTTTGTAGTATGAAGTTACAACCCCGGTACCTTTCCGCTGCGACATTTTGAGGGTGTGACAAAGGGTGTGGAGAAGAAGACCCTCGACACAACACATAAGAGTTGATTAAGTTCTTTTGTGTCTCTCTTGCGAAAGAGGTGTTCTTTCAATAAATGAGATAAGAAGATCTTAGAACATAAGAATATTAGTAGACTTATAGGGATTAGAGAGAAAAAAGTAGAGAGAAAGAATGAATGGCAAGATGTAAGAATGACAATTGACAAGAGTGGCTATTTATAGACAACCTAAAAGCTGGAACAGGCCTGGCATGCCTGAGCCTGGTTTGGCTATTGGCTCGTTTATGAATTCCCGTCTCTTGTTAAACCCCTAAGTGCATTTCACTTTTGACATTTCCATGTTCATTCCAATACTCATAGTGTAATAAGGTCAACCAACTCATTTAGCCAAAGTTTAGAGAGATTAAAAGTATTTAATGAAGTGTGTAACTAGATAGTTGGGGAGTTAGTCCAATTTGGATGAGAAAGAAAATAACCTATGGACTAAGGGTTTGTCTAGGTGTGTTCCTCAAGGTTTGGATAATAACTTTCCTCCTAAATTTGAAATTAAAATTTCAAATTCAAAACTAAAGAAGTTGTGTGTATGTGAGAAGGTTGTGTATTAAAGAAGCTATGTCATAGAGTGAGGGGATAATGTGATATTGAATTTCAAAATTCAGAATCAAGAGTTGGGTTGTGAGAGGATAAAAGTTTAATATAGAACCAAAATTTACCATAGATCCAATCAACCAATAATAGCCATTCATTTTTTTATTATGATAAACTTTCACCCTTTTTTAAAAAATTAAATATCTCGCAAACCGTTAATCGTTACGCGATAAAAAATATACCATCGTGGCGAATTAAATTATCTTTCTATAGATATGCACTACTATATATTTTAACAACTTTTTTTTTTCAAAATTTAGGTCAACAAAAATCATATATGATTTGTGAAAATCATATATGATTCGATTTTTACGAATCACATGATTTTATATGATTATATGTAAAAATCATATATGATTCGTAAAAATCAATCATACATGATTTTAAAATCATATATGATTATTAAAATCATATATATGATTTTTCGGACGGAATTTTTGAAAAAAAATGTTTGTCGAAAATATGTAAAAGTGCATATCTATAGAAAGATAATTTAATTCTGGTCACGATGGTGTATTTTTTATATTTTGAAGATTTACCGTTTGTAAGATATGTTGTTTTAAAAAAGGTGAAAAATGATTTTGTATTATTTAGAGATAAAATGGAGGGTTATGATTGGTTCATTTGTTCTATGACAAATATGAGTTCTATATTGATCTCAACTCTTGTAGGAGGGAACAATAGTGCATTTGAATTTCAAATCAAATGAGATTATGAGAGTGTGTGAGATAGAAGTGTGTTGGAGAAGTTATAGTGTATGGGAAGTTTTATTCAAATTCGAATTCAAATTCAAATTTGAAGAGTTGTGAGTGTGTAAGAGGAATGAGTATAGGAGAAGCAATGAGGGTGACATATTTTGTAGTAGGGGACATGCATGCATTTGAATATTATAATTCAAATGTGGATGTTGTGGGTGTGTGAGAGAGAATGGTGTGTTGTAGAAGCAAGTGTGTAAGAGTATGGGTTGGCAATTTCAAATTTAGTTTTGAAAGAAGAGTGTGGAGAAAATTTGGATGAAACTTGAGGATAAAGGGTAGTAAGAATGTATTAGTTTATTGTGAAGGAATGTGTGGTGGCATTGTTTGGAATGTGGGAGACAATGAGAATGATGAGTAGCTTGTGTTGAGGTGTAGGGGACAATAATGTTATAAGGTTGGATTGTGTTAGAAGATGAGTGGTGGAAAACTAAGCATGTACAAAGGATATTCATATTCCAAAATTCAAATTCAAATATTCAAATTTGATAATCATTGATTATACCACAATTAGTATATAACTAATCACCTTGATGCAAGTAAGATAAGTGCTTTGCATCTTAGTAAAGTAATACCCATAAAAGGGAAAGTTACATTTATGCAAAGTGGCATTGACTTAAATGACCAATAAAGGAGTGAACTCGTTATCTAATTAGTAAAGACATACGTAAGGATTATGGTTACTTGAATACTTTCATTTGAAGTTCTAGTGAAAGTATGAATCTCTTAGGTTTGAGAAAAATATATTTGCCTTGGCTAATGGCTTTAGGAAAACAATTTTGAGTTGGAGTTTTGTAAAATTGGAGGACTTGTTTTGGTCGTTTCTCTAAGTCCAAATATTAATGCGAGTTTACCTAACATCTCAAAATATCATGTACGAACCTGTATTGAAAGATCCATGATGAGTGTGTAAATACTCATCATTTTTTTGTCAATCTGAACTGCAAAACGTTTAAAAATGCTCAGAAATGCATCAAAATCCTGAAAATATTCCAAAATTGCATTTTATATGTTTCAGATGCAAAATGTTTAAAATCGGATGAAAAATGAGCTAAGTTTGCATAATTGGCGGTTCAGTCCCAAGTTTCAAAATTGTCGAATGAAATAGTCGAGCTTAATTTCAAAAGAAAAATCACCAAAGGTCCTTTTAAAATCATAAGTTGTCAAAATTAGTCCTTTGGTGAAAAATATCAAAAGTTCTGAGAAATTACAAGTTTGGTCCTCCAAGTTTAAAAATTGGCAAAAATGGTCCCTGGAAATTTGAAAATGTCAAGTTTGGTCCTTATACTATTGGAGCTTGTCACTTTTGGTCCTTGTGACAACTTTGCAGATTTGGCAGTTTTGGTCCCTTGATTTTCAGAAATTACAAACTAGTCCTTGTTATTATTAAACCCTTAATACCACTTGGACCCTTGTCACAAGCCAAATGACCCCTGCCTTTTCCATTTGACCCTGCCATTTTGAACCCTTCCCTTTCTATTATTAAAACACCAGTCAAACCTCTTTGACTCACCTTTTCCCTCCAACTCACGGGTATCCATCTTCATCATCACCCCTGCGACAACACTGCTAACACTCAACCCCTCCATCATCATCATCTCTTATCACTCCAAACACCTCAAGCCAAAGATCATTTAATGCCTCTTCCTCTGTCACAAGTTATCCCCAATTTTGTTAAAAGCAGTTTTGGCGTAAAATGCATCCAATGGCCAATATCCATTTTAGCCATCCAAGGGCCAAGATTACTGCTGGGATTTGAAGAGAGAGGTGAGAGAAAGAAGTTTGGTGTATAAAAGTCCAAGAAGAAGCAACAAAAAAGAGAGCACTTAGTTTTTTTTAAAATATGTATGTCGTTTTTATAATTAGGTCTTAAATTAAGCTCTTAAGTTGTAATCTTTTGCTTTGTTGAACTAAATTCAAGCTATTTCATCAGTGTAACCTATTTTTCAAACATCAATTCAAGTGTATGTTACAATTTCATATTCTTGTCTCACTGTTGAAATTTTCAGTTTCCAACTCTTGTGTACAAGTTCTAAACAACTTATTTTTAGACTCAAACAAGCTTATACTAGCTTATTATAGCTTTCTGTAAGCTCATATTTAAGTTTCAAACAACTTTGAATATTGGTCAATGAAAGTCAAACTGGGGGCAAAAATTGAGAAGGAAATGAAAATGGGTGATCTTGAAATGGAATTGGGTTGATTTATAGTTATTTGGGTTGATTTAGATAGGATAGAGGTTCATTGGTTGCTGTTTCAAGCCATTGTGGCTAGGGACCTATTGTAAGTTATTTTCATGTTCATTGCATATTTGGTAACTGTGATTAGAAATAGTTGAGATCTGTTTATTAAGTGGTATTTAAGTTAGTTAAGCTCAGTTTAATCCATTAGACAAGCTAGATCAGTAGTTAGGTGATTTAAAGTTCAAATCAGTTGGAAAAAGGTGTGTTTGGATTTGATACTTAAACTGTTTTAGAGGTTTAGTCATTGGTAGTTTCTTGTTGCTTTAAGTTTGTCAAGCTCATTTGAACTCATATCTGTCAATAACTTGAGCCTGCACACTCTAAAAGTCAACATTACATAAAATCTGTCTCAACTGCTTATCTGTTGTAATTTTGGAAAAGCATAAGCTTGTTTTGTGCTTAGAATTCAAAGACATTTCTTGCATCAGCTTTATTTCATCATATTACATCTCAATCAGTCCAAAAATTGGTTTCAAATTTCATTTTGGTCAAAGTTTCATAACTATCTCAAAAAGTCAAAAGTGTAGAAAATCAGTTTTGAGCCCAAATGAAAGGATTTTTCATTGACTCATTTCTGAGTCAAATTCAGTGAAACTTGTGGTTTTAAAAACTTCATCTGGTCTATTCACTTATTAGCAATTTTGTAGATTTTTATAAATTTTTTATAAGCCATAAAGCGACTTGTGGACTTGGTCTCAAATTCTCGAGAGTGCCCGTGCCTTTGATCTTTATGTTTTGACAGAGCTTAGCAGTTCCTCAAAAGCTCATAAGAGCTTGTGAGCAGTTGTTCTCTGGTTTAGACATAGGTAGCCAGGTCTACTTTAGGCTCCTTCATCCTGTTTTTAAGTTTCATTATTGAATGTCTGTGCTTGCTTAAAGTAGCCCTTCAAACCTGTTTTTAGCTCATAATCAAATCATCATAATCTTTGTAATATGTATTTCAGTGGTTTAGGTTAGTTGTTTATAGTTGCTTTTGAGTTATTTTAGCATATTGTAGCTTCATGCAGTTGGTAGCTTATTGTGGCTTTTGGCTCATCTTAAGTGCTTATTTATAAGCATTCTCCATAGCAGTTCCATATTCTTACACACAAGCACCTGTTTTTCCATTTTTCTTAGATTCCTTATATTATTTTAGACTTTTCTTGAATTTTTCATATTTTTCCAAGTCAGTTTGCTATTTTTCTGCATTTTAATCAATTTTTAGTACTTTTTAATTAGCATTTAATACAATTAATTAAGAAAAGTTTCAAAAAAATAACTTTTCATTTTTCTTAAGTTAAGATAAATATAAAAAGCCAAAAAAATATTTTTCCAGATTTTTATTAGTTAAATTTGTATTTTTAAGTAATTTAAGTAGTTTTAAATAGTTTTTAATTCATAGAAAATACAAAAATAATCATAAAAATACAAAAATAGTTTTGAAAATTCTTTTTTGATATTTTAGGTTTTTCCAAGTCTAAATTTTATTTTTCTAGCTTTATTTCCTATTTTCTTGCATTTTAAGTTATTACTAAATAGTTAAAAATAGTTTTTAATTAATAATAATTAATTAAATAGTTTTAAAAATAATTTTATTTATCTAAAAATTTTCTTTTATCATTAGGTTTGTAAAAATATCATTTTCATATTTTTAGGATTATCTTGCTTCAATTTCACATTTTCATTTCCATGCGTCACGTAGTTTTTAATTGAGTTTATAAAACATAAAATAAAAAACATCATTTTGCAAATAGTGATAGCGTTTATTTAATATTTTTTATCTTTTTAATTTCCTTTAATTTGCATTTAAGCCCATGTAATTTGTTTGCTTTTTAGTAGTTATAATAATTCAAAAACTCTTTTCCGTTCAAATCTCTCGATCACTATCCGTTTGGTGATTCATTGCATAGCTTCATTGGCTGACATAACGACCGGGAAACACTATACTCTCGGATCTTCATTGCATTGGTGTTTGAAACTTTGAAGTTTCTTACGGTCAGCCATTCACAAGTGGCCGGCTTGTGTGAGAAAACTTGACGGTTTTGCACCGATCAATCCACTTTAGTCCGGTAAGAGGAAAACCGAATCGGAGAAACCGAAAACACACATACCAGCCTCGACAGCGGGCGCAGGTGCGCTGCCGAGTCACGGTGAGGTGTGTTTTTGGTTTTTGGCTATCGTTCGTGATCTTAAACATTTTCTAATATATTTGTCATCATTAAAATATAAATAAGAATTTAGCCATCATTTGCACCAACAGGGTTGGTTGGAATTTTCGGAAAATTGGGATTGATATAGTTGTTGGCTTTGTTAGGATTGGTGCAATTGTTGTTGGGAAATTTGGGTTTGTTGGAATTGTTGTTGAAGTTGAAATTGTTGTAATAGTTGCTCGGGGGTATGAAATGGCTTATAGTTGGTAAATTAGTTTATGATGAGTGGAACGGTGGAATTTGATTGGCGTTTGTGGTGATAGAAATTGCGGATGTTCGTGTGTTTGGATTAGAGGAAGATGAAGACTTCGATATTTGGTTTTGCGAGTTGGCGAACATTTGATTGATCCATGGATTGGGATTCGTTTTTGTGAGTTTAGATGTAGAAATTAAGAGAAATATTGTTGAGTCTAAAAGTAGAAAGTAAGGTAGAAGTGTGTGTAAAAAATTAAAAGATTTATGAGGCATTTATAGGAGTTTTGAAGGGTAAAAAAATCAAGAAAAATGGGTATTAAATACAAAAACGGCTCTATTTAGCCAACCCAATGCCCCTTTTTTTAACGTTAGATAACTACTACATTTGATGGAAAAAAAAGAAAAAATGATGGTTGTTAGTTTCAGCGCCGGAACTGATGGCGTGATGGCGCGAGGGGGGTGTCGGGTTGGTGTTACCTGTTAGCGTTATACGTCGGAGCGAGGCAACAACAAGCCCTATACCAAGTGCTCTATCAAAAAGCATACATAATGTTAGCCAAAATTTCAAACTCACTTCAAGCCTCATATTAAAATTCTAAACTAGGGCTGAGCAAGGTCTGAAACCCGAATCGGACCGAAAACCAATTTGGCCTATAACATTGGACTGAGGACTAGACTGAAATGTTCGGTCCATGCCAGGGTCGGTCCGATTTATCGGTCGGTCCGGTCCAACAAAGCATAATGTTCGATTATGTGTAGGACCGGACCGAGGACCGAAAATGATTAAAAGAATGGACCGAAGACCGAACAAACATACATTCGATCAGGTCCGGTTTAAGCTGGTTTCTCGGTTCAGTCCGGGCCACAACTTATAATGCTCTGCCCTACTTTAAACCTAGCTTCACCGTCTACTTTTAAACATTATCCCCTTCTCCAAACATTTCAACATTCAAAAGTTTGGAATTTCACAAAAATATATTTTCCCTTTCTTTTTACGATTTGAGATCAATATAAATCACAAATTCCTTAAAAATCAATAAACAAATCTTAGTTATTCATTTTTTTCACTAAGAAAAACTACTTTCCAATTTTTTTCTAAAAAATAAAATATTTGCAAATGATAAATCGTTAAGCAACAAAAAATACACCATTACAATGATGATTTTTTTAACCTTTCAGCAAATGGGCACTGCAATATACTTTCGGCGAATTTATTTTTCGAGTTTTTTTTTTAATATTTCAATACAAAAAAAAAGAAAGAAAATGTTCGTCAAAGGTATATCTAAGTGCCCTTCTATAGAAAGATGATTTAATTATCATTGTGATGATACAATTCATTTCACGTAACGATTAACGGTTTGTGAGATTTTAATACTTTGAAAAAAAAGTAAAAAGTGATATTATTTTTATTTTAATTCACAAACAAATAACCAGTTCATTTAATTTTTAAAGAACTTATTATATATGTTGAACTTTTCTCTTCTTTTTACACATTAATCACGTACATCATTAAGGGGGTGTTTGGGATTGCTTTTGGAGGTGGATTATCTGATTATTGAGTTTTCAAAAGGCAATAATCTAGTTTATATTGTTTGGATGAGAAGTGATTATTTGCGTTTTTATGTCTCAAAATTGTGTTTTCAAAAAGTGAGCGGGGAGGTGCAGTTTCAAAACGTCATTTTGTAAACACAGATTTGATAAACCGCACTTTTACCCAAACACCCCCTATTGTGATCGTCGCTTGACGCCGGTACGATGCGAATTTCAAAAGATAATGCTTCCAAACCTTTGATTTATCCATAACAAGATGTTTATTGTATCTTTTAAAATGTGAAAGTAACATCTTCTTTTAGTAGGATTAAAATTTTTGTTTCAAAGTATGTTCATCGGTTTTATTAATTTTTGATGACGTACCCTTCGATCACCATCGCAAGGCCTGATCGTACGATTTATTGTACAATTAGTGGCGCCATATGTGGGACCCGCTACAATTGGTCTCGTTATTTTCAAACTTATAACCAGTCAATCACACTCACTACATTTTCGGCATGAGTCAAGGAAGAGAAGATACTCCGCCAGGGATTCTCGAATTTGGCACCAATTCCAGTCAACGATCCTAACAACCTTCCCCTAATAACCGCTTCCACTTTCACAACACGATCTCGCCCAGAAGTAACCCTAAATAATCATGCTTCGGCGTCAGCTAACCCAGAACCGGTTATTAGCCCTGCGTTTGTTGAAGCTAACCTCGAAACACTGGAGTCTATGCTAAGGGCTCGTAGGAGGCAAAATCGGAATGTAGAGATGCGAATGGAGTTGGAATACTCTAGTGTTGAGTATGAAGAAGAGATTGAAATGGAGCCCAGACCCTTCGCTCTAGGAGCTACTCGCTCGGTGCTGAGGGTAGGGTCTCCTGGAGTTCGAAGGCCGAGTGGAAGATCGGTGGGTTTCGAAGAGGTTTCGGAAAGGGCCCCGACTAGAAGAGAGGGGATGATGGAAGGCTCCAATGGGAGGAGTCACTGAAGGGAAAAGATGGAGGTTAATTTATGATGCGTGGGTTCAGGGTCGAAAGACTTTCTTTTCTACAAGCAAGCTTTACAACCCTCTAGGCAGTGTACTTAACCGTTGTAGTATAGTATGGGGTAAGCCCAGGGGGTTGATCATTCTCTAAGGGAATAGAGATGCTAGGAAGAGATGTATGACGAGAAGGTATGGTTGAGGGAGATTCTTTTTAGTCTTTTTATAATTTTTTGAAAGCAAATAAATATCTCGGGGTATAGGAGTGGGGGATGGTACTTCTACCGATTTTAACTACATTTAATAAAACTAATTAACTACTTAAACAATTTGAAAGGGAAAGATAGGCTATGCTAATGTAGGTGTGCTCTTATGATGATTAAAAATGTGTTTACTTAGATGTTCTTACTCCCTAGTTATCTCTTATTGGTCGGTTGAATTGTCACATCCTCATCTTAATTGGTGCGTTGTATTCCGTTTGGTCATAGGGCGGTGCTAAATTCCCCAAATTTATGAATCGTAACTCTCCTCTAGACTATCTGGGGATCGTCAAGTACCTAAGTATCTCCCCCGAATACTCTATTATCCTAAAGCTACAACTCACGCAATAAGCAAAACGATGGCCTAGGTGCAATCCTAAGCTTTTTGCTATTTAAGATGTTCAAACTCACAACAATTAAAGAAGAAGCCAAATTTCCTTACTCTAGCGTCTACCAATCAAGACAAGAGATGACCTAACAATAATCAACAACTAGGTTTCAAAGATCTAAGCAAACACAACGATAATTTCGCTACTCAGGTAAATAAGCAAGCATACACACAAACAATTAAACATGGGGTAGACATAATGATAATATGGATTAATAAAATTATCTTATGATGTAAAAAAGGGTATGGAACCCCAAAATACTTTCCAAGTCGGACTACAACCGAATTAGGGTTTGCTCTCCAAAGTTCTACCTCTTTAAATGCAGAAAAATCGAATTCTATATATAGATTTACAAGTGCGACGGCATGTACGCTAGTGATGCCGTCGGCGTCCAGTCATTAGGGTTTCGTTTGGGCCAAGTCATCGTTGGGGCGGTGTCTTATGAGTGTGGCGCCATCGTCTTCAATAGGGATGTCGATGCAGGATTTGTTCTTTGGTGATGCGGTGTAAAACAAAGGGTGACGCCCTCCAGAATTAACACGTGATGTCGTCAGGCTTTGGAACCAGAAAATCACCTGAGCCATCGCTTGGTCATTTATCAAAATCTTCAACAAGTGACGGCATCGCCCTTTGAGATGGGACGCCGTCAAGCTTTAAGAACAGCTTGAGTCTTGACTTTGTCGGTTTCTTTATGTTTTCGCTCCTTTTCGTCCAAATATGCTTGATTCCAACATTTTGCTTCCAAAAGACCTAAAATGTGAAAAGGAACGATTTTAAGTAGTACGGATATAGAATGTGTCGATTTAGGGCTTAAATGACCTCCTAAAAATGGATGTTTTAAATCCTTATCAATTTACCACCATTATTGGCAGCTCACATGGGGAGAACTGAAGCAGGGGTTCCGTTGCAGCCTTCTCACGCATCCGGTGTAGAAGGCAATCCACCCCCGATCAATGAAGGAAGAAGTCTTCCTCCCCATGGTATGTACCCTCCGTTTTAGACTCAATCTTATCCTCATGGGGTTTACCCCCCACTAAATGGGCAGACTAGCAACCCTAGCTTTCCTCAACCTTATAGGAATATGCTCTATGGGCAACCTATGCTATACCCTTCATTCCCTATGAGGATCCATCCTTCCTTTATTCCCACGACTTACCCTCCTTACTCTAACCAAACTCCTGTTGGAGTACCTCCAAACCAAAACCCGTATAATGTTGCCCCCACTTACATGCCACATTACAATTGCTTGTATTCGGAGCCTATGGGTTCTACAACACCTTTCGTAAAATGGATAGAGGACTACCCTTTACCCCATGGGCTGAAAATGCCTGCACACATAGGTACTTATGATGCAAAGGGTGATCCAGACAATTTCTTGCACTTGTTCGAAGGGGCCATTAGGATGCAGAAGTGGGTTATGCTTGTAGCCTGCCACATGTTTACATACACCCTACGGGATTCCGCTCACAAATGGTGGAATGGGCAGAAACCAGGTAGTATTGTGAATCTAGATGACCTTAAGGCTAAATTCAGATCATACTTTAGTCAGTAGAAGAAATTCACAAGAACTCATTTGACGGTACACAATATTAAACAAAGGGAAAATGAGAGCACTAGGGCTTTCGCTATGAGATACATAGATGATACTTTGCAGATTTTGGGTCTGCACGAAGACCAGCGAATCTTTGGCTTCGTGCACGGCCTACGAAACCAAAGTCTGTGTAGAGTTCTTATCTACTGACCTTCCGACAACATACAAGAGCCTTATGGAGAAAACATACAGCTGGATTGAGGCTAAAGAGGTAGCCACTAATGAGGCTCCGATCGAAAAGATGGAGAGTCACAGCAAGTTCTCAAAACATCCTTCGTGGGAAGGGTTGAAAAATAGGCACAACTAGGAAGTCAGTCCAAATCTCCAAGGGAGATACTTGCTACGGAAAGGGCTGCGAAGGCGTTCGAACCACCCCCTCGTACGACAAGTAAGGGCAGAAGCAGGGATACCACCAAGTCTTTGCCACTTCCACGAAGACTATGGTCATGACACAAATAGTTGTAGAGAACTCAAAAGACAGATAGAAGAAGCTATAAAGTCAGGTCAGTTGGGACATTTGGTAAACGGGATAAAGAAAGGCAAGGAGAAGGCCTCCGACACTCAGTTGGGGAAAGATACTACTCTTGTTGAAGCTCCTATACTCATCGTACACAGGGACGAGCTTGGATTAAAAAGAAAAGTTGCAGAAAAAAGATTGTGCAGGGTAGGGGACGTGACGTTCCCCTCAATTGCTGGTAGGGTTCTTTCAAATGACCCCGTGGTCGTCAAAGTCCTAATCTCCAACAGAGAAGTAAACAAAGCCTACATGGATTGCGAAAGCTCCTGCGAAATCATATATGAGTACTGTTTCTTAAAACTCAAGCCATCGATACGGTAAAAAAGGGTAGATTTGAAGATACCCTTGGTTGGATTTCAGGCAAACACTCATGGCCCCTGGGAGAAGTCCCTTTGGAGGTAACAATTGGAGAAGAGAAGCTGACAAGAACAGAAACCCTTATCTTACTTGTCGTGAGTGCGATTATCCCTACAAACTGTTGACAAGAAGAACTACCATGCAGAAGATGGGAATCGTATTCTCTACCATACACGCAACAGTCAAATTCCAAACACCTTATGGTATTGGAATGGTATTCTCTAACTACAGCACGAAGAGGTTAAATGATGTGGGAAAAAGAGTCAAATAGAGCCCTGAAGAATTTTCGAAATACATTTGAAGTTGTGTTGATGCTGAAGAGCGTATTGTAGTAAACGAACTTCATCCAGATCAACGGTGGTAATTGGGCACGCGGTTTCAACGCGAATTGGAGAGTTACTGAGAGAGCAAAAGCGGCGTTTTCGCGTGGACATACTCGGACATGGAGGGTCCCAAGAACCCACATCATTGACGGAAAGCCCTTGATGAAACAAAGCTCAATGAGTTCAAACACATAGAGCCTATGAAGCAGAAGCGTCAAAGCCTTGCACCAAAAAGAAACGCATCAGCATGCAAGGAAGTTGATGAACTCGTACAAGCAAGAATACTAAGGGAAGTAAAATACCAAACCTGGGTAGCTAACCCAGTGATGATGAAGAAGCATGACGAAGGATGGTGAATGTGTGTCGATTTCACCGACATCAACAAAACTTGCCCGAAGAATTTGTTACCCTGCTAGAGATTGATTGGAAGGTGGAATCATCGGGATTCCGATTGAATGCTTCGGATACCTACAAAGGGTATCACGGATACAAATGGCGAGAAGAAGATGAGAAGAAGGCGACCTTCTTCACGGGGAAAAGGTGTGTCTTGCTAAAGAAAAATTCCCTTGGTCAAAAAATGTATGAGCCACCTATCAGAGGCTAGTGGACAAAGCCTTCAACAAATAGATAGGGAGGAACCTCGAGGCATATGTAGATGACATGGTCATCAAAAGCAGGACAGAGGAAGTCCTACTCTCCGACATAAAAAACTTTCGATCGACTCAGTCCCATCAACATGAAGTTAAACCCAAAGAAGTTCTCTTTCGTAGAAGAAGGAAATTCTTGGGACATTTGACTCCTGACAAGGAATCAAAGCCAGCACAGACCTATAGGCTCCTAAATCCCTTAAGGATGTACAAAGTTTAAATGGGAAGCTAGCGACCCTCGTGATTCCTATCGGCGGTCTTGACGGATCCTTACCCTTCTTCAAACACTCAATGGTTGCAGATAAAAAGACATTTTGTGGAGCATGGAGCGCACTAAAAACTAAAGAGTTCATAGAAATACTACCTACACTACTTGCCCCAATCAAGCGAAGTGTTGTTCATGTATATCGCGGCGTCCCGAAAGCATCAAGGTTGTTTTCTTTTGAAAGGGAAAGAAGCAAATTCCTATCTACTTTGTTAGCATGGTTCTTCAAGAGTCGAACTAAACTATCGAGTGGAAAAGTTAATTTTAGCTCTTTCATCTTTGGTAAGCTTCTAGGTACTTCCAAGCCCATCCATAGCTGTGCTCACCGATAAATCAAGTAGATATTTTCAAAGCTGTCGGGAAGAATAGCCAATGGGCTATCGTCGGGAACACGAGATAGAATACAAGGGCAGGAGTTCTATCAAGGGCCAAATACTGGTGGATTTATTAGCAGAGACACCCTCAGAGCCCAGAGTAACAAACCTGCAGAAAAGAAGGGGCAGGTTTAATGCTAGTCAGCCCAGAAGGAAAGGAGTACACTTACGCAATCCGTTTTGAATTTGATGCTACTAACAATGAGGCAGAGTATGAAGCACTGCTAACAGGCCTTCGACTTGCTAAAGACAAGGAAGTTCAGAACTTGGCTATTTTTGTTGACTTACAACTAGTGGCAAACTAGATTAAGGGCTCCTGCGAGGCAAGGCAACTTGTCATTAAGCAATACCTGGATAAAGCCAAGGAAATGCTCGAAGGATTCATCTCCTGCGTCATAGAGCATGTTCGAAGGAACTAGAATAAGAAGGTAAATGCATTAAGCAAGTTACCCTCAATGGCATTGCACACCTCACAAAGGAAGTTATGGTTGAAGTGTTAGCAGAAAGGTCAATAATAAGAAAAGAAGTAGCTGATGTGATCTTGGAAGAAGAGTCAAGCTGGATAACTCCGATAAGGGAATACTTGATAAGTGGCATCTTGTCGGAGGACCCAAAGCTGGCACGAAAGGTCCGGATAAAAGCACCACAATACAGGATCATGGGAAATTACCTATATAGAAGGTCCTTTTTGTCTCCATGGCTCCGTTTTGTGGTACCCACGCAAGCTTCGAATATCATTCAGGAGGTACACGAAGGGTCTTGTGGTTTGCATGCAGGACCTCGCTCTGTCGTTTCTAAAATAATGAAGCTAGGGTATTACTGGCCTTCGATGCATAGAGATGTCGTAGATATAATTCAGAAGTGTGAAGCTTGTCAAATCCATTCGAGTCCTAAAGGCGCCCTGGCAAGACATGACCTCCGTTACATCCGCATGGCCCTTCAGTCAATGGGGGATAGATATAGTTAGTCCTTTACCAATAGCTCCAGGAGGGGTTAAGTTTTTGGTTGTAGCCATCGATTACTTCATAAAATGGGTCGAAGCCAAACCTTTGGCATCAATCACAGGAAGGCATATGGAAAAGTTCGTGTGGGAGCACATCATTTGCCGATTTGGGGTCCCTCACATCATCATATCATACAACGGGAAACAGTTTGACGAAGGGGTATTTCTTGTATTACTAGGAGGTCTAAACATAAAGCAATCATTCACCTCCGTCTACCATCCTCAGGGTAACGAGCAGGTGAAAGTTACCAATAGAGATGTTATTAAAAGGATAGAATGAGGGCTCGATCGAAGCCATCATGGTTAGGCAGATGAGCTACCTCAAGTGCTTTGGGCGCACATGACGCACACCAAATTTAGCCATGGGGAAATACCTTTTAGCCTAACATATGGGACCGAAGCCGTGATACCTTCGGAAGTAAGTGTCGAAATGGAGCGTGTCATGAATTTCGAAGCAACGAAAGCAAGGCTCCATGAAAATCTGGACTTACTTGAAGAAAAAAGGGAAATCGCCTCAATACGAGAAGCCATCCACAAGCAAAAGATTGAAAAGTACTACAACAAAAGGGTTCGACCTTCGACATTCAAGCCAGGCGAATAGGTCCTTCGACATAACAGTGCAAGTAAACTTGAATATCAGGGAAAACTGGGGCCCACATGGGAAGGACCCTATGTCATAAGAGATGCCTACGGCAATGGGGCCTACAAGCTGTAAACCCTCGAGGGCGACGCTATTGATAGGACTTGGAAAATCACTACCCTTCGTAAGTTTTACATATAGAACTTCCATGTCTAAGGATATTTTTATTTCGCTTTCAATCAATGTATTGCATTCTTCTCACTTGGGGAAAGAAGCATTAATGGTAGGCGTCCTAGTTTTCATTTCTTAAAATGATGTAATCCTCCCTACCCAATTAATGATATAACGCATTTCCTTCAAATCTCTTGTTTCATTCTAATATAACAAAGATTTGTCAGTCAAGTCGTTTATAAGTTTTAATGTTGAAGGGATGAAACAGGACAACTATAAGTCTTGAATATACACATAACATCCATCAAAACTTCACATTAAATTTCCTAAGTGCTCTTAAGGTATTCCAAGCCTATATGTTACCCAAACGATAAAGATGGAGTGGGTCGCAAACCTCTGTCAGCAATTAAATTATACGATTGCTATATTCTTGGTGCAGAATTTACACACAATGAGGCTATGTATCTTCCATACGACTTAGGTTGTAAAATAAGATACGTGCATATGTAACGTATGAGAAGAATAAATCAAAGTTGGGACATAGTCTCTAAACCATAGATATTAAAATTATGCTAGCACACCTAGCATTAGGCCATAGCCTACAACGATAAGTTTGAAACATTGTATGGAGAAGGCCACAACCTTAGCAAACATAAAGTTAAATTGTTTCATCAGGTCTAAGCCTGGAAAGCACCAACTGAAAATTGTTTAAAAAGGGTACATACCACCCTTGGGGCCAAATTACTACCAACATGGTTGCCTTCACTGAGTCTTGGAATGGGTAGGGTCAACTGACCCTGGTGATGGAAGCTTGGCAGAAGGGGTTTTCTTACTGGGAGAAATTGGTTGAACTTTCTTTGGCTTCTTCGAGAGGAGGTCTTTGATGGATGTCGTAGGATCTTGGCTTCAGCAAGGAATGGGTATTCAGGAGTGGATAAGGCATTACCGGCTTCATCATACTCTTTCTCAGCTATTGACCGGTAGTAGGACACATCAGCAAGCACCCGCAGGTTTACATTTGCTACCTCCTCCAAGGTGGTGCATTTGCCATAAAAGATAGCTGCATTGACTAGCCTTCCCACCACTTCTCCGAATTCATCACTATGGTAAAGCTCCATGGCTATGTAGGGAAAAACCTTGGAGACCACATCAACCCTATACTTTTGAAGCATCCTGCAACGAAGATTTAGCCCATCTACATCCTCTCTCAACTTAATCTCCTGCTCCACAAGCCTGACCCTCTCAGCTTAATAACCGGAACATTTAGATGTCAAAGCGTCAATTTGTTCTTTGTAACCTATGACCTTAGTTTCCTCAAGCTTTAGCCTGCTACACTTAGCATGGCTATCAGCAAGCTGCTGCTCAAACTTCTTGATATTTGTTCGAAGGTCATGAACCAAGGGATTCTTCTCAAAATCATCCATTGCCTCTTCACACTTGGCCTTAAGATCTGCATATTGCTGATCTCGAGCCTTTTTCCTGGCAAGCATCACATTCATCTCTTCCTTTGTAGATTTCATAGCACGAAGAAGCTCTCTGGTCCGGGTATTCAGGTGGTTGTCAAGAACAGCCTGCCTAGTATAACTTTTATCATGCATGTCACATAGCTTCTCCATTGACATATTGTCCAAGGCCCCGGTCCAACCAGCTGGAGTCACATGCTCCACCAGCAAGTGACAAGCTAAGGGGGTCAGAAGCTCCTTTGTATCAGGAAGACCCGCAAAAGTCATACAATTAGAAGACTGAAAGAATTATAACAAATTTTCATTACAGGGATGCAAGCTTACCATGAATATCCTCATCACTAGGTCCTTCGAGAGCTGGATGAAGCATTGCTTTGTCTTGTGCACTCTTCTGACGGGTGGTGCAAGAGGGAGAAGTAGGCAATATCAACTTCCTTTTGGAGGAGGACTTTGTCGCCTTGGCACTTGTACCTTCCCTGCTTCAAACTCTATCCTCTATGCCAGAGGACCCTACGATCATAATCTGATCCTCAGACAGAGGATCATCAGAGTCAGCAACGTTCTCCACAAGTTGGGTGTTCTCTTCAGGGTCTTTCTCTTTGGAAGGCTGTGCAGATGAAATAGGCTCGATCCTCTAAGCATCAACATCATTGTTTTTTACAGACACAGATGAGGAACCAACACCATAACTAACATCTTTGGTCTCTTTGAGGATGAAGCTCACTTCCTTGGCACCTCCAGCTACAACAAAGTTGCAAAAAGCCATTCCTGCAACAAGAGAGGCAAAAGATAAATATCAACAGATAAGTTACTAATTTTAAATTTAAATGGAAATATACATACTTTCTCCACAACAAACAATTTCAGGAAGCAAATAAGAATTGTGAAGAAAGATACGACAATACTGGCGAAATTGGCGATGTAACGGCCCGATATAAGGGATCCCTTCTCAATGTATATGGCAGCGGATCATTAAATCGTTTCTCATCAAACTAGAATTCTGGGTTCAACAAGGTAGGATATTGTTGGGGTACAATCGTATTTTGTATGTAGAAGAACTTGTCTTTCCAATTTATGATATTAGTGAAGGACCTGTTGATCAAATGGGGTACATCGTGCTCTCCTCTTTTATCTAAGGTTAAGCAATCTCCACCGGGGTGTAAGTTTACGAAGTCATTAAGCACAGTCAATGACAGTTCATACCCATATGCCTTACACATAACAATGTACGTGGTGAGCTTAGATAAGCTAAAGGGGTTGAACCTAGATATGTGTACTTCATAATATTGCAAAAGCTCTAAAATCAGTGGATGGAGTGGTATCCTTAGGTTGGATGTCGTAAAAGCATGAATATATAGGCCAACATATCCCTTAGGTGCATCATAAATACCTTGACGTTTTTACCTTAAACTCTTTTGGTATGGGATAGTTTGTGAGGAAAGCATGTAGCTCTTCCTTAGACAGAGTACATGTTTGTTGCCTTATAATAAATTTTGCATTGCCACCCATTGAGGATATATGCAAAACAAATTAAGAAAATTAAAGATCAGAGATGGAATACGTTACCTTGTGGTCGAACAGATGAACGGAAGCACAATACTATGTGTGTACCTTGTGGGCGGATGGTAAAAGTGATTTAGAGTTCACCGTACAAAATTTTTTATACCCTCTTTCATTTCACATCTTAGCCACACACGTGTCATCAGATCACCACCTATCTGGATTTCAAACTTGTTTCAAAATTTGAAAAGACGTTTTAGTTTACCGAGATAAGGGTGGTTTGATTATGAGTAATTGCATTAAATGCGCACTTAGCACATATGCAACTAACACCTTAAGTACATATTTGTGACAAAGGGGGTTTCGTATGTGCATTTTTGAGTCGTAAGCAATTTATCCTCGTTCGTACATATCACTTTCGACTGGGGGGCTTGATGACGTACCCTCCGTCGGTCGAGGACTCTCCTTCGGCCTCAGTCGTACCTTCATATCGAAGGACTAAGACAGTCTTCCTAAGTCATCGTTGGCGTAAAACCATTCATCTTTGATATGGTTACCAGTTGGAATTCGCCAATCGAAGGTCTAAGCCCTTCAAGGTATGACCTTGAAGATACTAAGGCGAAGAAGACCATGACTTGTCCACCAAGTTCCCTCTTTCTCCTTAGCTTTCCTTAACAAGAGAGTGGGGATTAAGCCTTTACCATAAATCATGGGACGCCCCCATGATCTTCGAAACATGTGCAAACCCTCTCCAAACCTATTTTTCTCCCTATAAATAGTTTGGACGAGTCACTACTGATGGTATGTTCATTCAACACTACATTTCACACTTTTAACTTACCTACATTACATAACACATATTTACTCGCACGCCGGAGGTGGTTCGTAGGGTCCAACCCCTGCACAATCATTTAACGAAGTGTTTCCTATTTCTTATTGCAGATTGGATACAAGTTTAGCACAAGCAAAACACCCTCATACCTTTCGATCACCATCGCAAGGCCTGATCGTACGATTTATTGTACAATCAATTTTATTGAACGACAAGACACTTTTGTAGATTGGGTATGATGTAATGAAACTTGGAACGAGTTGAGTGTTCAACTTTGATAGTTTACAAGTATGTGTTTCTACTTCCTGCAGAATTTTGATGAAGATGATTTAAAATATATTTCTACTTTGATTAAAAAATACATTGCGACTAAAGTAACATGATAATTTTCGAAAAGTACATTTGACTTTAAAAAGAAAGAAAGATGTAAAAGAAGTTGTTTAAATAAAGATAAAGGTTATTATAAGTGTTATAAAAGTTTTTAGGATGATTCATGCCGCAAAACGGCATAACAACAAGAAAGAACACTTCATCTAACTTTGTGTGGTATGTAGAACGATACCTTACCATGATTCTAAGCAAAACATACATGCATTATTTAAATCACATTGATTTGCAAACAAGAGCAAAAGCTTTTTAACTTTTACAGTAAGAACTTGCTTGGTTTATGTTTTTCTAAGACAGTATATATCAATACATAAATAAATATATACTAGGAAAAAGCTAGTATTACAACGACATACTCGACCTTAGTGACCACCGACTCTGCTGACTACCAACCATTCTGACCCAATTACTTCGACAGTAACTCAAAACTTTCAACATATCGAGCGAACCGATTCTACACTTACAACATCAGCCCAAAATATATGTGTTGTTGAATGGTTTGAGTCTAGTTAATCATCCCGTGTGTCGATATGTTTCGCATAATATCTCCAGAAGATGAAGAACGGTGAGATCATCCTGGTCCTATGCATCCTAAAGATGCCAACATAAGTTAAATGGTAGATAACTTACTTATCGTGTTCTAATACTTAGTGTAGATAACTTACACGTATTAGACATTTGGCAAATATCTAAATTTGTCAATGATAAACCACAAATTTAGTGTGTTAAATTCTTCAAACGTAACACCTCATTTATACTTATAAAACTAAATATATTGTATCTGTAGTTTTTATTTAAAAACAATTATAATGTTCTTCAGTTGAGAAAAAAATATATGTCCGTTAATACCCATTTAACTTTAAAATGGGCAATACATGCCATTTTTTTTAAAAAGTGGGCTAAACGTACCCAATTTTTTTACAAATTAGACCAAATTAGGCAATTTTTTAATTTTGAGCACAATTTGTCACCTCTAGTCAAGACATAATCTCCGATGGAGAGGATTTATATATTAGAGAGAGAAAGTAGGGAGTCACGGATTAGAACATGTCTAGATGAGGGAGGATGTCGTCTACTTATATATGGGAAAAACGTATTTACCTATGTTACACCACTCTTTATCATTAACTATATATGTCTATTGAATTTGTCTCGCCTTAGTTGGTAGTTGTTGGTGAAATAATGACCAAAGCTTCCGTAATGTTTTAATGATGACACATATACATTCGGGAAACTTAAAATCACAAGCGATAGCCAAAAACCGAAAACACTCAAAACCTGGCACTAGGGTGCCGGTGGCGCTAACGTGTGGCAGTGGCGCCAATTACAGAGTTTTTGGTGCTTTCGGTTTTTCCAAGTCGGCTTTCCTCTTACACGATTAAGGTGCTTCTTTCAATACAGGTTCATACATGATATTTGAGATATTTGCATTAAGATTTAGTCTTAGAGAGATACCAAAAACAAGTCTTTCCATTTTACAAAATGTCAACTCATAAACTTGTTTTTCAAAGCCTCTAGCTAAGGCAAGTATGTTTTCCATCAAACCTAGGAGACTTATACTTTCACTAAAAGTTAAATGGAAAGTATTCAAATGACCATGATTCTTACATTTGTCTTTGCTAATGACGTAACGAGTTTACTCCCTTATTGGTCATTTAAGCCGAGGTCACTTTGCATAAATGCAAGTTTCTCATTTATGTGATATTGTTTTTATATTGATGCAAAACACTTGTCTTACTTACATCAAGACGATTAGTGAATGATTTAATTATGGCTCAACTACGGATTATCAAGTTTGAATACTTGAGTTTAAATTCTTGAAATATAATCCTCTTTTTTATGTGTTTACTTTTGTACCACAAACATTCTCTTACATTCCCTTACACACTATTTCATCCATTGAAATAAAATCCTCCTTTATTATGTTCTAACTTCTCATATTATCATCTATTGAAATAACACATAATTTCCGCAAGAGAGATTCACAAGAACTTAATCCACTATTGTGTCGAGGGTCTTCTTCTCAATACCCTTTCTTTCAGAATCGAGTCTTTAGGCTAGGTTAGGTTCTCTCAAACAAATAATCACTTATAATCATTTGTAACGGTGTGAAGTCTTGTATCTTGGTGATCAAGCCTAGACCGAAGAAGGTCTAGTTAGGGTTGATAATTTCGGGGAAGTTCTTTGTGGTCTTAGTGGTAAATTCGAATCACGGGATTCTTGTGGATGGTTTATGAGGGCAGAATACCGTTGGAGTAGCTCTTCTTAGTGAGCGCCGATCTTTGTGCATATCGGTGGAATGAAGTTGTAATGGTTTGTAACCACCATAAGGATTATACTTAGTGAATAGTATCAGTGTCGTGTATTCGCAACTGGATGTACGGATGGTATAAACCCCCCATCCCGAACCAGTATATATCTTGGGGTCTATCTCACTCTACTCTCTTCATATTGCGGTTGTGGTTGTATTGTGCAAATCTACTTACTTGCTCTTGGAGACTTAAAGTTATTAAACTTCAAATAAGTCGAAAAGACCGTGTTCACCCCCATTTACGGTTCTATAGTAGTTATGGAGGATATGCATAAATTAATATAGTGTTTTTGTTCAGCTCCTACATACTATAATAATCAGTCTAGTACCTTATCCCGTTTTCGTTGCGAGTCAAGTCACATAAAACTTCAAATTTTGACGCGATTCAAACATTAATGACGCTAAAGTTCGCACTTTTAAGACATATAAACTATGTATGTTAATATTTATCTACTATAAATAAACCATAAATAACATATTTAAACATGTAATGTGTTGCATATATGTTATATTTATACGCGCATACATTACTGTAAGTAGATTAAAATTAAACCGCATTAGTTAATAAGGTTTGGTAAAAAGGAGGAAATTTATTATCCCTATACTTCTTAATAATTGTAGAAATTAGAAAAATAATTTATAATAAAATTGGTTAACTTGTTTATAAAAAAAGTGAAAATTTTTCTTCTACTTTTTCATAGATTTAGCATATTCAAAAAATTTGACCAATAATTTTTGCAACAAATGATTCGTTGTTATATTTGCAATTTTGTTGCTAATAATTGATGGCTTGATTGGCAAAAATTAAAACTTCGTTGCTAATTTTTTTGAAACGAAAATTTTAGAGAAAGTCGTTGCTAAGAAAGAGGGGGAATGTTCCGACCAAATTTTGAGAAGATAGCAACGAATTTAGCAACTAATAATCGTTGCTAACCGAAGACTCCATTTTTGCTGAATTTCGTTGCTATATTCGTTGCTAATATGTGAATTTAGCAACGATTTATTGATTGTTGCAAAAATTTCGTTGCTATTGGCACTTTTTCTAGTAGTGAAAATGGATATACATATGAAGTACATCTTAAATTACCGGACACATGTTTGCTACTCAAAACAAGTTGAGTGAACCGCAGCCTAGTTTGCAATAAGAGAATGCAGGCGCCAATGTTGTCCCACAAAATTTGGTGGTCCTTTCCCATAACTATGATGAAAACATCTCGAACTAGAAAATCGAAACATGTGCTAGATAATGTTCATTTGTATTTGGTGAAGATTGTGAAAATGGGGAATCAGTGAAAAGAAAAGGGAAGTCTAATCAATGAATCCACGATCACTTTCACAGTCAGTTGCTCACAACAACAATGAGAAACACATAAGCTTGCATATCAAACTCATTAGAACACCATGTTTTCTCAAAACAAACCAGAATACTTGATTCACCCATACTTAATTAGCATTATACCCGTGCATTGCATCGGGGGACAGTTTTATATCAAAGCGATAATAAAGAGAGTATTCGAGCAAACCAAAAATTGGCCTGATATGTTTGAATGAACAATATGACCGGTGGAAAAGAAAGTGTTTGAACATCCTAAGGGACAAATTCGAAAGTCAGAAAAATAAGCGAGTTTGCAACAGACCAAAAGATACTACAAGCACTGCAGCAGAGTGTGGTCTTTCAAGAAGGAAATTTTAAGCAGACACAAAAGCTTTGCATGCCATTCATAAAGTCTAAAAAGGATGAAGTCATGGCACTTGGGGTTCAAGCTTTGGATCTAAGGCTGCCATTTAGTGAAACTGAGGTTATTCAAGAGAATTTAGAGTTGATAAAGAGACATTTTGACCTTGAACATGTTGAAATTTTTTCGGCTAATGATCCAGATGCTGCTACCAAGGCAGGCCTTCATGCTTCAATATTAAAACAAAAACCACCATCACCGGGATCCCCTATCTATATTCTTGACCAGTGATGGTACATATTATCTGTTATGGTTACCCTTAGTTTGTACATGATAATTAGAGGTGGCAAAATGGGTAGTTTAATAGTTACCCTTAGTATATATTCAAATGGTTTCACATACCTCTATTTTTTATTCAATATATTTTATGGTACCCTTCGTTTAGTACAATGGCATTGCTATTGGGTTAATCACTATCGACCCACTCTAACCCGTCATAACCCATTATGACCCGGTCAACGAAAGTCAACTCAACGAAAGTCAACAGAAGCAGTTACAGAAACGGTTACATAGCAGTTATAAAATAACTGCCATATTACATTGAACCGACACAAAGGTTCAATCATACCCTTTCATTCAGTATATATTGTAAACACATTTGATGTAGAAACATGATGACAAATTAATACAAAACATATTTACAGTTTCATTAATCCCTGCTTATTATTTGGTATACTTGTGATTTAACGTTAAGGCCATAGATCCCGTTTAAAGGCCAACAATTGATATCAGAGCGGTTTGGTCTACTAACCAACAATCATCACTTATCATTACTCGTAAAAGTTCCAGAATCAAATCAAAAACAGTTTCGATATAAATTTTTTTTCCTGCAAATCAATAAGAACATAAAAAATCCAAGACGTCATTTTTTTGTGTTTCACACTTCTGTCGCAACAGGGGTATAATCACATAGTGATTACTCACAACCCGGCAACAAAAAAATTCGCAAAATTTTTTAAACCGAAACCAGTTTCAATTACCCAATCCAAAAGGATCAGAAAAACGAATTCAATCTTTTACATTTGATTCAAATAAAAACTAAACGAGCGTCATCAATTAGGGCACAAATCAAATATTCGAATTAGAACAAACACACCTGTTCATAAACGGAATCAAGCCCAGAAGGATCAATTGAACCCCAATTGATTCATTTGAATACTCCAATCATCAAATTACTCACGGATTAGAAAACCCCCAAATCAATGAAACCCTAGGTCAATTGGAGGAATATTAGTGCTCGCAAGAACACATACGGAGAAGAAGAAGAAACAAAAACACGGTAGCTTAAACAACAGTCAACCGCATTGGCTGGAGAAAGGTGAAGACAAAGAAATCTTCCCTAGAGAGAGAGAGAGAGAGAGAGACTGAAGACAGTATCTCAAAAGAAAAAAATACGCGTGTATTTTATCTCACCAAAAGAGATAAGAAACAAAAGTTAATAAGGGACGCGTACACAAGGGCCACACAAAACAGGATTTTATCTATTAGGGCATCGGGTTAAACCATCAACCCCTCCAGGTTTCAAAAGATTTCAAATACCACCTTTCAATTTTACTTTATATATTTTGATATATATTGTTTTAGTTTTGATAAGTTATTTTAAAAAATTATTAGAATCTTATCATATTTTTGAATAGTATATCTAACCTAGTGATTACACTGCTTAGAATACTGATTAGGAATAATTTGTAAGGAGTAATTAACCTTAGGTTATTCATTTTAAATTTTATAATCTCCAAGGATAGTTTAAAATTGTTAAAACTATACCTAGAAAAGTTTTACACCCATTTGAGGAAGATAAAACATTAAGAGCTCATTTTAAGAAATAAGAATTTTTTTTTAAAAACACACTTTGTTTTAAAAATTCTTTTTGGAGATTTATTGTCATTATCATTTAAGATATGACGAAAGGAAGTGGTAACAAGGAACCTAGTACTAACATTTCAAATAGTACACCCTAATTTCAATGCCCAATCCTAAAGCCCGCGAATTACTCATTATGGGCAATTCGAATGCAAATCATTCTCGAAGCGAATGGTTTATGGGAAACAATTGAGCCGACTTAAACGACTCAACCCGATAAGAAAAAGGATAAAACCGCTATTGCTTTCCTTTATCAAGCCTTACCCGAAGAACAATTACTTCAAATAACAAAGCACAAAACCGCAAAAGACATTTGAAATGCTTTGAAAACTAGACACATTGGCGAAGTCAGAGTTAAACAAGCAAGAATACAAACACTCAAATCCGACTTTGAGATGTAATATATGAAGGAAGATGAAACAATCGACACCTTCACCACAAAACTCACAACACTTGCAAACAAAGCCGCTAGTCTAGGACACACAATAGAAGATGATACCTTAGTTCGAAAATTACTCAATGCTGTACCCGAAAGGTATCTGCAAATAGTCACATCTATAGAACAATATTCCGATCTAAGTGAAATGACAATGGAAGAGGCAATAGGAAGACTTAAGACCTACGAAGAAAGGATTAAGTTCAAGAAAGGAAAACAAGTGGACAATCAAGAAAAACTGATGTTCACACGACATGACAATAGAGGGAAAAATTTCAGAGGACGTGGACGTGGAAAATATAAAGGATGGAGAAACCACGATAAAAATAACCACCAGAAGAAGGATGGAGAAAACTCTCACAATCACTTCAACAAACAGAATATTGATTTTAGCAAAGTAAAATGTTACAAATGCAATAAGACTGGTCATTATGCATCTAAGTGTTATACAAAACCAAACACTAGTATGCAATCTAATCTTGTCGAGGAGGACTTAGAACCTACCTTATTAATGGCAATATTAGACGAACCACTTGTAACAAAACTTGAAGATCAAAAGGTCTCGCTACGCGAAGAAGATGTAGGATATAAAGAGACAAGTGTAGATAGTCAGTGGTACTTAGACAACGGAGCTAGTAACCATATGACTGGGATAAGAGAACACTTTAAAGAACTAGATGAGAACGTTAGTGGAAAAGTAAGATTTGGAGATGGATCTCATATAGAGATTAAAGGAAAAGGTTCAATCCTATTAGAATGTGATGACGAGAAACAAAGAATAATATCTCAAGTCTATTACATTCCCAGCCTAAAAAGCAACTTATTGAGCCTTGGACAATTTACCGAAATTGGTTGTAAAGTTGTAATGGACGATGATGAATTACGACTTTATGACATGGATAACAAAATCTTCTTGAAAGTCACAAGACAAAGAAACCGTCTATACAAAGCAAGTCTGAAGATAGGCACACCTGTTTGCTTATTAGCAAACTTAAGTGACAACACTCGGTTATGGCACGCAAGATTAGGACACCTCAACTTTGAATCATTAAAATCTATGACTCAAAGAGAGTTAGTTCATGGAATACATGCCATTAAACATACAACACAAATTTGTGATGTTTGTTTAGTTGGTAAACACAGCAGAGCACCATTTCCCAAGAAAGCAAAAACTAGATCAGCATCACCATTAGATTTAGTTTATGGAGATTTATGTGGACCAATCACACCACCAACACCATCTGAAAAGAAATGTATATTCTTGTTAGTAGATGACTACTCAAGATATATGTGGGCGTATTTCCTAAACACGAAAGATCAAGCATTCGATACTTTCAAGGAATACAAAGAAACAATAGAGAAAGAGCTAAGGACAACATTGAAAATGTTAAGAACTGATCGTGGAGGAGAATTCACATCTAACGAATTCACCCAATACTGCAAAGAGAACGGCATAGCACGACAACTAACCGCACCTTACTCACCACAACAAAATGGAGTAGTTGAACGAAGAAATAGGACAATCATCTCTACTACGAGATGCATGATAAAAGCAACTAACATGCCACAAAACTTTTGGGCTGAAGCTGTTAGACACGCTATATACATTCTAAACAGCGTTCCTACAAGAGCCTTAGAAGACATTACTCCATATGAAGCTATCAAGAAAAGAAAGCCAAACTTAGAAACTGTAAGAGTTTTTGGCTGCATAACATATGCAAAGGTACCATCACAACATCTGACAAAGTTAGATGATAGAAGCAACAAATTGGTATACTTAGGAAGCGAACAAGGATCAAAAGCTTATAGACTGTTTGATCCAACAACACAAAGAATATGTGTTAGTAGAGATGTGAAGTTTAAGGAGGATGAAGCATGGGACTGGAAGGATTACCTGGATGAACACACCAATGATGAACCCGAATGGTTTGACTTCAAAGTCGAAAACCTTGAAGCAACAAATGAACATCAGGAAAACGAAAACCAACCAGATGACGAAGACAATGATATCCCTGCAAATGATGATCATGAATATGAAACATCAAAAACTGACTCACCCTCACAATCACAAACACTTCACACACCATCTACAATTTCATCACGAATAAATACTCAAATCACACCAACTACCTCAAGACATTCAACCAATCAAAGTAACTCAACTACAACCCGGAATTTATATCCAGACTTTGATCATACACCATTACAAGGTTTCAGAACGTTGAATGATTTATACGAAAACACCGAGGAAGTTTTACCCGAGCATTTATTACTAGCTGAAGATTGTAGGATCGATATATTATTGTGTTTGATGATTCGAGTGGTCTTGGATGATCAAAATACATGTTAGCCATTAGAGAGAGAAAGTAGAGAGAGGGATATTTCTTGGTAGAGACTTGGTTCACAAAAGTTGTAAGGTTAGATTAAGAAAAGCTCCACCCCTTCCATGGATGGAAGGGGTATTTATAGTTACAAACATACCGTCCTCCTATCGGACTGTGGATCAGGCATACAGTGGGTAAAGACCCGTCCTTCCTCCACGGTGTTAAACTAAACTAAACTAAGCTACAAACTAACTAATAAGCTACTAAATAACGTAACTAACGACAAGTCTACGAGCTAAACTATGCTAGATAATATTTGGGGTGACCGACACTTTAACATGGAATTTCCAATTCCTAACAATCTCCCCCTAAGGGAGGTCACCCCATGATTTACATTTTGAATCCTAGCATTCTTTCTTTGTCTTTGTTCTTGAGCTCGTAGACTTGAATTCTTCAACATCTGCATCTTTGTGCTTTTGTAGCGATTCTTTAAGTCCACATTGAATTGTACTTTAAGTGGAGGCCTTTAACTGATCCACATCATTGATGATCTTCGAGCTTTCTTTGAGATCATCAGCCACATCAAATCTCTGGATCACCCTTTATTGTGTTGCCATCATGTGAAGTTGTGACTTTTGGACCGACATGCTCACACATTTGAATCATGACATCTTTCCATCATAGTAGCGGAAGCCTTACCGGTTCATGATATTTGCAGCAGCAAAGCAGAAGCATAGTATGAAATATCAGAGCCAGGTTCTGTAGATATGCACCAGTCATGAATTCTCCAATAAAGTGTGGATGCTGTGAGCATGCGGCTTTGGATTGACTTCTCAATTCTGATCAGCTGCAACCGTCCAAATGTACCTGCAAACAAGAGTTAGCAATAAAACACACGAAAGTGTCTTTGATCACTTTCGTTGAATTGAGGTACACGGCCCACGGTTCCCGTTGATTAGTACAAGTACCGCTCGTGAATAGGTAGGATTCCTATGAATATCCTTGACAGGGTTTCGCAGCTGTTCTAGCCGTTCTCAAACCGGAACGTCTCAAAGAAAACAACACGGAGTGAGTGAACCAGCGAATTGAGATTCACTGATTGATGAAAAATGATTTGAAAAACAATCGTGTATTGCTTGAAGAAAGAGTTTTGCAATACAACGAAGGTTTATGAGAAAGATCAATTTTTCAATCAAAATACTTTTTGTATTAAAGAATGAGTACACATTCGACGTGCTAGTGAGAAGAAGAGATTCGCACATCGAATGGTTTTTCTAAAAGTATTTTTCAATCAGAGATACTTTTTGAATTCGAAAATGAATACACACTCGATGCGCTAGAGAAAAGAAGATTTGCACATCGAATGGTTTTTCCAAAAGTATTCGTCAATTCATTTCCTGGACCAAGGTTGATTTAAGATTGAATCTCCCCATCGTTTCTATCCAGTTGTCATAAGCTTGATCTTACGAGAAGATCTCACATGTCACCTACCAAGAGCTTGTTTGATGTTGGCTCTAGAATGCTTTCCATCTTCATTGTGAATATTTTTACATATCACTCGGATGTTCTGGCAATACCACAAGGATAATGCGTAGGACTCTTAAGATATATTCTCACTTTCCACATTGTGTGAAACAGTGAGTCTTCAAAAATATAGTGTCCTAATGAGATATTGTGGATGATCTCTTGGCTCTAGACTCAATAGTGCATATTTGGTTCCTATGCCGGAGACTAGGGAGAGGGTCTCCTTCTTCAATATCAACAATCTCTAAGAGAAAGTCGATAGATTATGTCGGTTCCCCGTGAGGATGAAACAAGCCCTTTTAAGAGGAACTTGAGTAGCTTGGGAAGTTGTAGTGTAGTGCATCACTGGGTCCATGATGTCTTGTCTTCAATACCAGTGTTACCTTAGTAACCACCGGTAGCATATGAATTGAACCCGGTTTCTGCCCTAAGGTTGAATTGATTAAGGGCTATTTCTTTTCACCCTTTTTCACATTCAGTTCTTTTTCATTCTTCAACCCCTTCAGTGCTTACCGAGACTTCATAACTAGAACCTTGTTGGATTTATTCCAGTACTAGCTCAGACTCAGTTGGCACTCTTCTCATTTCTCATTTTCTCCTTTTTTCAATATACCTAAGGACTTCTACACTATCTAGTGGATTGTCCCTGGGTAGATCCCTCCGGTTCTGGCGGATCGTGGGAACTAATACCTAACCTAACCATCCTTATAACACCATGCATAAAGTAAATTGGTCGGTCTTTTGGTACAGTTCATTCTTCCTTAAAACCAATTGAAAAATCATTTGGAAAAACAATCAAGGTACTTGTGATACGAGATCAAAGCATTTTGTACCTTAATAGTTTTGATCATTTAGAAAATCTCCCCCTCAAAATGTGCATATGATTTAGAAAATGTTTAGCACATAGAGGCAAGAGGACTTTTAAATATTTTCTTTGATCACAATTTTCTTAGAAAAAAACTATTTGATTTTCTTAGTAAATTCTCCCCCTCAATATGTGCATAGGATATTTGAAATCATTTTATCACACAGAGGCAAGAGTTCATTTGAAGCACATCCACGATTTCAAGAGCCTTTAAGAAACCATTTGCTCCCCTTCAATATGTGCATCGATAACCGAAAGAGTTTAGCACATATTAGAGAGAACTAGCACTTTTGAATCAAATAGATCATCCTTTATCAAATTTCATTATTAAATCACAAATTCTCCCCCGATCAAAAATATCAAACCCTTTGAGATTTTGGATCCCAAGTGATTTAATACGGTTTAGAAAACATGGGAGAATATGTGGCCTGGTTTAAATACTCATCATGTTTTTGGATAAATCCTCCTCCTCAACATGTGCATTGTGTATTTCAAGTCGTTTGGCACATGGAGGCAGGAGTGCCTTTGAAGGACTAAAACCAATTCCATTAAAACAGATTTGAGATTTAAATCACGATCTCTCCCCCGATCAAAAATATCAAACCATTTGAGATTTGTGATCCCATCTGATTTAAATCATTTAGAAACTTTTGGGGAAAGACGTGGCAACTTTTAATTTTGAAAAATGACAGATAAGGACCATTTTAAGACATTAAAGATTGTTAGTGTCAGGTATGATTGTTTTAAGAGATCTTTAAGTAAAATAAAACAATTTCACAATCAAACAAGAACAGAAAAAATTTCATTTTAAAAGACCTTGATTCAAAAGAAAAATCATACCATGACATAACATTAAATCTTTAGATCACCACTTAATTATTGTACAAACGGACTCTTTTGAAGATATATTGTTTGAAAATACTTTAAATTAAATCACTCTCCCCCTCAATCGATGACCGTAGTCGTTAATTGAGTGACTTAAGTTTTGATAAAATAAAGTCCGGTGATTTTCAATATTTAGTCCAATTTATTTTCAAAAACAATATATTCCATTTTCAAAACAATTTAATCAAATTTTTTCAAAATTGTTTAAAAATGATATCCTGCACAAAGATACGTTAGTGGTTGAGAAGCTTTTGTTGTTGTTGCTGAGGGTTGGAAGAAAAACCGTCTGCAGATGCAGTGAGACTTTTTACGTTGCATTTTAATGCCAACTGAGGTCAAATTAAGCTCCGTTTCTTCAATCACTTAGAAGAAAACCATCTGCTGATGCAGTGACACCTCTTACGTTGCATTTATGCCAACTCTCCATTGAAGTCCAATTAAGCTCCGTTTCTTCATTTGTCAACCCAAGATATAGTTACCCTTTCCTTTCGGCATCCAATCATCTTTAGTTGTGGGATCCGGATCGGGAACATTCTTTTATACCAATATACCTGCATACGTTAGTGAACACAAACATAGATATATGGTGGTCGACCTCACCCAAACAGCAATCGACTAATAAAAGTCAATGCAACATATCAATCAGATCATATAAATTTATGGGAATAATGTGTTCATCAAACTCTAATCATCTAATCCTAGCAGTCATATCTTAGGCACCTAGTCCTTCAACATAGGTTAACATCATTTTTAATTAAGCATATTAGGATAATTAGAAAGCCCGTTAGATGATATAGATTTGAAAACATTCTCCCCCTCAATCAATGACTCATTTTCTAAAAATTTTAAAAGCGCTGAAGTCATTGATTGAGTTTTCAATTATTACTAAAACTCTGAAACTAATTGTTTTTAAAGCAACTCATTTACCACCATTTTGAAATAAAACAAATATTTTTTTAAAGAATTTTAGACGGAAAAACATTTGTGTAGGAACAGCAGTCCTTCGACATACTTTCCTCATTTTGTTTTAGGATAAGTGCACGAAATATTTTCAAAATTTGTTTAGCGTAGCACTTTCCTTTCTTGAAAAGCGGGTTGCTATCAGAAGTAATAGCAAGCCATGGTTTTAAGCACGGGTTACAGTCTGAAATAACTGTAAGCCATAGTTTTAGACATGTTTAGAAAAGAATATTTACACCTCCTGCTCGAACTTCATCTATGGTCCCGTGCCATTATTGAATGACATTTCTAAGACCGCAGATGTTATCGATACCAGAAGACATGTCTTGAGAAAACATACTTTTGGACTTTTTTAAATTTTCTGATTTTTATGGGTTTTTTGAAGATTTTATATTTTTCTATTTTCTTTAGCTGGTTTTATATTTTTGTATTTGGTTTTCTGATAAGTATATACAAAGATAGAGAAGATGATATAGTTAAAGAAGATGATGATACGAGTACCGAGATAAGGATATCGAGCAGCACGTCGTAGAAGATAGAAGTCATCAACTCTTAAACATTCACCACCAAAGCTTCCAGGGCTCTTGAATAGAAGAAAGAAATTGAACCATGTGAAAGTGAGACTTTGGCAGCTTCCCCCCAAACCCAAAATCCTTTAGCTGAGCAGATTCAAAGCTTTCTTTCAAGCTTATCTTAGCCAGGTGCACAAAGAAGCACACCATTATCATCGAACTTGCTGCTCCTTTTAAGAATAATCACCGTGATTCATCGTTCGAGGTTATATCATCCAAAAGAACAGCAACGTATCATCCCACTCATAAATAATCTTCTCAAGTTTCATAACCACTGATTCGAAGCGATCCAAACCAAAAAGTTGTCAAGAGACCACTTCCCCCAAGTAGATGAATTGATGCAGTCGGTCTCTTAGACTAGAGCTCACGAACCCGAATACACATACCCGAAGACAAAGAAACTTATACCATCGAAGTAGCAGATTAAGTCCAATAGCCAAAGAATAACCCGATGTATACTTTTCTCTCCCCTAAAGAAAGTGTATGAAGCTCAAGAACCCGAAGTACCGAATGCCCAAAGAGAGAATAACCGATAACATTGAAGAAGCAGGCCGAATCACTGATTATCTCTGCGGAGGACTATCTCTGCGGATTTAAACTCCAGAATAAGTGATTATATCTCTGAATCACTGATTAAGCACTCAAGTGAAACAGCTGAGCGTCCCCAATGTACACAATCTCTCTCCCCTGATGATTGCGATAACATCGAAATCATCACACACTTGTGTACCTCCTTTATCTTCAGAAACTTTCTCTAACATCTCTTCCCCCACATAGTTGGAATTAGAACACTAAACGCCTTGATGAGTAAAACCTTGAGTTTCTCTGCGGTCATGACATTTGTTTTCCCGGGATATCTTCAATCACTTAGAAGAATTAAGTTCATCAAGTTTACTCGCCATGAGTCAAACCTTGAGTTTCTCTGCGGTAATAACATTTGTCTTCCTGGGATATCTTCAATTACTTAGAAGTATTAAGTTCATCAAGTTTACTCGCGTTTAGATGCGTGTCTCCTTCCCCCTTGCTGGTTTTGATACTTCAGAATCAACAACTCTTTGAAAGCCCAAATACTAGAAATCTGTTGAGAAGAACGCTTGGAGTCTTTGTGAGAATCAACATGCTGAATAATGTGAGCAAGTCTAATTGGGGATTAAATTTGACATTTCACCCTCCCCCAATTAGTGCTCTCCCCTAAACTGACAATGCCCGGAATATGAAGAAATCTTTGGATAATCAAATGCAACTCGTCTTTAGTCTTTTAACATGCAGTGCAGAAAATGTAGAATGTGATAGACTCGACCTTCTTCAAGATTGTGTCAGTTGGGAATAGATAGTTAACATCTTCAACTCACACCAAAAAGCATCCCACCAAAAGCATCCCAATTAACTTACATCTTGAAAATTCCCTTAACTAAAATCTCTCCCAATCAAACAAGAACAGAAAGATGTTCATCAAGGAAATCAGCAATCAGGCCACAGCGAACACAAGAGATGGTAACACCAAACTACCAATCACATCAAACAAGAAAAGAGAGATCATTCGGAATCATCATGTTGATGTGTACGTGAAGCATTAACCGGAAGCACTTTGTCGATAATCATATCAGCCAGTGTGAAGATGTCAACCAACGACTCATAGAAGAAAAACTCCATGTGAAGATGACCCGATAAGAAGAAGATCGGTTCTTTCATGAGTTTGGAGCCGTTTGACCATATATTCTCAAATATCAATCAACCATGCAGAAAACTCATACTTCTTCTCCCCCTCAAGAATTGCATACGGAGATGCCATTCTTGATTAAACAAGTGATTATCTTCATAATGTATTCTATTCACACTTCTCCCCCGCAAAATTAGCACATGATGTCACCATCGTCATTATAGTTGAGCAAGTGTAATAAGAAAACAATCAACAGTAGCCCGGTTCACTTGATGACTAAAGCGCATGGAAAAAGTATGAAGCATGTTGATGAGAATGGTCATAATAAGAAGATTTCTCTCCTTCCAAAGATAAAGCGCACTGACACGTACACTTTTCTTTTCTTTAGAGAACGAGGCTTGAACTGTTGTGTTCAAACGTCATAAGAAGATTTCTCTTCTTTCCAAGATAATGTGCACTGAAACGTACACATTTCTTTTCTTTAGAGAACGAGGCATGAACTGTTGTGTTCATACGTCATTATCTCTTTCTTTTCAACTCTCTTAGCAAAACATGTAATCATCACCATTATCATTCAGTAGGCTCTTTGCAGTGACAGCTGATGGAGATAACCCAATATGATGAATTTGACCTTGAATTAAACTAACCCGAACTCGTGACTTAAACTTGCACATATGTAACAAAGAGCGGTGCCGATTTCCATTAGCATCTCTAAGTACTCTATACTCTTCAACCAACCAACCATCAAGTATAAGACGTACATTACCTCTTGAAAATCCATAATTGAATGTGACACTGAGCACTACAACGTAACTCCTTCAAGTGATAGTTATTTTGTAGTGGTATGAGCCCAATTCCCCCAAGTGGTAAAAGAAAAGGTAAAAGACACCCAACAATAACTAGATTTCCAAGTCTTTATTTTTGATAATAAGCTCGAACAAGGATCTTGAAGAATCTTCATCCAACCATCCCCGATACCCTCAGATACTAAGTACACTCGCCCGTGATATTTCACTTCAACCTCAAATGAATAATACTGAATTAATGTCGTTGTCACATCTTCTGATTAAAAGCTCAAATCTAGCCTCCTTTGACGTTTTAAGTGAACTCTGATAATGGTTTCATCCCGACCATGGTTAAAAGCACATAACCCCGAAAAACTTTGAAATAACCAAACTGCCATGAAGAATATCCAAACAATCACCCAATTCATGAAGTACACCCTTTTATCCCTTCTTCGAAGTAGAAACCATAGCACCAGCATCAAGTAAGATCCAGAATTACATTTTATCTTCTCCAAGATGGTTCCATCATTACGGGATTTTACAACTCTATGGTTTAAACCGAGAAATAGTTTCTTTCGCGAGATTTTACAAAACCAAGAATAAACCGTAAGAAAGATCCGGAAATGCACTTTACTTTTAAGGGATGTTTCCATTGTAACGGGATTTTACAAGTCTATGATTTAAACCGAGAAATAGGTTCTTTCGCGGGATTTTACAAAATCAAGACAAAACCGTAAACAATGTCAGCTTGAATGCGTAATGACAACTTTGGTTTCGATGAATATCTGTTTTAGGGGAATATGCAGCTGTTCATCAACGGTTCATTCTCCAACATCAACAACATCGTCAACCATCCAATGAACACTTTGGAAAACACATCATTCACACATTCTGTCGGCAAATGTAGTGACCACCTGGAGAAGTAAACCCGATATACCCAACTTGATCATGAAGTAAAATTCCCCAGATTTGTTACTTAAACTTGTACTAATCCATGTGAAGAAGAAACGGTGTACCTAAATAGCCAAGTCTTTATCACACTCTATAACTGCTCAAACAAGTCATCTTCGTGGAAGGGAAGAAAGAAAGAAAACGAAATAAGTAAACATGCCCGGAAAACCTCACTTCAAATCCAAATAAGGGATATAGTCCAAACAACCCCGTAGTCAACATTTACCAATATCAATCAAAGCCTTGACATAATGTTCTTCGTGAAAATGTATATATCAAAGTATCATATCAACATAACCACAAGACACATCATTTCATCAACTCATTTCAACAAAACTCATCCTCAAATATCAAATCTCGACAAATCTCATCATATTTCAATTCATATAAAATCCAATTCATGAGAAGCCCATTTGACCCAATCATGTGTATGGCTCAGACATGGTTACTTGCAAAAATCAAGGCCCGGTTTATGAAAATCAATCCACTCATACAAGTCCAACGATCAAATGAAACTGTTTGAATCGTCACTTCATTACCAAAGTAATACCGGTCAAGAATCTCGAATCCATGAAACCACCATAGAACTTTTTGAATCAAACTCTCACACGTTTGCCAAGTATTATATCAAGATTAGCCATAAAACTTGATGACCAAAATATTTTTCTTCCGATATTGACAAATTGTATTATAACAAAAGTGTTAGGATAACAATTCCATCATTTAACAGTGCATTGTATTTGGTCCACCAATTAGCTCAAATATAGAATCCTACACGAGCCCATAATCAAGTGATAACCTCAATCCATGAAACTTTAGTCCCGGCCCCATCAAGTCCATGAGTCGTTGGTCCATATGTTGATTTATAAAGTTAACTTCGTTATAACAATATGAGTTAACGAAACTGAGTTGAATGGCTCCATGTGTAAAATTGTTATAACAAGGTGTATGTTCATAAGCTACTAACGAGGCCCATTTAACACACATAACCATCAATCCAGCCCATGTGATCATTGAGTAGCTATGGTCCAGTAAAGAGATTACTTTCACCCTTGTCCAAACCCACGAAATCACCAACTGGTACCCAAATAATCGGGGTTATAAAGTGCAACCTTACACTCACTTACCCTAATAACACTCACATTACATCAAACCCTAACTCAACACACCGCCTCTTCTTTTACCAGTAAAACAACAACCCAAAAAAATCCGCCCCCATTCTCAGATCATCAACAACTAATAACCATCTCAACACAAATTGAGAAACCCTAAGGACATGTATATCACGATGCAGCAACCCACAAACAAGAATACATCCTTATTCCAACACTTGAATGCCACAGGGATGGCTCAGGTTGTCATAACTGCCACAGGGTTGGCTTCGAGGAACAAGAGACAGCTACGATGACAAACAGACTCTTCAAGGTAGGTATTACTTCGATTATTGTTTGAGTCTTGAACGAACTTAACGAAAAAGAGATAACATAGTTGTTATACTCTTGTCTTAATATTCGGATAGTAAACATTGTTGATCAATGATGAGTTTATTTCGTGTGTATGGACTCTTGTAAGTCTTGATGTTTCTTAAAAGAACCACGATAAATAAACTGAGATCATATGAGTATTTATTATCGATTAGAGTCTTGATGTTTTTGTTTTGAGTCTTTGAACATAGAGTCTTGGATCAATGATGATGTATGTACCTCGTGAGTTATCATGAAACAAATCTGAGATCGTGAGTTATTGTTGGAGATGGGTTTAGAGATTGATGGTTATGATGTTGGCTGATGATGGCATGAAACAGAGGTAACAAATGGTGTTTTGTATTTTGGTTAGATCAAAAAGTCTTTCTTTATCTTTTCATAATGTCAAGTCGCTAAAGTCTAAGCACAAGTCGTAATAACTTACAAAACTCACCAAGTCGTTACTTCATTGTTCTTCACAAGTCGCTAAGGTCATTTTCAGTAAACAAGTCGCTACATATTCTTTTTCAAAGCAAGTCGCTACGACTTGTTAAGTAACAAGTCGCTGGGTCAAGTCGCTATCTTCTTCATCTTTCAAGTCGCTAAGTTATCAATATAAGTTGCTAGGTCCTTTTCTGTATCAAGTCGCTACTTAGATTTATACATAACTCGCTATTGACTTTCCAGAAAGTCAACGAATAACCAAGTTGCTACAAAAATAGATAGACAAGTCGTCATTGACTTAATGACCATACACTGAATCTGGACATAAATGAGGACAAGTTGCTAACTTGAAATTTGACATTTTCTGATGATTTTTCCGACCATATTCATACATAGCCCAGAAAACTGCATAAAGGATACACCTTTTTTTACCCATTTTGACCTCAGTAAAGACAACACAAGTTTCCCAGATAAGATGACAAAAAGTCTAAAAGGATAAATCTGTTTGGACAAAACTACTTGACACCACACAGATTGTGTACATGAATAAGGAAGACTTTTTGGACCAATAAAGAATACATCAAAAGTAGTTTTAAAAACTGTTATAACTAAAAAGTAGACATATTCGAACCACAAAAATCAGTTATATAAAATCAGACAACAATATTCGAACCACAAAAATCATCAAAACACAAAAACCTTGGCTCTGGTACCATTTGTAGGATCGATATATTATTGTGTTTGATGATTCGGGTGGTCTTGGATGATCAAAATACATGTTAGCCATTAGAGAGAGAAAGTAGAGAGAGGGAGATTTCTTGGTAGAGACTTGGTTCACAAAAGTTGTAAGGTTAGATTAAGAAAAGCTCCACCCCTTCCATGGATGGAAGGGGTATTTATAGTTACAAACATACCGTCCTCCTATCGGACTTTGGATCAGGCATACAGTGGGTAAAGACCCGTCCTTCCTCCACGGTGTTACACTAAACTAAACTACGCTACAAACTAACTAATAAGCTACTAAATAACGTAACTAACGACAAGTCTACGAGCTAAACTATGCTAGATAATATTTGGGGTGACCGACACTTTAACATGGAATTTCCAATTCCTAACAAAGATGAACCAAAGAATTACAAGGAAGCATCGAATGATCAAAAATGGATTGAAGCAATGAAGGTCGAATTAGATTCCATTAATAGAAACAATACATGGGAACTAACCACTCTACCAAAAGGACATAAAGCCATTGGATTCAAGTGGGTATTCAAGACCAAGAAAGATGCTAATGAAAATATAGTCAAGCATAAAGCAAGACTAGTAGCAAAAGGCTACATACAAGAGCATGGCATAGACTTTGAAGAAGTCTTTGCACCTGTAGCAAGAATGGAAACATTCCGATTACTATTAGCCATCGCTGCTAATAACAAATGGGAAGTACATCACCTAGACGTCAAATCTGCATTTCTGCATGGAGACTTAAAAGAAGAAGTGTATGTTACACAACCCGAAGGATTTATAAAAGATAATGGAAAAGTCTACAGATTGATAAAAGCTCAATACGGTTTAAGACAAGCACCACGTGCATGGAACATAAAGTTAGACAATACCTTGAAGTCCTTAGATTTCAAGAAGTGGGCTTTAGAACAAGTTGTCTACACGAAGAAATCAAAAGACTCAATACTTCTAGTAGGAGTCTATGTGGATGATTTAATCATCACTGGCACACCAAAGAAAGAAATAGACAAGTTCAAAGCTCAAATGGAAGAGAAATTCGAGATGAGTGACCTAGGATTACTATCCTACTACTTAGGAATTGAAGTCACACAAACTGGAGGTGACATATCAATAAAGCAATCCGCTAACGCAAGCAAGATCCTAAAGGAAGTTGGAATGCTAGACTGCAACGAAACTTTAATACCTATGGATCCAGGAACAAGACTAACAAAGAACAATGAAGAAACAACGGTCAACTCAACTGAATATAGAAGCTTGATTGGATGCTTACGATATTTGCTACATACAAGACCCGACTTAAGTTATTCCGTTGGATTACTTAGTCGTTTTATGCAAGAACCCAAGGAACAACACATGAAAGCTATAAGGCAAGTACTACGCTATGTTAAAGGAACAAAAGACTATGGAATCACCTACAAGCACAATGGAAGAAAACATATACAAGGCTATAGTGACAGCAACTACAGAGTCAACACTCAAGAAGGCAAAAGCACTACTGGAATTATCTTCTACTACGGTGAATCACCAATCAGCTGGAGTACACAAAACCAAGCCACGGTAGCTTTATCATCATGTGAGTCCGAATTCATTGCAAAAGAAGCCAGCAGAACACAAGCATTATGGTTCAAGAGATTACTTAGCAAGCTTACACACACGCAAGAAGAAAAGGTTACAATACTGGTCGACAACAAGTCTGCCATCGAACTGATGAAGAATCCCGTATTCCACGGAAGAAGTAAGCACATTGATATAAAATACCACTTTATAAGAGAATGCATCGAAAGAGAAGACCTACAAGTCGAATTCATAAGTGGAGAATTTTTAAGGTGCATATACCGACAAAGGCATTACCAAAGATCAGATTCCTCACAATGAGACAACTAATTGGAGTCAAAGATCTGAAACAAGACGATTGTGATTAAGGGGGAGAATATTGGGTTAATCACTATCGACCCATTCTAACCCGTCACAACCCATTATGACCCGGTCAACGAAAGTCAAGGCAGCTAAAGAACGGTTACATAGCGCTTATAAAATAAGCGCCATATTACATTGAACCGACACAATGGTTCAATCATACCCTTTCATTCAGTATATATTGTAAACACATTTGATGTAAAAACATGATGACAGATTAATACAAAACGTATTTACAGTTTCATTAATCCCTGCTTATTATTTGGTATACTTGTGATTTAACGTTAAGACCATAGATCCCGTTTAAAGGCCAACAATTTCTCCATTGCTCTAAATTCTGCTCTGTTTTTTGCTGAATCGCTTTCCTTCATATAATACAAGTGTAGTGTCGATCTCATCCAACTGGTTGACTCTAATAAGATATGAGATCAATGCCAGAACTACAATGGGTTGATGTGTGCAAATGATATCAAAGCCATATATTTTATTTATGGATACGGAGAAAATACAGAAAATTGAAACATGATGGTAATACCCAAAACCTTTAACCAACTGGCTTAGCTCAGTTGGCCAGTTGGCCACCTTGGAGTCTTTAGGGGCTCTTGAGGAAGGGAGGTCTTGAGTTCAAATCCTGCAAGGGGTTTGAATGAGGGATTTTCCTTTAAGGTAGTCCTTTAATGAAGGGGTTTGTGCCTGGTAACCCCAAGTTTGAATCTTGGAAAAGGCAAGGGTTTACCCCTATTAATTGTCGTGCCTTCGGCGGATTAGTAGGGGGTTTCCCCCATCGGGTATTTGAAATAGGCATTTCCGCTTCGAGGGAGCTCTCTAGCGCGGACCCGGTTTAGACAACGTAGTCTAGACCTCCCGCTGTCGAACCACGACACGAAGCACCTTATAAGAAATTCACCTTTCAAAAAAAAAAATACCCAAAACCTTTATACACGTGGGATTATAAGTTGTAACACGGATTTTAGATTAAATTTATTTTAATATAAAAATTGTGCACCCACGGGTCAAAACTAATAATATGTATAAAATTTGTCGTTAGCATGGTCTTTTCGACCAGTCGGGTTTATGTTATGGGTCAGGTACTCAGGTGTTAAGGGAAGAGGTGGGTTTGGTCAAATGAGTAATTATGGTATTGGCCGGGTCCAACCCATTCCACCGGTTGGCATGTTTTCTATAAAGATAATACTGTTTAACTTTAATTTGACCATTACAGAAAATTTATAACGTAAATCAACCCTTTTGTATGTTAAATGTCACCGCTACACTATATACTAACAACAAAAGACTTCACATAAATACATAATAACCTATCTTATCATCCATTGCCGCACCAGAAAATTTCAGATCACTTGCTAATCCTAAGATAAAGAATGAACATATCTTTTGGATATTGTGAGTTACAAGTGATACACATGTCAAATGCAGGTACTTTACTAATACCATAACACATAAGTATATAGCTATATCTACAACTCCAAAGGACACCAACATGTTTACTGACTCCACCATCATATCTTGCTGGTTAAATTGCAGTTAGAAATGAAACAACTCTTCAGTAACGGCAATTTTAGACCTTTCAGTTTTCTTACATCCAAACACAATTTTCTTCTTCCTTGTATACATAAGCTCTGCCATCTCCGGCGGCCACCGCTGGCAGCCATCACCGGTCAGTCGGTCACGACTCCTCCAGTCCCACCTATTACTCTGACACCACTCCTAAACCTACAACTAACAGCCCACTCTTTTAAAAACACATACTGCGGCCCTTAAGCTTCATGAGGGTAGGGAGCAAAGAATACCCATGTCTTGTCCCCTAAATACATTGTTGCAGAAAAAAATGCTGACTGTTTATGTCGCGGAACCAGCTGAGCTAAATCAATAGGAATATATGGGAATATCAAACCTTGTGCTTCACCCAATAGAAGACTGCAAGACAATAAAAACTTGTCTTATATCTGCTAAGCATATAGACCTGGATAGGAGTTCACAAACAGAAGATCCAGCTCGAATATGGAAAATGTAACTGTTGTCATTATTATTCACAGCTGCATGAAATGCATCAAGCGCACTCCTCCTAAAATGTGCTCTTTCCCTAGACAGAAGATGACAACATAAATAGCCACACCCCTCTCTTTTAACATGTTTCCATACATCTCCGCCAGTTCATGATCAAAATCTGTAGGACTGGCAGCCAATAAACACACACAATTAATTAGTTATGATAAGAGCAAACATATATACAGTACTAAATAAAAGGCCGAAACATCTAAGCATAGAAATACATACCCTCCAGCAAACATAAGCATCCTTTTTCGCATAATTGGTGCAGAAAGCATAAAATCAATCTGGGCACACCAATCCCTTCAACAAAGTCCAGCTCACCGCCACCTAAGACACCTTAGAAACAAGTGCAGAATAAGCATGCCGTTTTTTAATCCAGTAGTTCAGTTTAATAAGAAAAGTCATACATGATATAAGAAAATCCGGGTGAGCACAAAAGCCGAAAAACCGGATCGAAACCGAAAAAATCAAACCATTTGAAAAACTGATGTGAGCGGTTTTGGTTTTCAGAAAAACCGAATATTTGGTGCGTTTTCGGTTGCATGGACCAAAAAAAGGCCCCGCCCCGCCATTATCTATCTTTCAAATTTTATAAAAATATTCTTATTTTTATAAAGATTTGATGCTTCACTATTATAAAAAAAGATTTGAGTATATCATTTGAGATTTTTCACACGGTTTACACTCCTATATTTCCTACGTCTTATTATAAATACTGAAGACAAAGAGTCAAAGAATAATCAAGTCCACGTAAAGCAAAAAAAATCTTTCTGTGGAGAAACCCATCGTCGATCTCGAAGACGCAACATCATTGACATTGACAATGTGCAGACAAAGGTTTTGATTTCTTCTTACTCATAGTTAATTAGTTTGTAACTAAAATATAAATAACAATAATATGTTGATGATTTCTTTGATTTAATATACTTATTAATGATGTTATGTTCAGTTGGATTTAGTTGCAATGCATGTACTTGTTAATTTATAATCACTTGTTATTTCTTCTCGTTGATGATGGTTGATTGTTTAACATAACAATGGGTGATTTTGGCCATCAATGTTGGGTGAGCATGGGGCGGTTTTTAATTAAAACCAAACCAAAACTTTGGTTTTTAAGAATTGCAAACGTACCGTTCGGTTTCGATTTTTTAGCTTTTGGATTTTTGGTTTTTTCTAATTAATTGGGTTGGTTTCTGTTTTTTTGTTTTCTTTAAAATTTACCAATTTGTTAACTTACAAGTTATGATCCAAACTTTATATGGTTTCGTCAATTATATAAAACAAATAACTAGTAAGTTTTCAAATAATATAAAGATAAAACTCGACTACCATTACTCAAATAAGATTAATAGTAGCATAACATCCAACAAAAATCCAAAGCTATCAAATAAAGTACCAAAGAACCTCCAAGGCTCCAACAGACAGAAATTTGAAACGCATGTCAAGAAAAAAAAAAAAAAACAAACAAACCAAACAGCTCGGACAAAACGCCTTCCTTGTCAGCCTTTAATCTTTTATTCCTTTGAGTCTTCAAACTCAATTGTCAAACTTGACAACTTTCCTCTAGCACATCTACTACCTGAAACAAGAATATAGTAGTATAGTATTAGAACCTAATGAAAGAAAAAAAAAAGTTTTAAGTATGGTGATGTTGTGTTCACATGAAAGAAAATAAACGCTAGGGTCATATGATGCACTAGTTTTGGGTTGTGACTTCAACTAATCTGATATATATGGCAGCAAATATCCCTTTTACAACTCACCTTAGGCCCAGTCTTATAGAGGTTTCATTGCATGGCTGCTTTTCTTTCGCAAAGAAATCTACAAAAGAAAATACAGTAGATATCGTATTAGATTTTATGCAGAAATATTAGACATGGTTAAGTGAATATAAAGGGTAAAATCTTTACTAATTTCCAGATTCTCTAATTTATCCACCAAGTCTTGTAGTTGTAAACTATTCGGGACCACGTCTTGCAAATCCGTTGGTGTAGACCGTAACCAATCTTGTGCACAAATCAAAGCTTCAGTTGACTTTGGGGTAAGGGTGCTTCTAAACTTATCAATAACTCAACCAGAATGCACATTTCTGATGCAACAATTGATATTGGGATTCCAAACGCATGCTTGGCTACTTGAGAAAGTATAGGAAATTTAACTGAGATATGTATCATCCCCTTTATCTTTTTCTCTGGTCCGTCAGCCAAATAATCTCCACTTCGTTATTGTTAACCCCATCTCCATTCATAACCATCATCAAGATCAACTTCAAAGCCACTATCAAAAAGATAAGGAGTAGAAGACGAAGAAGCTGTTGTGTTTCGATCATTTTCTTTGCTCACTTTCATCTTGTAATGATTTTACAAATCAGTTAAAGTTGAAACAACTCGTTCCAAGACTTCTTCACTTTTATCCGATTTCATACCCTAAATCAACCCCAAGCAATATTCAAGATAACGCAACTTGTGTTATATATGTTATCCCAATATTTGTCATATTTGTCTTTCATTGACAGCGCCATTTTTCTCATCTACTTGTAAACACATTCTTGATATTGTTACGTGCATCGTGACAAGCTTACCAAAAAATAAGCTTTAGGTTACGTACTCGGACCCTGAAACATTTTTTGTAACATTATAAAAGATCTTCAAATACTCCATAAAAAACAATCAGGTGACATATTACTATCTAATCAAAGCAAATATTATATACTTAATACATTGTTTATTCAGTGATTTAACTTACCGAGCGATCTCCTGGTCCTCTTCGTTTGGAGCCCCCACAATTCGGTCATTCTTCTCAATCTAAATATAGTGACTTGAAAAATATATACCTATCAAAGGCGGCCGAGTATTTCTCACATGTTTCCGACATAAAAAATGTGGAATTTCATCTTGTTTCGACATCATGACATCAAGACATGGTTTCCTTTTACATTCAATATTTTGTTTCTCAACACACTCTTTGAAGCTTAAAAACATAGAGGGTGATGATATGATGTACTTTACTGCATTTCTAATCTTTGTGATGGATTCAAAATGCTCTTCTAAACCCTCTTTAACATCAAGATTAATGATATGAGCACAACATCTTAAATGTAAATACTTGCAATCTAAGATAACATTAGGTCCCTTAAGCGTAGTCACTAAAAATTTAATTGCCCTATCATTAGATGAAGCATTGTCAACCGTGACTTTGAAAACCCGACGAATTCCCCATTCTTGCAAGCAACTAAAAACTAACTTTCCTAGGCAAAAGTTATCCAAATGAACCAATAATAGCTATTCATTTTTTTAAAAAATAAATAAATAAACTTTCACCTTTTTTTTTAAAATTAAATATCTCGCAAACCGTTAATTGTTACGCGATAAAAATCATACCATCACGACGAGAATTAAATTATATTTCTATAGATATGCACTACTATATATTTTTAACATTTTTTTTTAAATTTCGGCCCAGAAAAATCATATATGATTTGTGTAAATCATATATGATTTGTAAAAATGATTTTTACAAATCATATATGATTTTTCTGGGCGTATTTTTTGAAAAAAAAAATATGTGGAAAATATAGAAAAGTGCATATTAATAGAAAGATAATTTAATTCTCGTCGCGATGGTGTATTTTTTAGAGTTTGAAGATTTACCGTTTGCAAGATATGTTGTTTTAAATAAAAAAGTGGAAAATGGTTTTTTATTAACTTTGATTAAAAATTAATGGCTAAGATTGGTTTATTTGATCTATGGTAAATATAAGATATATATTGATCTCAACTCAACTTTCCTATTGTCACACCTTTATGATTCAAAATTTGAAAAAAAAAACTAAGAATTTCCTACTCCAAAATCCAATTATAATCATCCAAAATCCAATTATAATCAGCCCAATGTGTCATAAGACACATAATGTCTAGCAATAGTCCACCTAGATGGCATTTTGAAAAAAGGGTTTCAAATCCCATACAAATTCCTCAAATCCTTGATCATCAACGACACTAAAAGGTCTATTGTCTATGATGCACATTTCAACCAATGATTTCCTTATTTCCTACATTTTGCTTGGCTGAAAAAGTGATAAGCCAAACCTTCACTTGTTTCCTCATAGGAATGGGCTTAAAACTGAACGTAGCTTGATTCTTCAAGTCAGACTTTTTATAAATAGGCGACTTCTTACATACACTCTTCAAATTTTGAATCAAGGTACTCGTACCAGTCCTTTTTGTTCCACCAGCCAACACCTTAGCACTTGGTCTCACCTTTTACAAAGGTAAAATGATCCCATACCCATGATCTTGTACCACCATCCTTTTTATCACTCTCAAGAGCCTGTTCATCATTCGGTGTTTCCTTAACATGTTCACAATCCAAATCAATCACGTGTTCATCCCTTTTGTTGCTAACCTCATAGGTTTGGCTTCTCACTCTTTTAGCCAAGTAAAATGGCTCAAATCTACATCATACACAATAGACCTTTTAGTGTTGATGATGATCAATGATTTAAGGAATTTGTATAGGATTTGAACCCCTTGTTCAAATGCCATCTAGTTGGACTGTTGCTAGAGATTGCTTGTCTATATACAAAGAAGAGGCAAACAAGCTTAAAAATCTTTAACAACCGACACATGGACGTCAGTTATCAGTTTTAAATTTATGTGTCTTACGGCACATTGGGTTGGTGATAATTGGACGTTGAGGAAGAGAGTTCTTAGGTTTTGACAAATTTCGAATCATAAAGGTGTGACAATAGGAAAGTTAGTTTATCGTTTCTTGCAAGAATGGGAATTAGATCGGGTTTTCACAGTCACGGTTGAGAATGCTTTTTATAATGATGGGGCAATTAAATTTTTAGTGACTATGCTTTATCTAATGATTTCAAGTATTTATATTTAAGATGTTGTGCTCATATTATTAATCTTGTTGTTAAAGAGGGTATCAATCCATCACAAAGATTAGAAATTCACTAAAGTACATCACCTAAGTTTGAAAGCTTCAAAGAGAGTGTTGGGAAAGATAGTATTGAATGTAATAGGAAACCATGTCTTGATATCGAAATGAGATCGAATTCCACATATTTTATGTTGGAAACAACTGAGAAATAGTGCTTTTGTAGAGATGACATCATCACATAAAATATTCGAAGATATTGTTTATGTGTATTAGAATTTAATGCCAGGTGGGTTATTGGTAGAGGCTGTGGGTCCATGACTTGGATGACAGTTAGACAAAAAACATATATTCTTATAATAAATATGTTCAGTTTCTAACATAAGACGTTTAGGGGGTGTTTGAATGCAACTTAATTGACTTAATATGAAAAAACTTAATTTATTAAGTCATATAAAAAGTTGTTGGTTTTTCACTTAATCAAAATAAATGACTTAAACTAAAAAGTGACGAAAGTGAGGGTCTTCACATTAAGTCATGTGTTAATTAACATGACTTAATGAAAAAATGAAAAAAAAGCCCTTTAGTTACAAAATACTTAGAGCATTAAGTTTCTCATTACATGTGTTTATTGTGAGAGTCATGAGTCCCCTGAGTGAATTTGATTCAGTGAGGGTTAGTTGGGGTATTTTATTCAGGGACTAGGTTTATTTACACCAGGCTGAGTATTGATTAATCAGAGGCCTGACTATCAATATCCTAATCCTGTTTTTAGTCTTTTGAAAGAAGGTTCATCCAAAGGTTTTGTGAAGATGTCAACTAACCGATATTCAGTGGGAATGAAGTGCAACTCAATATCTGCTTTCATAATGTGGTCTCTGATAAAGTGATATCTAATATCAATGTGTTTGGTTCTTTGGTATAGTAAAGGTTTGTTGGAGATGGCAATTGCACTTGTGTTATTACAAAAGATGGGTACCATCTTGTAGTGGATGTCATAGTCACTGAGTTAACTTTTCATCCATAGTACATTTGCAGAACAACCTGCAGCAGCTATATATTCAGCTTCAGCTGAGGACATGGCCCTAATTGTTGTTTCTTTGAGATAAAAACCTGAACACTTTGGATAGTAAAGGCTGAGATTTGGAGTACCCTTCATGTATCTGAGAATTCTCTTAGCAGCAGTGAGGTGTGACTCTTTTGGATCAGACTCGTATCTTACACATAGTCAGAATGCAAATTGTATGTCAGGTTTTGAAGCAGTAAGGTACATCAGTGAACCTATTATTCCTCTGAATAAGGTTTGATCACTGACTTCCCAATTAGGTCAGGACCTAGGTTTTTTGGAGGAACCATTGGAGTTTTCACTGAAGAGCAATCAAAGATCTCATACATCTTCAAGAGGTTCCTTGTGTACTTTTCTTTACTGATGGATATTCCTTTTGTCAGTTTGCTTAATTTGAAGTCCAAGGAAGTATGTGAGTTCTCCCTATGAAAAACTAGAAGGGGGGTTGAATAGTTTTACCGTTAAAATTTTAATTGTTTCGAAAACTTATTGTGAGATCAATCAATATAGATAAATGATGTGTAAGTAAAGAATTACTAATATGCAAGCAATAAATAATATGTAAGTAAGGAAAGAAACAATCAAATAACGACAAGGTTGTTTATAGTGGTTCGGTCTACAAGGACTCTTTTTCCTTGCCCTCCTCCACTCCCTGAGTCTCCAACTCGAGAGTTATCTTCACTAATCAACAAGCTCCTTTAACCGGCGGAGAAAACCTTTACACGTCGCTTACACAATATTTCCGACACACAGCTAAATGTCGAGTTCTTTTACAAAGGTACAACCACTCCAACACACTATTTATTTTGATGACTAAAATACTAACCACTCATACTCAGAGGTTTAAGATGGTTTGGTACAACAATTATTTATGAACAATAATGATTCACACAACAACAAAACAAACAAGACTTCCAACTATTCGTTGAAGTATGATTATGCCTTGATCTTCTTTGCTACAAAAGATAATCACTAAAATGAAATAAAACTGAGTTAGATATAATAGAATGAGAGAATGTATCCGTTTTATGCTAATGAGGGATGAGAAAACAACTTGGGTTGGCTTGCTATTTATAGGCCAAGAGATCAGTCTGGTACGGACTAGACGGAATCAAAAAAAAGGTTCCGCCCTTTATAAATTTTGGTTCCGCCAGTCTGACACAAAAGATTACAAAAAATCTTTCAAGGATCATCCAAATCTCTTCAAGATTATGCAAGATATGTTGAGTGAATATCTAAATAAAATATTATATGAAATCTTTTAAAGATTTTCAAGGTGATGCAAGCCATGGTGTAATATGTAGTTTTTCATTTTTAAAATTTACATGATATATAAGTAAATACTTATGTAATATTTTGTTTAAGTAACTAAACATGTTTGATCTAAAACGTTGAGACACTTTTTAATTTAGAAGGCTAATATTGTGAATTGATATGTAACTAATCAAAAAGTGATAAGATGTAAATGCTTGAATATTGAAAACTATTTAAGAAAAGCTTGTAATAATATCTAACAATCTTTACAAGCTTTATACTTTGCAAAAATAAAATTTACTTTTGTCATTAACAAAACAAGGTAAAGATCATAAAATATAAATAACGTTTTTAGACGATATTTGCATTAACAATCTCCCCCTTTTTGTTAAGGACAAAACATAAGTTTTATTTTTACCAAAGATATAAAGATGTTCAAGAATTTTAAAAATATAAAATTAACTAGAACTTGGGAGAACTATCTAGTTAACTAAAGTTGACAATTTAAAAGTTATTTCGTCTTAAAACTAGTTTAGACTTTTATTTGTCAATTTTGGGTTTACTTTATTGTTGACTTTTGAAAGTAAAAAAAAATGTTGTTGATTTTTTGAAAGTCAATGTTCAAGTTCAATAATATTCTCCCCCTTTTTGCCGAAACAAAAAGAAGAGACGAGGCGGAAGATGCAATGAGCCTGAGCCAAATGCTCCCCCTTAGTTGGGTGCCAAGAGAAAGATACATGGATTATGAAAAGCTACAAAATAAAAGTTAGTGACATTCTATCATCACAAGCATCCAAAATAATAATTACAACCAACATCATTATAATAAACATCATTCATTAGTAAAAAAATTTATAACTTAAAAGTCATAAAATGGAACATAATGGAGATGTGGTGACATAAGAAAAAAAAATCCTAGAAAAAGAGAAAAATAGTTTGGAAAATAAAAACCCTTAACTTAGAAAATAAAAAAATCCTAGAAATAAAACAAGAACCATCCTATTGATGTGGAGGATGAGAAAGAGCGTTAATACGCTCAAGGATGTGGTTGAGGATGAACATCATTTGATCTTGAAGTTCGTGGACCATAATGCGGGTCCTTTCACTTAGATGAGCGGTTCACTCACAATGGGAGCAACCATGGCAAGGTTGGTTTGGTGGGAGACTAGGTTCAATGTTTGGTGGTGAAACATTGTTTGAATGATGGCTGGGATTTGATGGAGCAATGAGGGAAGAAAGTAAGGCGTTTTGCATTTGCATTGCCTCATTGAGATGAGAATCCACCATGTTTGAAAAACCATGAAAATTATCTAGATGAGCTTGGATCTCTAGCTGAGATTGTGGGTGGTCTTCCCACATTGACTCATCAATGTCTTCAATATGTGGAGAAAAGGAAAGGTTATACGAGATGATATGTTAAGTGGTGATGAGTCTGATGAGGAGCTTAGGTTGACAAAGCAACAAGGTCTTACACTAATTCTTGCGGTTTTCTTTAGAGGTTTGGTTGAAGGTGATGATGTTGATGACTTTGTCATTGTGATCAAGGTTGTTCTAAGAGAAGGAGTAAGTAATTGTTGAGGTGTGAAAATGACCATCCTGGATATCTTAATTTATAGGATTATGGAATTATGGAAATTTGTGTTTGATTTAATGTTAAACCATACAAATGAAATAGTTCCTAATGATTTGGAAGTGTTTAAATGCATGTCAAATCTTCCTAAGTAAATCTATAGAGGAAGTGTTGAGTAAAGTTTGCAAGATATGCAATAAATGGACTTCAATCATTGCAAAATCCTAAAGATCAGACACCCAGGGATTTCAAGGAACCAAAATGAGGGTTCCTTCCTTTATAGAAAAGGGTTCCTTGGGTGGATTGATGAGTGTCTAAATACTCATCATTTTTGTACCATTTAAACTGCAAAAACATCTGAAAACACTCAGAAATGCATCAAAATGATAAAAATATCACAAATAAGTGTTTTATGTGTTTTAAATGCAAAAATATCAAAATCTGGTGAAAAACATATAAAGTTTGCATAATTGGCAGTTTTAGTCCCCCAAGTTTCAAAAGTTGTCAAAAACAGTCCCTGGTAATTCTAAATAAAGAAAAATATCATTTTGAGTCCCTAGGGATTCCTAAGTTGTCAAAATTGGTCCTTGAAACTTAAAATTACAAATTTACAACTTAGGTCCCTGAACTTTCACAATTGACAAGTTTGGTCCTTGGAAAATCAAAAATGTCAAATCTAGTCCTTGTACTATTAAAGGTTGTCAGTTTCAGTCCTTGTGACAAAGTTTGGAAAATTACAGGATTGGTCCTTCAGATTTCAGAAAGTGCAAATCTAGTCCTTGTCATAATAACCTAAGCTAAACTTGTCAAAACCCATTTGACCCTGTCACTTATACCTTTGACCCCTGTCTTTTCCTTTTTGAACCCCCAAGTCAAACACTCTCAAAAACCCGCCACCACATGCTTCTTCTTCCCCAGCTGTTGCCTGCAACATCACCTGCTCCATCCCATCACCTTTTCCACCTCCATCATCATTTCCCCCCCACACTTAAAGCTTTAAAACTTTAAAACATTGCTAGGGACTAGCAATATCTTAGTGTGGGGGATTGATGAGTGTCTAAATACTCATCATTTTTGTACCATTTAAACTGCAAAAACATCTAAAAACACTCAGAAATGCATCAAAATGATAAAAATATCACAAATAAGTGTTTTATGTGTTTTAAATGCAAAAATATCAAAATCTGGTGAAAAACATATAAAGTTTGCATAATTGGCAGTTTTAGTCCCCCAAGTTTCAAAAGTTGTCAAAAACAGTCCCTGGTAATTCTAAATAAAGAAAAATATCATTTTGAGTCCCTAGGGATTCCTAAGTTGTCAAAATTGGTCCTTGAAACTTAAAATTACAAATTTACAACTTAGGTCCCTGAACTTTCACAATTGACAAGTTTGGTCCTTGGAAAATCAAAAATGTCAAATCTAGTCCTTGTACTATTAAAGGTTGTCAGTTTCAGTCCTTGTGACAACTTTGGAAAATGGCAGGAATGGTCCTTCATGATTGAAGAAATTGCAAAAGTGGTCCTTGTAATATTAAAACCAAACCTATGACCCTTTACCCATTTTTAACCCCTGCCAAACCCTTGACCCTTCCCATTTTGACCCCCCAGTCAAACCCCGGTCAAACGAATAAACTTTTCCCTCCCACCTCCTGCTTCCCCTTCCCCACTTGTCTAGCTCTGCAACTCTCACCTTTTTCACCTCACCTTATCTCTTCCACACCTCAATCCACTCATTATCACCCCTACAATCCACCCCCCCCCTAGTTGCTAGCTCAGAAGGCCCAAAAGTCAAAATCTGCTTTTCCCGCCAAAATGAGATAAGGCTCAAGACTCAACCATTGGCCAAACAAAGAGGTGGGATTTGCTTAAGAGGACACGTGGAAGCATTGGAAGCTATAAAAGAGGAAGAAAGACAGAGAAGAAACCACTCTTGGACTAGCCAATTGTCACTAGTGTAACTTAAATTTAAAACTTGCTTTCGTAGAGTAAATCCTTAATGTTTTCCTAGTGTAATTGTTATTTTAAACTTTCAATAGTGTAATGGAACCATTTGATTTCAGTTTAATGCAATCTCTTTAAATTTCATGTTTTATCTTAAGTCCTTTTAATTTCAAAGCCTTTTTCATATCTGTTTGATCATAGTTGATTATTTGGACTCAGTTAAGTACACTTTGGCTCCTGACAAAGCCAAATGAGCTTTTAGATACATATAAACAACCATGATCTTTTAAATTAGAAAATCATTAAAAATAGAGAAATGGAAGAATAATGGGATAATGAAGAAGATGATGAAGCAGGGTTGGAAATGGAATGCTATGGGTATTAGGAGCTTATTGGTAAGCTAATAGGTGTAACCTTGTCCATTTGTTCTATGTCTCACCCTATTCTCATTTGTAAGCATTTTTCTTAATTTTTGCAATTTACTGTTCCTATTTATTATATGTTATGATTTCTGATTTATGCTTATTTGTTGTTGTTAAGTGTTTTTAAGGTTTAAGTTTGTATGCTTATGTGTTAGTTTAGTTAGTTGCTTCATAATTCATTTTTAACTATTAAATTTGATTATGAGTGATTCATGTGTACTGTTGTTATATCTGTTGTTTTTATGTTTATTTGTCCTTGTTATATGTTAATATAGAGTTTGGATTCAGGTTCATAAGCAATTTCATTGAATACCTTAATAATCATGTGACAAGTGGGATTTAAGGGACTGTTTGGAAGTGCTTTGATTCAGGTATGAGGTTGTTTGTGATGTTTACTCGTTTCTGTATGATCAAAGGGTTATTGGAGGGTGTGACATCCCTTTAGGCTCCTTGGTTATGTCTTTTGCAGCCATGTTCATTCTCATATGCACCTCAGTACTCACTTTTATGGCTGCTATAATCTGTGATAAATGATGCTAGGGTAGTTGTTCTTGTTTTATTGTGCTTCACTCTTAGTCCTATAACTCATTTAAATACTCATTATCATGCTTTGTTTAGTATTAAGTCAAAATTATTTTTTTAACTGTCTTAATTTTGTGTCTGTTGCAATTCATATGTCCAAATTCCATATATGTGTTTAAATGTTGTTTAGCTGTATTAATTTCATGTTTTTGTTGCTTTATATAACATAATAAATCCATAGATTAGATTATAAATTCAGATTAGTCAACATATAAGTTCTTGTAAAAAGTCAATTTTTCATTATAGTCGTTTTTGAATAAAATGTATAATTTTGTGTAGGATTCAGTATTAAGTTTTAGCTTAAACTCTTTTGGGAGATCAAAATTCAGCTGCTAAACTTAATTACAAAAATATTAGTTTACAATAACTTAGCTTAATAAGTACTTATTTCCTAGCTTATTTTTAGACCTTGTCTCAGAAGCATGCCCCCTGACCACGCCTTAGGTGTCAAGTTCATGAGCTTGCATAAGCTTCATGACTTGACCCTAGCTTGTGTACTTAGCCTCTTTATGTTGCCTTTGTGGCCTAGTTTTTATGTGCATGATTATTTTTCAGTCTTTAGCTTATTTGCATAGCTTAATCAAGCCAATCTTTTTGTCCCATATTACTCCTTCCACTGAAGCAAACAGTGGAAGTGAGTGGTTTCCATAGCTCATGAAAAGCTCCTTCATGAGCTTGAGCTTGTGACTCTTGGCTTTTCAAAAAGCCAAGCAGTCCATCTCAATGCCTCAAAATAAGTTGAGCTATCATGAGCTTATTGGATAAGTCCTATAGGAGCTTGTATGTTTGCTCATTCAAAACAATGAACTGCTTATGCAGTCCATTTGCACCATTACCTACAGCTCTATATAAGCCAATAAAAAGCTCATTAGTAATCTAGAGTTTGTGATATTAGTTTCTTTTGGAAGCTAATCCACTAGACTATAGGTTCCAGTGCTTAAATTCCATTTTGTAGCTTGTTAATAAGAGCTGCATCTAGCTTTTTGGTTGTCCCATTTCTCAGTATTCACTGAGAATTCAGTGAAATAATAGCATTTTCATAAGCTTCTATTAAGCTCATGTGTGAACCTCACATGTTGATTTTTAGCTTTTTGGAAAGCCAACCAGATGTTCTTGCTACTACAAATTTTAGATTGGGCTTTTGAGCTTATTTGATAAGTTCTTTTGGTCCCTATTTAAGACTGCAGGGGTGTTTGGCTTAGCTGTTTATCTGAGTAAAGCTTATAAGCTTTTGTGAGCTTATTGGCCAAACTCAGTTAACTAGCTTGTTCACACCTGTCAATATTAATTGTATGCATATTATTTTTCTTTTGTTTATCTGTGTGGAGCTTGTTACAGGTTCTATGAAGCCTTAATTCCATCCAAGTCAAGCTTTTAGCTTGATTGTCTAAACCATAAGCTCACATGTTTCAAGTCCATTTTTCTTGTTCATACTTGCCTATTGGACTTATGTACATCCTAGTTTACTTTTTATTTCTGCTGTATAGCTTATTTCAAGCTTATTAGGAGCTTGAGCTCCAACAGTCAAGCCAAAAGCTTAACTGTTGGGCTCATAAGCTCATGCTTTGCTTATTTCTAGTTTGTAAAGTCTTGTTTTCAATTAACATGTATAATATCAGTATATATTTAGTTCCAGAAAAAGAAAAACCAAAAAGAACCATTTTTGAGATAAGTAAAAGCTTTTACTTAAGAGCTTATTTGCTTATTAGCTTATTTATGTTAATAACATATAGTTTTTCTATTTTTCCTAGCTTCTTTTATTTATTTTAGAATTTTGTAAAAAGTTTCAGATTTTTCTTTAATCATTTAGTATTTTTAATAAATCAATAATAGTTTTTAGTAATTAATATTAGTAAATAATTAATAATAAATAGAATAATTGTGTAAAAAAAAATACATTTTCTGTTTTAAAATTAGTTTTATAGTATTTTAGATTTTTCAGAATCATAATTTTATTTTTCTAGCTTTATTTCCTATTTTCTTGTATTTTAGGTTATTAATAAATAGTTAGAAATAGTTTTCAATTAATAATAATTAATTAAATAGTTGTAAAAATAATTTTCTTTTTCTAATAATTTTCTTTTATTATTAGGATTGTAAAAATTTCATTTTCATATTTGTAGGCCTTTTATTTCTTTAAAACTCACGTTTTATTTTGTACGTTTACGTAATTCTATTTAAACGTACGTTTTAGGTTTTAAACGTTCATCATTTTAAAAATAGTGATAGCGTTTATTTAATATTTTTTATCTTTTATTTCCTTTAATTTGCATTTAAGTCGCTAAGACATGCAAATCTCCTCTGTAGTTATAATCGTTTGTTTTTATACGTTTACGTTTTAGTTAAACGACGTTTATATCTTTCACGCTTTTAGGTTTCATTGCACGTTTTTATTGACGTAGTGTGACGAGCTATTACTATTCACATTCCTAGTGTTAGTCAATCAGATTCCTGTTTTTGTACATTCTATATCATTTCAGCATTCACAAGTCATTGTATGTGGATTGTCACGCCACCAGACATAAACGATCCAAGGAAATTTTAAATCCTTGGTAAACTTGCATTTCTCCGGCCGTCGCCCTTTTATCATCTGTTACGGTTGACCGTTCACAAGCAGTTGATAAGTGTGACGGAGAAATAAAAGAAGATAGTTCGGGAGGAATCAAATTTCGCCGCGCCGGAGGCTGTGCTACGTATTATGACTTGTATTTTGTATTTTGTTGAAATACCTATCCTTGTATGTAAATTACATATACTTCATTTCATATAAACAATATAAAATATAAAAAGATTTTATGGGTGAAATCTATCTGTGCTTTGATTTGCATTTGACTGTCAATTTTCCTAATCTTGATATTCCTAGGTCTAAATTTTGGCTAAACACCATGTTTACACTAAAAAGGATTTACTGTGCTTAGTATAATTCCTGGAATGTGATAGATTAGGTTTAAATCAGTTTCATGTATTGATAATCTCATTAAGGTTTCCCTTTAGCCAATTTTATTTTTCGTTTCTGTTATATCAAAAACCCAAAAATATTTTTCCTTTTCTTTTTATAAATCAAAAATCAAAAAAAAATCTTCTAGCCTTTTCTGAGTTTCTTTCTAAGATTCTTAGACTCATCTTAGTGATGATTATTCATAATTCGGTGAGTGGCAATCCCACTCCAATTTCTCACCAAATCCCTGAGTGGCAATCCCACTCAACTTCCCCATGAACAATTTATTCGGGTCGAGTCAAGCTAGCGACTCGGTAATCAAAAAACAGTAGCTTAACATGGGTTTTCACCCGTGTGTACCACCCTAGTGTGGGGAGATGCCCCACATGTTGTATATAGATCTAAAAAACTTTGAAAATTGTATATATTAAAAAGAGAATAATTGTTGTGTTTCTACACTTAGCTAGTAAATATTATCTTTTTACGTTCTAAGTTTCGGCATAACAGGCGGTACTTTGAATATTGAGGACAATATTCATTTCTAAGTGGGGGGGAAATTCTGGCGAATTTGATCATAAATGTACCCTTTTAGTCCCTTTTTTCCCCAAAATGGCCAAATTTTAAAATTTTTTTAGTGGAAGTACTATGTACTAAACACAACAAATGGTAATCAGTCCACCATGTCTAACCCACATAAGGATTGGCTAATCCAGAGCAAATGGCTCAGATATCTCAAATCCGTTGACTCACTACATTTGCCCAAAATTGTATGGTATTCAGCCCACCATATCCTTAAAAGTGAAGAGTTGGCTAGCCCGCAAGTTTATGGCTTGTGGTAAAGGCAGTGGAAAAACCATAATTGGTAATCACCTCACCAAAGATAATATTGATAATTTATCTAAGAGTTGGCTAGTCCGTATGGTACGGCCGTAAAGACACATCAAATCCGTTATATGGTTTATGACAATAAATCATTTGGTTATCAGTGTACCAAGGTTCTTACTTGAACTGAAACATTTGGCTACTCCAGAAGTGATGGCTTTTGGTAAAGAGATTAAAATCCATTAATTTTTCTCAAAACATTGCTAGGGACTAGCAATATCTTAGTGTGGGGGATTGATGAGTGTCTAAATACTCATCATTTTTGTACCATTTAAACTGCAAAAACATCCTGAAAACACTTAAAAATGCATCAAAATGATAAAAATATCACAAATAAGTGTTTTATGTGTTTTAAATGCAAAATATCAAAATCTGGTGAAAAACATATAAAGTTTGCATAATTGGCAGTTTTAGTCCCCCAAGTTTCAAAAGTTGTCAAAAACAGTCCCTGGTAATTCTAAATAAAGAAAAATATCATTTTGAGTCCCTAGGGATTCCTAAGTTGTCAAAATTGGTCCTTGAAACTTAAAATTACAAATTTACAACTTAGGTCCCTGAACTTTCACAATTGACAAGTTTGGTCCTTGAAAATCAAAATGTCAAATCTAGTCCTTGTACTATTAAAGGTTGTCAGCCACCTTGTGACAACTTTGGAAAATGGCAGGAATGGTCCTTCATGATTGAAGAAATTGCAAAAGTGGTCCTTGTAATATTAAAACCAAACCTATGACCCTTTACCCATTTTTAACCCCCTGCCAAACCACCCTTCCCATTTTGACCCCCCAGTCAAACCCCGGTCAAACGAATAAACTTTCCCTCCCACCTCCTCGCTTCCCTTCCCCACTTGTCTAGCTCTCAAATCTCACCTTTTTCACCTCACCTTATCTCTTCCACACCTCAATCCACTCATCATCACCCTACAATCCACCCCCCCCTAGTTGCTAGCTCAGAAGGCCCAAAAGTCAAAATCTGCTTTTCCCGCCAAAATGAGATAAGGCTCAAGACTCAACCATTGGCCAAACAAAGAGGTGGGATTTGCTTAAGAGGACACGTGGAAGCATTGGAAGCTATAAAAGAGGAAGAAAGACAGAGAAGAAACCACTCTTGGACTAGCCAATTGTCACTAGTGTAACTTAAATTTAAAACTTGCTTTAGAGAGTAAATCCTTAATGTTTTCCTAGTGTAATTGTTATTTTAAACTTTCAATAGTGTAATGGAACCATTTGATTTCAGTTTAATGCAATCTCTTTAAATTTCATGTTTTATCTTAAGTCCTTTTAATTTCAAAGCCTTTTTCATATCTGTTTGATCATAGTTGATTATATGGACTCAGTTAAGCACACTTTGGCTCCTGACAAAGCCAAATGAGCTTTTAGATACATATAAACAACCATGATCTTTTAAATTAGAAAATCATTAAAAATAGAGAAATGGAAGAATAATGGGATAATGAAGAAGATGATGAAGCAGGGTTGGAAATGGAATGCTATGGGTATTAGGAGCTTATTGGTAAGCTAATAGGTGTAACCTTGTCCATTTGTTCTATGTCTCAGTCCTATTCTCATTTGTAAGCATTTTTCTTAATTTTTGCAATTTATGCTCCTATTTATTATATGTTGTGATTTCTGTATCTTTATGCTTATTTGTTGTTGTTAAGTGTTTTTAAGGTTTAAGTTTGTATGCTTATGTGTTAGTTTAGTTAGTTGCTTCATAATTCATTTTTAACTATTAAATTTGATTATGAGTGATTCATGTGTATCTGTTGTTATATCCGTTTTATGTTTATTTGTCCTTGTTATATGTTAATATAGAGTTTGATTCAGTTCATAAGCAATTTCATTGAATACCTTAATAATCATGTGACAAGTGGGATTTAAGGGACTGTTTGGAAGTGCTTTGATTCAGGGTATTGAGGTTGTTTGTGATGTTTAATCTTGTTTCTGTATGATCAATTGGTTATTGGAGGGTGTGACATCCCTTTAGGCTCCTTGGTTATGTCTTTTGCAACCATGTTCATTCTCATATGCACCTCAAGACTACTTTTATGGCTGCTATAATCTGTGATAAATGATGCTAGGGTAGTTGTTCTTGTTTTATTGTGCTTCACTCTTAGTCCTATAACTCATTTAAATACTCATTATCATGCTTTGTTTAGTATTAAGTCAAAATTATTTTTTTAACTGTCTTAATTTTGTGTCTCAGTGCAATTCATATGTCCAAATTCCATATATGTGTTTAAATGTTGTTTAGCTGTATTAATTTCATGTTTTTGTTGCTTTATATAACATAATAAATCCATAGATTAGATTATAAATTCAGATTAGTCAACATATAAGTTCTTGTAAAAAGTCAATTTTTCATTATAGTCGTTTTTGAATAAAATGTATAATTTTGTGTAGGATTCAGTATTAAGTTTTAGCTTAAACTCTTTTGGGAGATCAAAATTCAGCTGCTAAACTTAATTACAAAAATATTAGTTTACAATAACTTAGCTTAATAAGTACTTATTTCCTAGCTTATTTTTAGACCTTTGTCTGTAAGCATGCCCTGCACCACAGCCTTAGGTGTCAAGTTCATGAGCTTGCATAAGCTTCATGACTTGACCCCTAGCTTGTACATATATAGCCTCTTTATGTTGCCTTTGTGGCCTAGTTTTTATGTGCATGATTATTTTTCAGTCTTTAGCTTATTTGCATAGCTTAATCAAGCCAATCTTTTTGTCCCATATTACTCCCTTCCAGAAGCAAACAGTGGAAATGAGTGGTTTCCATAGCTCATGAAAAGCTCCTTCATGAGCTTGAGCTTGTGACTCTTGGCTTTTCAAAAAGCCAAGCAGTCCATCTCAATGCCTCAAAATAAGTTGAGCTATCATGAGCTTATTGGATAAGTCCTATAGGAGCTTGTATGTTTGCTCATTCAAAACAATGGCCCTTATGCAGTCAAGAACTTTGCACCATTACCTCTGACTCTATATAAGCCAATAAAAAGCTCATTAGTAATCTAGAGTTTGTGATATTAGTTTCTTTTGGAAGCTAATCCACTAGACTATAGGTTCGCTTAACTAAATTCCATTTTGTAGCTTGTTAATAAGGTCGCATCTAGCTTTTGGGTTGTCCCATTTTCAAAGATTCATTGAGGTGATGAAATAATAGCATTTTCATAAGCTTCTATTAAGCTCATGTGTGAACCTCACATGTTGATTTTTAGCTTTTTGGAAAGCCAACAGTTCTTGCTACTACAAATTTTAGATTGGGCTTTTGAGCTTATTTGATAAGTTCTTTTGGTCCCTATTTAAGGCTATGAGGGGTGTTTGGCTTAGTGTTTATCTGAGTAAAGCTTATAAGCTTTTGTGAGCTATTGGCCAAACTCATTAACTAGCTTGTTCACACTGTCAATATTAATGTTATGCATATTATTTTTCTTTTGTTTATCTGTGTGGAGCTTGTTACAGGTTCTATGAAGCCTTAATTCCATCCAAGTCAAGCTTTTAGCTTGATTGTCTAAACCATAAGCTCACATGTTTCAGGTCCATTTTTCTTGTTCATACTTACCTATTGGACTTATGTACATCCTAGTTTACTTTTTATTTCTGCTGTATAGCTTATTTCAAGCTTATTAGGAGCTTGAGCTCCAACAGTCAAGCCAAAAGCTTAACTGTTGGGCTCATAAGCTCATGCTTTGCTTATTTCTAGTTTGTAAAGTCTTGTTTTCAATTAACATGTATAATATCAGTATATATTTAGTTCCAGAAAAAGAAAAACCAAAAAGAACCATTTTTGAGATAAGTAGCTTTTTACTTAAGAGCTTATTTGCTTATTAGGCTTATTTATGTTAATAACATATAGTTTTTTTTCTATTTTTCCTAGCTTCTTTTATTTATTTTAAATTTTGTAAAAAGTTTGATTTTTCTTCTTTAATCATTTATTATTTTTAATAAATCAATAATAGTTTTTAGTAATTAATATTAGTAAATAATTAATAATAAATAGAATAATTGTGTAAAAAAAAATACATTTTCTGTTTTAAAATTAGTTTTATAGTATTTTAGATTTTTCAGAATCATAATTTTATTTTTCTAGCTTTATTTCCTATTTTCTTGTATTTTAGGTTATTAATAAATAGTTAGAAATAGTTTTTAATTAATAATAATTAATTAAATAGTTGTAAAAATAATTTTCTTTTTCTAATAATTTTCTTTTATTATTAGGATTGTAAAAATTTCATTTTCATATTTGTAGGCCTTTTATTTCTTTAAAACTCACGTTTTATTTTGTACGTTTACGTAATTCTATTTAAACGTACGTTTTAGGTTTTAAACGTTCATCATTTTAAAATAGTGATAGCGTTTATTTAAATATTTTATTTCTTTTTTTTTTTAATTTGCATTTAAGTCGCTAAGACATGCAAATCCCTCTTGTAGTTATAATCGTTTTGTTTTTATCGTTTACGTTTAGTTAAATAACGTTTACTTATATATCTTTCCGTTTTAGGTTTCGATTGCACGTTTTTATTGACGTATTTGTGTGGGGAGCTATTACTATTCATATTCTAATGTTAGTCAATCAGATTCCTGTTTTTGTATTCTATATCATTTACGGCATTCACAAGGTAAATTTGTATGTGGATTGTCACGCCTCACATGACATAAACGATCCAAAAGAATTTTAAATCCTTGGTAAACTTGCATTTCTCTCCCGGGCTGTCGCCCTTTTATCATCTGTTACGGTTGACCGTTCGCAAGCGGTTGATAAGTGTGACGGAGAAATAAAAGAAGGTAGTTCGGGAGGAATCATGGATTTTGAGAAATTTTGAATTTTGGTGGGAAAAGGATAATCTATTGGTTCAAGTAAGTTAAACTATATCCAATTGGTGCAAGTAAGTTAAACTAATCCTAATATGAATAATAATCAGTAAAAAGTATGCTAGTAACAAAATTTAGTGAAATTGAGTGTAGGATTAAGCAAAATTTAAAAACACTGCGCCACGGAACCAAAAATTACAAAGGAACCCAAAATATTTTGTTTTGCAATGGTAGGGTATAAGATTTTGGCGGCACAAATTTTACAGACGGAACCAAAAATGGGTCCGGATCCGGTGGTGGCTGTTTTGTTCTGGCGAACCTCGTAAACTTTTTCGAATCTTGTAAATTTTCATAAAACATATGGAGAATATCATTTCTGGTTAGGAACACGCAATAACACATATATAAACACATGGGAGCATGTATTTCAAGTAGGGGCTAGCGATTTTAACTAAATAGTGAAAACGGTGTTATCCCCCTGCACGGCAAAGTTAGTATTGACTTGCTTGATAGCTTTGACAATCTTTGTCTTAGCTCGGGATATCCAAGAGTCAGTTGGTTTCTTCACTGACTTGGATGTGGATCTGGTCGTGCCTTTGGATGGTGGTGGAGATGAATGAGAGGATGAGTCTGATGACGATGAGATATGAGGAGACTCAGGATCGTTTGGTGGTTCAGAAGTTTCTTCTTTTGAGCGTGTTGGACTATCTAGAAGAAAATCATCATAATTAACTTCGTCATCTTTTCCAGACTTGGCCAATTCTTCTGCCGTAATCTTGGATTCTTCATTAGCTTTAGCTTGAGTTTCTTTTTCTGCTTTTTCTTTAGCTGCAACCTCAGCATCTTTATCAGAAATCTTCTCCATCTCTTCCTTTTCTGGTTCCTCAAATTCATAGGTGATAGTGTCACCCTTATCAGAACATGCTCACAACCTCTGCTACTATACCAGAGATCTACATTCTCCAATTCTGGCATACAATGCAAAAGATCAAAGGTCAAAATCTTGTGCTGCGGTAGCACGCTTAACAACAAACAAGTCACCATCACACCGCAGATTGAGGGCCATTCTTCTCATTCCTGTCATCGAACCTACTCAATTCAATGTCACTCCAACTGAAGAGGTCGTTCTCCAATTCATGATCGACATCGGCTATGATGAAGCTACCGGGGTTATCACAAAGCACTCATCTGTTGATCTCAAGAACATTCCCTAGCCATGGAGAACCCTCTACATAATGATTGCAAAATCTGTTTCTGGACGTGATAGTGGTCATGAGCATCCCAAGCTCATGGAACTACAAATATTTTGGGCTTTGGTCAACAAGAAAGACATAGAAGTTGAAGCTTTGATATGGGATGATATGATGACTTTCCTTAAAAAGCTTGGCACCAAGATCCCGTATATCAGATACACCAAACTATTGATCCAAAGAGCTCTAGGGTATAATCCTGATATTCCCTTGAGACTTGATGACCCCAAACAACACTCCGTGTTGTATGAGCCTACACTCACAGTCAGATTTAAGGAATCAACAATAAAGAAACAAGGTGCAGTGTTGCCAGATCACCTTCTAACTGATGCAGTCAAACAACTTTATTCATACAAAAGGTATCTGGTAGCGTTTGATGAAGGCAAAGTAGGTTTTCTTGATGAAAAGTCCTCTGGTACACCTACTAGGAAAACCAGGAGAGGCAGTGCAGGGAGTGTTACAAGCACTGAGAGCCAGAGAAAGTTTCCTAAGAGGTCACATACTCTCAAAAGGAAAGTTCCCTCTAAGGAAGCCATTCCTATTCCCAAGCCTGAACCGCAACAAAAGCTTACAGACGAGGACTCAGAGAACACTGAATCGGATGAAGAGGTCCTCTACTCTGAAACTCCAATCGATGACACTCAAACAGTTGCTAAACCTCCTACTCCAAAAGCAGACAAAGGCCTGAAAGTGTTTGAGCAAGAAAAGGAAAGCTCGGAAGAAGAGCCACTTGATAAAGACTACAGGAAAAAGGTGAAGAGTATCAGACTCCAACACGTTGCCAAAGAGTTCGTAAAAGAACAAACTCGTGGCCCCGGAGGGTCAAGTGGTGGTACACTATCTTCACCAGTTCTTGATGCGGTTAATCAACCCGATAAGGGAACTGGTACCACCACCCACGATCAACAACAACGGCAACTAGAGGATACAATCACCTATGAATTTGAGGAACTAGAAAAGGAGAAATCTGAGAAAGAAAAAGCTGATGAAGATGTTGAAGCTGCAGCTAAGTCAAAATCTAAAATGGAAGCTTCTTTAAAAGATGACGAAGTTAATAATGATGATTTTCTTCTAGATAGTCCAGTACGCTCAAAAGAAGAAACTTCTGAACCACTAAAGGATCCCGAGTCTCCTCATATCTCATCGTCATCAGACTCATCCTCTCATTCATCTCCACCACCATCCAAAGGCACAACCAGATCCACTTCCAAGTCGTTGAAGAAACCAACTGACTCTTGGATATCGAGCTAAGACAAAGATTGTCAATCTTTGTCAAGCAAGTCGGGAAGAAAGCGTGACCAACAAAAGCGAATCGACTGGCGTGAGAATCAACTTTCTTCAAAACGGGATAAATGAGTTGTTGAAAGAAAGGGAGCATATCCAGAAGTTTATCAAAGGAGATTTCTAAAAGGAAATGGAAAAGCAGAACTTGCTGACAAAGATAAGGACAAAGAAGATCTCTACCAAGTTCTGCTGCTGCTGATAAACCTCAGGACTCTGAGTTTACCACCTCAGACAGAGAAAACTGGTGATCACTTCGAGTACACTGGTGGTGACGATGAAGAGATACCTGAGCCCCGACAACAACCCACCTCTCCTAACACAGCAAAGAAACCAGCATCCTCATCTAGGCCAAAGAAGAAGAAGAAGACAACCAAGGCTGATGTCGTCTCATGGCTAGACGAAGATGACACCGAATCTGGCCGTTTCTACACTTGTTGATGCTACTCCCGCCCTACCTGAAGGTCAAGAGATGGTAGAAGGTAGAACATTGGAGCATGCTAAGTTTCTTCAAGAAAAGTTTCGGGTGAAGAAGATGACCAAGTCAGAGTTAAAACGCATCAAGAATGACGCTTTTCAACTGCTCAAAGACAGCTCGAAAAGTGCTATTGAAGTTGAATATCATCTTGAAAACATAGCACGAGCCATGTCTAACAACATCGATTGGCTCAACCCTGAAGCGAACATTGACTTCACCAGTAAGGACAAGGCTCCATACTACACAGACTAGACTAGACCTCTACCTACAATTGGCCAACCAGATCAACCTAAAATTCCATTTCTCTACTTCTTCAACAACGACCTAGAATTTCTTCTACATGGTAGCGATGTGTAAAAGAAATACGCTACATCACTGACACTTCCGTTCCCGGCAGCCATATACTCCAACTGCATAGCCATCGAAGAAAAGGCTTCTCACATGTTTGCCAACAGTGTGGAGAAGTATGACATTGATGCGATGTATGGGATTCACCGTTGGCCTGAACGCCGAATAATTTTCTATAAAAGCTGCCAGGTTCAAAAGTCTACACATGAAGTGTTTAGTGACAAATGGATCGTTTTTGTTAAGCATGTAACTCTCTTGTCAAAACGGGACTACAAATTTCTCAAGAAAATCGTGGTCAAAAGACAAGACGAAGAGGATTATGTTTTCTATGAAGCGGACTTTCAGATTTTGTCTCTCAACGACATTGAAGATCTGTATCTTGCTAAGGTACAGGGAAGAATGAGACACTTCTTGACAGAAATCCAACGTGAATACATCAAGTCCTTGCTCATCTTCATCAGAAGTATAGTGATCTAGGAACGTGTAGAAGACTTACAACTTGCCGTGGAATCGTATCAGACACGTGTCAACTTCACCGACCTCGCCTAGACCTTCCTGACATCAGCCACCTTCCTCAATACACTCTCATCAGCAAACCGTTTGGCGTAGTCTACCGTAGTGAACTACACCGCAACTGCTTGATGGCATGCATAGAACTTCATAAGTTTGGGGATCATACACTGAAGAGCGTAAGGGATGGTTTAGCTTATCGGTTAAGGGAGATACATGAAGGCATAGGGTCGAAGAAGAGATGGAATTTGAAGGAGAAAAGGGATGTTAAGAGGAGCATCACTCGCATCAATGAAAGGTTGTTCAGAAGGGACCAGTTCAGAATGTTGGAGAGTTTCGTAGGTGGTCGTCCCAGCAATTCTCTCACAGGCTATCAACGTCCAGAACGCATTCCTGGAGATATTGATGGACTACCGGATTCTCCTGGTAACCCTTGATTTGTTTCTTTCTCATTACCTGGTTGTGTGATTTAGATTTATCTATGGCTTGTGCACACATAGCAGTGTACAACCCGTTCTTGTAATGAAAGGACCCTGTGGTACGCTTCAGTGCCACAATCCTTACAAAAGGAGCGAAAGCTTCTTACTTTTGAGTAAAACTTATCAAAACTTTCACTCTTTCAAAGTTTTGCTCAAAATAACAAGTACTTCCCCTTATGATTTTCAAAACCTCAAAGGTTTATATCACTTGTTGAGGGGGAGTATTTGATTTAAAAACTTTGTTCACAAAAATGTTCTTCGTGGTAATCTTCCCACAAAACTCGAAATGGTCATATTCGATATCAATATTTCATCAAAAATAACATTTTATATGCCATTTTTGAGGGGGAGAAAAATTTTGTGATAAGAAATATGTTGTAACTTGCAAGATAATCATCGTGTGAATAGACTTGCAAGATAATCATCGTGTCAAAAAGACTTGTCCGGGACGGGTAATAATTTCAAGCTAGTTCGCTAGTGATGTAAACTTGTCTCGCAAAGGACTTGTCCGAGTAGAATGTACCATTCGAGAAACTCTTGGTAGACATGAACTTTGACGGGTTTGACAACCTTTCGAGGTTGTCCACACCTTCAAGGTAGTTATTAGAGCTAGTTGTCACCTAAAAGCTGACAATGTATCTCTTTAACTATGCAACGTAACCGTGTCTCGCGGGGAATTGTCTATCATGAGTTGATCAATTCAAAAGTGCTCGCTCTTCTCTCACCGTGCAGATTTCAGTCAAAACTCTTAAGCACATGTGGAGGGGGAGTAATTATGCAAAATCTTAAAACTCTCAAATAGTGATATTAAATGCCTTTACTCATAACTACTGTGAGAGATTTTCATGAAATTGGTTTTATGGCAACATAGGTTAGTCATGGAGTTATAAGGTGACTAAGGTTAGGTATAACCGTCCTATGATCCGCTAGAGCCGGAGGGATCTACCCAAGGACATCACCAATAGTTAGAATTAGAAGTCCTTAGGTATGATTATGAAAAAGGAGAAAATGAGAATCAGAGAAAGAAAGAGTTGAAGAATTAAAAAGAAAAGTAAAGAAAAGGGTGAAATGAAATAGCCCTACAGATTATTCAACTTAGGGCAGACACCGGGTTCAATTCATATGCTACTGGTTGTCAATTGATGACACCGGTATTGAAGATCAAAGTCGTCATGGACCCAGTGACGCATGCACTAAACCTTCTTAGCCACTCAAGTTTCTCTCAACAGAAGCTTGTTTCATTCTCACAGGGAACCCTTCGTAAACTATCGGCTTTCTCCTAGAGATTGCTGGTATTGAAGAAAGGAGACCCTCTCCCTAGTCTCCGCTCAGGAAAACCAAAGCGCACTATTGAGTCTAGAGCCACGAGATTCATCAAAAGATCTCTTAGGTACACTTGACATTTTATCACTTGACGTTCAACAATAAGGACACAAGTGATACATTATCGTGTCCTTCACAGATCTTAGCAATCTGTCGAGAACATTTATGAGAGGTTCACAATAGTGATCCTCAGTGATTGAATGGAAACTCCTGCCAGGGTCAACATCAAACAGCCCTGACAGCAGGTCACTTCGGTAACTCCCCGTGGATTACGCTTAGTGTGTCTCAAACGATCTATATTCGTGAGGTGATGCTTCGGTGTTCCTCAACGACTCATCTGAACTGTAGGTATACTTCGGTACATCGCGTTATCTCACTTGTGGGACTCCAGTTCAGGAATAGCCTTTGTGAGAATTAGAGTTGTATTTTCACACTATGCTGTTAACACGCTCGAAGTTCAAACTTGTAAGTGTTGGAATCCGCTTATCACTAACCATTCTTATGTTTTCTTCTTATGGAAGCTCTGGAGCGGACTGATCGTGCAGATTCTTCAAATGCTCATGCCAACAACATCACTAATGGAAGTTCTCTCAAAAGGCAACACAAAGTCAGAATGATTCTTCGTCAAGTCAAAGAATCTACAAAGTTTAAAGACTAAGAGAACTACATCAAAATCCAACGTCAAAGAGCGTGTGAGCGTGTTGAAGAAAGACGTGGAGACACTGGAGCAACGAATCAGACCTGATACAAAAAACCACAACATACTATCACTCTCATCACAAAGAACAAAGATCAACGAACAAAGATAATGATGATGTCAAATCAGAATACTTCAAAGGAAACAATTTCTCTACACTAGGGAGATTGTTCGAACCAAGGCACTTCTTCTCACAAGAAAGAAGAATGTCAGAAGACGTCAAAGCTACTATTACATCAGCACCTACAACGTTTATATCATCAATCACTAACACTTAGGGGGAGATTGTTGGAATCACTCCTAAACTAGATTTCAAGTGTTAGTAATTAATATGTAATAGTTAGCTTAATATGGCTTTTATGTTAGTAATCATGCCAAGGCTTATGTAGAAAGCCCATGAGCCTTGGCCCAAGCCCATAAAGGAAAGGAAGGGAACTTGGATGTTGCCCTAGTTCCTTCCTATAAATAATGCTTGTAAACCCTCACTTGAGGGTTGGTTGTTCACTACATTTCATTATCTACGCATAACTCTTCTCACATATCATACGCATAGTGTTTGTTTTGTTCAACCGATCATCTTATCTTTCTTTTTTACATATTGAGGCTTGTGTTACAAACATGGTGACCTAACAAGGATTTTCACTAATTGTTGGAATCGCTCCTAACTCGTAAATGGAAGGACATTGACGGGATTACATTTTCTATCTTTGTTACCTTAAATACAAGGGCTTGTTATGTCATTTAGTGATAGATGTAAGTTTTTGGGTATAAATACCCCTCCATACTTCTATGGAGGGGTGAGACTCTTGTGTAAACTTTCACCTTTTATCAATAATACACACACTAGTTTTCCCTTCTCTCTCTAGCTTCTCTCTCTAACCTGAAGATTGCTTTCTTCCATCTTCCAAGACCTCCTGAATCACCATATCACCCAAGTATACGATCCTAACATTGGTATCAAGAGCAAGGTCAGATATTTTATTTGTGGTTGATTTTGGTGATGTTATCTTGTCAAAATTTGATCTTGTAAAATCTGTTTTTAACAAAGTCTCAACCTTTCACATTTGTTTGTTAGTTTTTAACAGATTTCTTACAAGTTATGTATTTCTTGGTCAAAAAGGTCTAAATTTTTTGCACATCTGTTTTGTGTCATCATAATGTCCAAATAGTATCTATTTAGACTTATTTTTTGTCCATTTCGTGAATCTGTGGTCAATGGTCAAACTGGTCTGATTAAAAGGTCAAAATGGGTAAAAAGGGGTGATATTTATATCTTTTTCTGGGTTTATGAATCTGGACAGAAAATTGGTCAGAATACATCGCCGGAAAAAGTCAACGAAGGTCAAAACCCTAGTTTTACGCCTAAGGGGTCCTCTACAGCCTGTTTACGAGTAACTTGGAAAGTTACTCATAAGAAACTCATCGTACGCGTAAAGTTTACCTTACGTGTAAGAATCATTTTACACGTAGGGATACTCTTTTACGCATAAGGCTTTGGTTTACGCCTATGTCCAAACCTTACGCATAAGGGTTCTCTTCTACGCATAAGGGTTTCATTTGGTTTACGCTTAAGACAGAAATAGGAGATGTAGGAGATGTCTTATGCGTAAACTGTTTTTAATCACACACCATGACCTAGAACAACATCTTTAAGCATAAGATTAAAAGAAATGATGAAGAAGAACCAAACAGACTCGACCACTACTTCAATACCAAGTTACCATACTCATTTTATTGACCTAAGTTTGTTTTTTCCAACATCTCCAAACCACAAACGACAACTCACGCTACATCTACAAATCCTTATCCCATCTTATACAACAACTAACCATTTAGACTTCGACAGGTTCGAACAAAAAAAAATAAGTAAATAATACAAATGGATCTCAGTTCTTTCCTTCATGCTTATCATCAGATTCAAGATCTTTAGAAGACCATACACACAAAAAGGATATTTTCATCACCGATCCATGAGAAGTTTAACAACTTCTTTGATACTATCCGAAATTAAAGAAAGACTAATAACAATCGTGTTATTATCTTACTTTGTTTCGTTTAAAATTCACATAAATCGATTTAAATACAACTAAACCTACCTTAGACATTGATTTTCAAGACCTTGTAACCGTTAATAAAGATAATCACCCACATAGTGCTCTTGTAATCTAAGTGTGGTGGCTGCGAATGGTGTCAAGATCTAAGGGTTGTGTTAATTGTTTGTGAACAAGGATGCTTGATGAGAAATGAAGGGATTTGTTTATTGAGTTTTGTTTTTTTGGTTCGTTTTGATGGCTGCGTAATCTGCTTTTAGGGTTAAGAAGTTTTGTGTTGTTGTTGTGATGGTAGGCGGATTTTTTTTCTGTGGGTGAGATTAGGTTTATCTAATAGCAGAAATATTAGGAGGAGCGTGTGTTTTATATCTAAGATATTAGGGTTTGTGTTTGGATTGGTAGAATGGACCGAGTATTGCTTGATTGGGCCCGGGAAGTCAATATCATTCACTCTTGATGGGCTGTAATAAAACGGGGATGGACTGGGCTGAAATCTCTTTACAAAACGTGTTATTACAAATATGTGGAAATGTGGGATTTATCATTTATTTGGTCCTAAATACACATCAAATTATTGGCCTAATTTTCTTATTAGTGCTAAAAGTTTATTAAGATTAATCATTGATATTATCATTGGTTAATGTGTATATTTGGGATTAAAATAACAAAGCGACAAATTTTTCACGAGGATACAATTTTTTTGACAAGATCGGGAAACCATTATCAAGTTCATCTTAACCGTAAATGAAGGCTAGTTTTGAGCGTTTAACCGCAAGATGTGACTACGGCGTGAATTCACTATTATGTATTTGAGGTTGAAATGGGATATCACGGATACGTGTACTTAGTATCTGAAGATATCGGGGTTGGTTGGATGCATGATTCTTCGAGATCCTTGTTCGAGCTTTAACCATTTCGAATGACAAAGACTTGAGTTATCTAGTTGAACCTGATGTAAGGAGTTACGTTGTTGTGCTTACAACTTATAACTATCACTTTTAAGGAGTTACGTTGTTGTTCTCAAGTGTCACACTAAGATGTGGATAATTTGAGAAACTTTAAGTTTACCTTTTTTTGATGGAGTTAAGAAAAAGGGTTCTTCGTCTGACAACAGTGCAAGTTTAAGTCACAAGTTCAGGTTATACTACTTCAGTCTCAAGTTCGTTATATTGGGGTTTTCTCCATCAGTAGTCACTACAAAAAGCCGTCAGAATGATAATGGGATCGGTAAAGAGTTAGCTGAGAAGAGTATACACGAGTAGAGAAGTTTTATCAGCAGTTGATTCTCACGAGATATTTATGGTACTTCACACTTGTTCGATTAATTTAACATACATGGTTTCGATGTCTCCAATTCATCATCAACATACGTGGTGTATGATTCTAATTCATTGAAAACATCGGGGGGAAGAGAGTATAGGTGGTGTTTGCTTCCTTTGATGTTTTTGGATTTTTTTCGAAAACCCTCTCCTTTCATGAATTTCTTCAATCAGGGGGAAGAAATGAGACGATCTGTGGTAAACATTTCTCAAGTTGGTGTTATCGTCTCACTTTCACAGAGTTATCGTGCATGAAGTTACCTAAATATTATGTTGTGATGCGTCACACACGGTCATTTTATCGTGTAATTGCATATTCACAAGTAACTATTATTCCGATAGACTGCAACATTCAGGGGGAAGTCGTTTCATCTCGTCTTTCGCGGATTGTTTGGTGTGAAGCTTCCACATATGTAAGATGATCTTGTTGATTTCTTGCATGTTACCCCCGAACGGATTTTTCGCAATAAGTCAGATTTACCTTGTGTGGTTTCTTGCTCATCTACAAATTCCGCTGCGTACTAAAAACTTCTAAAGTTAGAGGAAATGTTCACTACATCAAAGTTTCGAATCTGCTGAAGACGGTTGTCAGTTTGGGGGGAAGCTGATTCAGAAACTTCGCCAAAAAGGAGTGTATGGAGAAGCTGCTAAAGACATGCAGCATGAATTGGGGGGAAGTTAATCCAATTTATGCATATTACATCATTTGCCTACAAGTGAAGAAAACTGTTCTCAAGTCAAGGTACAAGAAGAAGACAAAGAGCGTAAACATTCATCATCCTCAGCACTTGAGGAGATTATGAAGACCTTTCTTTATTTGTTTTCTATATTTGTAGTAAATGTTGTAAGTAATCCCTTATGTCGTCCCATTGCGGGAAGATTGTTGGAATCGCTCCTAACTCGTAAATGGAACGACATTGACGGGATTACATTTTCTATCTTTGTTACCTTAAACACAAGGGCTTGTTATGTCATTTAGTGATAGATGTAAGTGTTTGGGTATAAATACCCCTCCATACTTCCATGGAGGGGTAAGACTCTTGTGTAAACTTTCACCTTTTATCAATAATACACACACTAGTTTTCCCTTCTCTCTCTAGCTTCTCTCTCTAACTTGAAGTTGGCTTTCTTCCATCTTCCAAGACCTCCCGAATCACCATATCACCCAAATATACGATCCTAACATTGGTAGTAGGATTTGAGATGAAATGAACAACTAACCCTCAAGTGAGGGTTTACAAGGATTATTTATAGGGCAAGGAGCTAGGGCAACACTACTAGCATCCTTCCCTTCTTATGGGCTTGGGCCAAGGCTCATGGGCCTTCTACACAAGCCTTAGCTTAATAACAAACATAAAGGCCTAATTAAGCTAAATATTACATATTAATCATTACCACTTGTAATCTAGCCTTAGCTTTGACGTCTTCTAACAATCTTCTTTCTTGTGAGAAGAAGTGCCTTAATTCGAACAATCTCCACAGTGTAGGGATCTTGTATCTTTTGAAGTATTTTGCTTTGACGTCTTTTGATTTCTTTGTTCTTTAGTTCTTTGTTCTTTGTGGTGAAAGTGATAGTATGTTGAGGTTATCCTCATCAGGTCTGCTTCGTTGCTCCAGCGTCTCCCCGTCTTTCTCCAACATGCTCACACGCTCATTAACGTTGGATTTCAGCTTTGATGAAGTTCTTTTAGTCTTTAAACTTTGTAGATTCTTTGTTGATGAAGGATCATTATGACTTTGTGTTGCCTATTAATATGAGAGAACTTCTTTGATGATGTAGTTGGCATGAGCATGTGGAGAATCTGCACGATCTCTTTCTCCCGCAAGCATCCATAAGAAGAAAACATAAAACATGGGTTAGAAATAATCCAGCGCTTACAAGTTTGAACTTCGAGAGCCTTAACAGCATAATGTGAAAACATAACTCTAATTCTCACAAAGGTCGTTCTCGAACCGAGTCCCACAAGTGATATAACGCGATGTACCGAAGTACACCTACAGTTCAGATGAGTCGCTGAGGTACACCGATGCATCACATCACGATTGTAGACCGTTTGAGACACACTAGGCATAATCCACGGGGAGTTACCGAAGTGACCTGCTGTCAGGGCTGTTTGATGTTGACCCTGGCAGGAGTTTCCATTCAATCACTGAGGATCACAATTGTGAACCTCTCATAAATGTTCTCGACAGATTGCTAAGATCTGTGAAGGACTCGATAATGTATCACTTGCGTCCTTATTGTTGAACGACAAGCGATGAATTGTCAGTGAACCTAAAAGATCTTTTGATGGATCACGTGGCTCTAGACTCAATAGTGCACTTTGGTTTTCCTGAGTGGAGACTAGGGAGAGGGTCTCCTTGCTTCAATACCAACAATCTCTAAGAGAAAGCCGATAGTTTATGTAGGGTTCCCTGTGAGAATGAAACAAGCTTCTGTTGAGAGAAACTTGAGTGGCTAAGAAGGTTTAGTGCATGCGTCACTGGGTCCATGACGACTTTGATCTTCAATACCGGTGTCATCTAGTGACAACCAGTAGCATATGAACTGAACCCGGTGTCTGCCCTAAGTTGAATTATCTGGAGGGCTATTTCTTTTCACCCTTTTCTTTGCATTTCTTTTTAATTCTTCAGCTCCTTCTTTCTCTAATTATCATTTTCTCCTTTTTATAATCATACCTAAGGACTTCTAATTCTAACTATTGGTGGTGTCCTTGGGTAGATCCCTCCGGCTCTGGCGGATCATAGGACGGTTATTCCTAACCTTAGTCACCTTATAACTCCATGACTAACCTATGTTGCCATAAAACCATTTTCATGAAAATCTCTCACAGTGGTTATGAATAAAAGCATTTAATACCACTGTTTAAGAGTTTTAAGATTTTGCATAATTACTCCCCCTCTACATGTGCTTTGACTGAAATCTGCACGGTAAGAGAAGAGCGCGCACTTTTGAATTGATCAACTCATAATAGACAATCCCCCGCGAGACACGGTTACGTTGCATAGTTAAAGAGATACATTGTCAGCTTTTAGGTGACAACTAGCTCTAATAACTACCTTGAAGGTGTGGACAACCTCGAAAGGTTGTCAAACCCGTCAAAGTTCATGTCTACCAAGAGTTTCTCGAATGGTACATTCTACTCGGACAAGTCCTTTGCGAGACACGTTTACATCACTAGCGAGCTAGCTTGAAATTATTACCCGTCCCGGACAAGTCTTTTCGAGTTACTAACATTTAAAATATCGTCAATTCATTGGTTAAGTCTGTAACACAATGATTCATTTGCAATTTCACAACATATTTCTTATCACATAATTTTTCTCCCCCTCAAAAATGGCATATAAATGTTATTTTTGACGAAATTTTGATATCGAATATGTCCATTTCGAGTTTTGCGGGAAGATTACCACGAAGAACTATTTTGTGAACAAAGTTTTTAATCAAATACTCCCCCTCAACAAGTGATATTAACTTTTGAGGTTTTGAAAATCATAAGGGGAAGTACTTGTTCTTTTGAGCAAAACTTTGAAAAATGAAAGTTTTGATAAGTTTTACTCAAAAGTAAGAAGCTTTCGCTCCTTTTATAAGGATTGTGGCACTGAAGCGTACCACAGGGTCCTTTTATTACAAGTACGGGTTGTACACTGTTATTTGTGTACAAGTCATTGTCATATAAAATCACACATCCAAATAGTTAATGAAAGAAACAGATTAAGGGTTACCAGGAGAATCAGGTAGTCCAGCAATAACTCCAGGAACGCATTCGGGACGTTGATAGCCTGTGAGAGATATGCTGGCATGACCACCTACGAAACACTCCAAAGTTCTGAATTGATCCCTTCTGAACAACCTTTCATCGATCCGCGTAATGATCATCTTCACATCCCGTCTCTCCTTAGAATTCCATCTCTTTGGTGACCCAATGCCTTGTTGTATCGCCTTTAACCGATAAGCTAACCCATCCATGACTTGCTTCAGTGTATGATCCCCAAACTTATGAAGCTCGTTACACGCCATTATGCAATTTCGGTGTAGTTCACTACGGTAGACTACTCCAAATGGTCTGCTGATTAGGGTGTACTGAGGAAGATGGTTGATGTCAGGAAGGTCTAGCTGAGGTTTGGTAAGGTTGACACGTGTCGTCGATTTCTACGGCAAGCGAATGTCTTCTATACGTTCTTGGATGACAATCCTTCTGATGTAGATGAGTAAGGACTTGATGTATTCGCGTTGGATGATTGTGGAGAAGTGTCACATTCGTCCTTGCACCTTAGCGAGATACATATCTTCAATGTCATTCAGTGACAGTCTTGAAAAATCCGCTTCACAGAATTCATAGTCCTCTTCGTCTTGTCTTTTTACCACAATGTTTTGAGAAATGTGTAGTCCCATTTAGACGCAAGAGAGACATGCCTAATAGCAACGATCTGTTTATCACTATACACTTCGTGTTTTGACTTTTGAACTTGGCAGCTTTTGTAGTAGATTCTTCGGCGTTCCGGCCAATGGTGAATCCCATACATTGCATCAAGGTCATACCTTTCCACGCTGTTGGCAAACATGTGAGTAGCCTTTTCTTCGATGGCTATGCAGTTGGAGTAGTTAGCTGCCGAGAACGGAAGTGTAAGTGATGTAGCGTATTTCGTTGACACATCGCTACCATGTAGAAGAAATTCCAGGTCATTGTTGAAGAAATAACGGAATGGAATCTTTGGTTGATCTAGTTGGCCAATTGTAGGTAGAGGTCTTGTCCAGTATGTGTAGTATGGAGCTTTGTCTTTTCATGTGTAGTCAATGTTAGCTTCAGGGTTGAGCCAATCGATGTTGTTGGACATGGCTCTTGCTATGTTTTCAAGATGGTATTCAACTTCAATAGCACTTTCAGAGCTGTCTTTGAGCAGTTGAAAAGCTTCATTCTTGATACGTCTCAACTCTGCTTTAGTCATCTTCTTCACCCAAAACTTTTCTTGAAGTAGAGGACAAGAAAGAGATTCTTGGTTTTCTTGCTCCCGCTTCCTCATCTGCGCTCATCAAGCAAACTTTGCTCCCAACTATATTTGAAAATGAATTGGTTATCCATAAAGATAAAGAAAGCTTTCTTGTAGTTCCGCTTCTTGCTCTAAAAATATGCTCCAATGTTCGACCATCTACCATTTCTTGACCTTCAGGTAGTGAGGGAGTAGCATCAACAAATGTAGAAAACCAGTTGTATTCAGCGGTGTCATCTTCGTCTAGCCATGAGACAACATCTGTCTTTGTTTTCTTCTTCTTCTGCCTCGGGAGACCTTTAACAAGTTTGTATCGAGCAAGGTTGGTTATGGTTTGAAAGTTTAAATGTGAGAGACGTCGGTGCCATAGCCAAGATTTTGTAGATGTTGCCTTTGAAAGGAGAAAGATGGGATATGAAGCAATCATGTCTTGCATTGAGATTGTGTATAAACTTGAGTTGCCGGTGCCAGACATAAGATCGTTTCCTTGTAGATCACGAATGAAACAAGTTTTCTCCCAAAAAGCAACTTCCAAATCTCCATCACAGAACTGACCTACCGAGAAGAGATTGTGACCGAGACCTTACACATAATAAACCCTTCTAATTTCGATGTTACCATTGATGTAATCTCCGTAGCCCATGATAGCTGCGAAGTGATCATTCCCGAATCGGCGGTGCCAATGAACTTTGCAATAAAGTTTGATAACAGTTTGAGATTGCCTGTCATGTGTCGGGAACATCCGCTATCAACAATCCAAAGGATGATCTGTATCACCTGCATTATACACAGACGACACAGATGGAATAGAAGTAGATGTGGAACCCGAAGTGTTAGAGGGTTCCGGAGCAGTTATAGTAGAAACACACATATCAATGATTTTAGGTATCCATTTAAATCCTAGTGTATTATGTAACCATTTCTGCCATCTCCATCTAGTCTTTGCTTTAGTCTTAGTGAATGCACTAGGTGGTACTACTTTCCTTGGAGGTGATAAGGGAGCTACAGGGACATCAATGCGTTTCTTAGAATCTAAAGAGGGCGGTTTACCAAGCACAGACTTAGAAGCATTAGTGGGCCTAGAGGTATTCCGTTTTCTATGATTCCGCTTACGATTCAAGATAGCCTTAGCAACACACTTATCATGACAACCAGAGAAAATGCTTTTATGACAACCAACACAAGAAGCTTCAAACATTACATTTAAATTACTTAAAGGTTTAGCATGCGTTACAACAATTTTTCCATTACATTTGTCAGACGCAATATCTAAAGTGGGTGCAACTTGAGTTTTATTCAAAGTCCTAAGGTGTTCTTCTACTTCAGCATTCTTTATTGATCTTTTCTTAGGTCACAACTTCCTATTCTTCCTTGTATTGCTCCTAGGCTGTGAAGTGCGGACGTTGGGAAAAGAGGCAACTATTCCTGTTTCTGTAGAGGGAAGCACATTAGAATCGTGTGGTTTGTCATTAGGCATTAGAGTGTCACTTTTTCTAAGTGTTACAGGTGCAAGTTTCTTAATGTTACTAAGGTTAACTTGTTCATACTTTCCTAACTTCTCTTTTAACTCAATGATAGTGTGCAACAAATCTTGATTTTCAGAACGAAGATTTCCAGAAAAGTTCATGACTTCTTTAGTGTGTGCAAGATAATGATCAAGTTCGTTTGATGCTTCATCACGAGTCTGTTTGAGTAAATCAAATATGACACCATATTCCTTTTTAACTTTTGAAAGTTCTTGTTCATATTTTGAGATTTGACATTTGAAAGACGTGTTTTCATCATCCAGTTGCTCAGGTTTTGAATTAAAGGTTTTGCTTGCAACGGCGATTTTGTTTTGCCAAGCGAGTTCACGAGAATGACAATCTTTTTGACACCATTGAAGACGACCTTTTGCATTTGAAAGCTCGTTTAACAGTCGTTCATTTACAACTTTTAAAGACTCGATCTGAGGCACATTATCAGTATTCTCAACAATTTCAACAGAATCAGCAGAGATATAATCACATGCATATGAAAAAGAATGCAATAACACAACATTATGGATATCAGCACATATAACATCTTCCAAGAGTCGATCAACATCTTTTCATAACATTTTCTTTTTACGTTTTGTATTTGTAATCGATGTTTCTGTTTTCTAGAAAACGATTTTCATCAATCCAAGTTCCTTATGAAAGTCCCTTTCCCAATACAATGCACAGTTTTTCAAATTTTTAACATGAGGTAAAATTCTTTTCTGAAAAATATTTCTTTGTTCTCGCTGGCGATTGAAAATGTTGAACTTTTATTTCAGAATGAAATTCAATCTCACGTTCTAAAAGTTTGATGTCAGAAGTGAAAATGTCAAAATATCTAAGAATTTGACGATTTTCGGGTATTGATTTTACTTCACTGAGTGAAGGTAAAGGACCATTAATTTGTGCATAATTTGGTTGGGGACCAACATTTGAAGACTCAGACTTAGGTGTGATAACCCAAGGTGTGTTAGAAGTATCCTTTTGTTCGACGAAAGTGACAGGTTTTGAATAGTTAAATGGTTTGTTATAAACAACATTTGCTAATTTTGATCGACTCTCGTCTTCTGCATCTAATTCCTCTTGACGATGATATTCAACAAAACTCATAACAGAGTCATCAATTTTGTATTCTGCACTGGAAACTTCAGGATTTGGTTTGAATGCTTTGTTTGAAAGCTTTGGTTTGTAATCAGCAAGATTCGGTCCAAATCCATTTGGATTGGGTTTTAAAGTAAACTTTTGAATAGTTTTGATTGACTCACCATGTTTATAAACAACATTTCGAAACTCTTTGAGTTTGTTTTGTAAGCCGACAATTTCTTCAAGATGGTCATCTATTCATTTCGTTGAATGCTTTTTGTATGCAAAGAACTGTTTTTGACAAGTTAACAACTCAGCCTTGGCTTTTTGAGTTTCCAAAGTAATAGCGTTAAGTTGTTTTTTATGTTCATGTTTCAGTTGTTCTATTTGATACAACAATGCATTCTTCGATGCGGCTAGGTCACGTATCTGTCGTTCTAATGATTTTTAGTTTTGTTGTGATTTAGCAAAAGCGGCTTCAAAACCTTGTTCACGTTTTTCTTGAGTTTTGAAAAAATTGAGTTGCCTTTTTAAGCAGTCAAGATCCCTAGTTAACAGTGCATTTTTACTATGTAATTGCTGATTCAGTGCACAACATTCTTCCATTCGGGATTGTTGGTGTTTAAGTAAGAGATCAACATCTGGATTAGGCAAAGGTTCAGCGTGTTCAACGTGAGTCACGACATGATCATTATTCAGATCCTCAAGTATGACCACGGAGTCAATTTGAGTATCAAAGGTAACCATAAGGTCATCTTGATTATCAAATGTAACGACGGGGTCTAGTTGAGAATCGTCAGAATGAGATGTGGATGGCTCATATTGAACATTCTGAGCCTCGTCGGATTCAGATGTTGGTTGAGATATTAGATCGGTGATGAATATGGTTTGTTCGGTACCGAGACAAGCCATCGTGTCATACTGGGCTGTGTCACTCATGTGTAGGGCTTGCATTTGAGCCATCAACATCACTGCTGCATTAGCCTGCAAGTCTTCCATATCATCATCTGAGTCTGCATCTGCCATAAAGCTCTATTCTTTGGTTGTGAGAGTACCACCAACTTCATCCTTAAGAGCCAAAAGTAAAGCCTCCTTGTGATAAGCACTGCCTCTAGTCCTCGGCTTTGGGCATGCATTAGCCAGGTGACCCTTCTCATTGCAGTTGTAGCAACGAAGACCATTTATCCCATTCAGAGCATTCCCCTGTTCAACCACTTGAGCTCTCTGTTGTTGTGGAGCACCCATGTTATTCCTTCCAATAGCATTAAACCCTTAACCACCTCCCATCTGACGACCATAATTACGATTCTGAACTTCAACTCGTCCATTGTTCACAACGCGATTCCTTGTGTTTGACGAGGAACGAATGCGATTGTTGGATTTGTTTGTATACCGGCCGAAGGCTTTAGCAATCATAACAAATCCTTGTTGCAAAGCATCGAAAGCATCGGAGTCCTCATTAGCTTCACTATAAAGTGCTTGATCATTGTTGTTGTTGTATGGAACCAATTGATTTTGTTGAGAATGTTCTTTGTGACGGATCATATGGTGTAATTGTTGCAATTGGTTGAGGAGCGGGTTGAGGAGGATAACTAGTTTGAGCCCACAAAGCAAGTTGTTGATTGTCCGGAAGTGATGGTGGAGCCAGGAGTCCACGGATAGCCCTTTCTTTGTCAACTTCTTTTTGGTGAGGCTTCAAATAGTCGTACAACAATCCGTATGAAGCATAATGGAGATTTTTAGCTTGACGGATGAAAATGACATACTTTTCCCAATCTGGACCAAGACTACTTGGGAACTTAGTGTTGACTGCAATTCTTGGCATAATGATGTTATGTTTGTCCAAGTCATTGATGATGTCTGAGAATCGATGATGATATGACTCTAATGTCTCTCCTGGTTCAATCATGAAGTGTTCATAAGCCAAGTTGATTTTGGATTCCATGTCTTCTTGATTGAGTGCATTGCCTTCCATGAGAAGATGAATATGTTCCCACATTGCTTTTGCAGTCTTTTGAGCATCAAAACTTCGAAGGATTGGATTGGGTAATCCTAAAAGGATATATTGCATTGCTAGCTCATCGGCTTCGAAGTGTAGAAGTTCATCACCGAAAGGTCGATAGATTGCAATGTTTGTAAGATCATCTCTTTGTGGAATAGCATTTGGATCTCCGGGTGTAACGACAATAGGCATCAGAAATGGACCTTCCGGGATAACCTTCTTTAAGAACTTTCCATGTGGCTTCTTTAGATCACAAAACCTAAAGAACCTAATCACCCATTGATCATAGTTTTCGGGAGTGAGCATTGGAGGTCTATCAAGTGATCCTGCCTCATGAATGGATTGTTGGCTACTTAAAGCTTCACACATCTTTGCAAACCAAGTCGGTTCCTTCATAGTATTCCTTGATGGATGTTGATTGTAAACGTTTGTGTAAGGTTTTACTTGAAGACTAGGTGGTGGTTGAACCATTTGAGGTTGAATTGCTCTTTGTTGTGGATAATGTTGTTGATTAAATTGTTGTTGATAAATTTGTTGTTGTTGATTGAATTGTTGATGTTGTGGACTGAGTTGTTGTTGTTGTTGTTGAGGATACACATGAGGAAAGTAGTTAGAGTATGGTGGTTGAGACATGTTGAAAACTTGTGTTGTAAAATGGATCTTTGTAGTCGAATGAAACGTTGTTGATGAAGTATCCGTAGGCGTAGAAACCACGTTAAGGCAAGTAAAGCTTATGCGTAAAAACACCAAACTTACGCGTAAAAGTGATATTTACGCGTAGGATTAGCTTACGCGTAAGAATTGAGAAACACTAAGATTATGCGTAAACTGAAAGTTAGGCGTAGAAAAGTTATGCGTAGGATTAGCTTATGCGTAAGAAAAAATCTTAGGCGTAAAGAGTTCTACACATAAGTTTGAGCTTATGCGTAAAATTAGGGTTTTGCCCAAAAATCCTTTACACTATCACAGTGTAAATGATATCCAAAGTCGAAGTGTTTTCAGGCTTATCCAAGCAAGAAAAAACTGAGTAAACCACGAAAACTGAAGATCAAACCACGGATGACTTACGCGTAAGATTAGGGTTTTCTTACGCGTAGAAATTAACCAAAAAAACTTATTTCTGCCCAAAGATGTTTCTAAACCATATTTTTGTGATGAAAATAGCTTCAATATCACCAAAATAACACAAAAGTGTGAAACTTGATGATCCAAAACTTCTAAACACCTTATGCGTAGAAATAAACCCACGTATGAAACCAAGCTTAAAAACGAAGAATTACATGAAAAGTTTGAAATTTTTGCTTAAAACTGAAATTTTAACACCTAAAAACTTTGAAAGTACAAGAATCTTGGATTGTAAAGTGTAAAAATCGAATTTTTTAAGCGTGAAAAGTTTGTAACCCGTGTTACGCGTAAAACCAAATAACTTCAAAAACAAAAGCCTTTCACCCAACTATTTGGCGATTGATACCACTGTTAGGTTCCCATATTTGTAACACAAGCATCAATATAAGAAGTATAGATAAGATATAGATCGGTTGAACAAGACACACAAACACACGAATGAATAAGAAGAGTTATGCGTAGGATTTGAGATGAAATGAAAACCAACCCTCAAGTGAGGGTGAACAAGGATTATTTATAGGGCAAGGAGCTAGGGCAACACTACTAGCATCCTTCCCTTCTTATGGGCTTGGGCCAAGGCTCATGAGCCTTCTACACAAGCCTTAGCTTAATAACAAACATAAAGTCCTAATTAAGCTAACTATTACATATTAATCACTAACACTTGTAATCTAGTTTAGGAGTGATTCCAACAGTTCACATGAGTGTTTAAAGTTTAGTTATCATCCTAGAAAGCGAAAATACATAAAATACATCATACATCATTGTTTTTGTCCTTGTACCAAACACTCCTTAAAACCTTCATTACTTGTATAACTTCTTGTTGATCTTGGAAAGCATCTACTAAAACACTTGAACATACCCTTAGTTTGCTTGAATTCTTCCGAGGGGTTGTCAATTTCTGGAAGTGCCGCATAGTACCCCATGAGGTTGAAGCCTAGAGTTTGGGGGTCCATCTTTCGAGCTATTTGATGATGAAGTTGAAGGAGTAGGAGGTTGAGGTTGTTTTCCTTTGGTCTTAGTCTTGGCTACCCTTTCATCACTCAATGGCACAAAGATGTGAGAAATAAGGGGATAGTCAAGTTTTAACCCTCTTGAATTTGGCGGAATTGGTGCAAAGGCTCTAAAGAGACGGGTAAGAAGCATCCCGTAGGGAAGAGCGTTGGTTCCTTGAGTGGGAATGTCGGCCATCCTCCTTGTAATATAGTATGCCAAGTTGAAAGGTTTACGGGTGGACAAGCTATAAAGCATGTAGCAAAGGCAAGCGTTGATATGGTCACGGTCTTGGTTTAAAAATGCACGCATCATTGCACAAATTTCACGCATCATTGCATTGCATTTGGAATTTCGCATCATGACACCTAATGCGAAGCCATTCCATAATGCATTCCCAATTGACCGCAATTTATCGCATTTGTGTAATGCTAGCAATAGTCGCATTTAGTGCAATTTGGATTCTAGGCTGATTCTGAAGCCCAACTATTTTAATAAGGACATTAGTAAATAATGTCCATAAAAATACACATTGACAACCATAGTTCTTGCCCTACATCCAAATTACCCCCTTTTTATTTCATTTAAGCTCCTGGTAGTGCGACTGATTCTACAAAGAGAGTAAATTCTTTAATTTACTTTAATGCATAATCAAATAGTTTTCTTCTTTCTGTTGTGTGATTCAAGTTGTAAAACTCATATGTTCTTCTTTGATTATATTATTCACATATGTTATTTTACTAAGTAAAAGTGAGTTAATTTATTTGATTTAACGCTAGAACTCATAGATTGTTCAACTTTGACTAAACTTTATAATACTAACTTTTGCTATTGATTTAATAATGAGTAAATTATTATAATTTATTACTTATATATAACTTCTATCTTGTAAGTATACTTTTGATGTATTTTAACATCATGTCATCATCTACTTTTGAATATGCTAGTGATTTATTTATTGGTTTGTTGCATTTACTTGGTACTTGGTTAAAATATAATATTTATAAATAATTTTTTCACTTTTTTAATACTAAACGCATCGCGTCTAAATTACGCTCGCATTCGCATCACGCATCGGCCTTTGGGACCTTGAGCGCATCGGATCGCAAAAAGAAATTTTAAACCAAGGTCACGGTTTCCTATGGTGCTTATGATATTGGCGCTAAGAAGTTCTTCCCATTTTTTAAAATGAGGCTTAAGCTCATTGAGCTCCATTCCATATGGGTCTCGGTTGATTTCTTTCCCGGTTCTAGTGACACGAGTTATGGATACCCTATCAAATAAAAGGTGTTCATGGATAACATCTTTGTCGACCAAGGTAGTTTGATAAGGAGGAGAATAGTCATGGATTGAGTCAAGAATTGAGAGTGACCACTTATCCGAGTAGAGATATGTTCCAACACAAGGAATTTCTAGAACATGGGCGAAGTGAGTGAGAGGAATGTTGAAGTCAAGTTGGTTAACTTTGAAGTGAAGTGCCATACGACCATCATCATTGGTTACAAGAACTATGCTAGCATAGAACTCAAGAACGAAACTAGGACAAATATGTTCATCTATGTCTAGGAGACCATCAAAGTTGATGGTGGAAAGTTCTTGACGAAGGTTTGTTCCCTCGACAAAGGATGGGTGGATTGTTCTACCCTCATGAAAGTAACGTTTTTCTAGACATTTGAAAACCTCGACATGTTCTTTGCTAAGTCCCTTAGTTTTATGGTGTTGTGAAAAGTAGCCAAGGGTGTCTTTGTGATCATAGTACTTTGCGGGAGGCATGTTTGTTCCTAGGAGTAAAAGTTTCTTGTTTTAGTAAAAACAAAGACTAGAATGATGATTTGTTCTAGTGTGTACCTATATGCAAACAATGTGGAGCTATGGTTATCTCGACTCCTTTTTATGCATAAAATAGTTTTTATTAGTAATCTTTGGCAAAATATGAGAGATAACTCAAACACTCCTAATTCAATGTAGCTTCATTTGAATATACCTGGGAATGCATATTAGTTATGCATTACCTTTAGTATTCAAGAGATATTATGCAAGCGATGAAAATAACGTTTTTATTTGTATGAACAATGAGAAATTGTTTTTCCTATAAGTGAGAAGTTTTTCAAAATGTTGACATGGGGTTTTTAGTTAATTATGATAATGCCTTATGAGATGCAATTCCTAACTAAAGGAAACATGATTAGTTATGTATTTTAACAAATGTAATTCATGATTTGTTCAAGAAGATGCATAATCCTCATGTTTTGGTTTTATGCATAAATTAGAACCCTAGACTCAGAATTAAGATAAGTAATGTAGTTAGGAGACTTACAATGTTGATTTTGGCTGAGATTAGTTGAAGGAGATACCTCAATTATGAGTTATGTGTGTTTGTAAGTTGTTTGGTTGTGTAGGTTGTGAAGGAGGAAGTGTTCTGTAGATTAAAACTTTGATCACAGTGAACCACGGACCAGACGGACCCAAATTATTGGTTCTGTCTTTGTTATCGTTTGGTTTCGTGGGTTCTGCAGCAAATTTTCCTAATTGGTTGTGTTTGGTTATGCTAAGTTTTAAGCTAAGTTTTCGATTACATGTTTGGTTCCATTAATCCTAATCCAAGTCTAAGAAGATTAAATGGTTCTCGTTTAAGGGGTTTAGTTAGGATGTCGGCAATGTTATCTTCGGAGGATACTTTCTCGATTGAGATGTTCCCTTTTTGAACGTTGTCGCGAAGGAAGTGATGTCGAATTTCAATATGCTTTGTTCGGGCATGTTGGACAAGATTTTTGTTGAGATCAATGGCTCCTTTGTTATCGCAAAGTATAGAGATGTCGTTGAGTTTCATTTCGTAGTCCACGAGAGCTTGCTTCATCCAAAGAGCTTGTTGACATGCCTTTCTGGCTGAGACGTACTCGGCTTCCGTAGTTGGAATAGCGAGGGTCGTTCGTTTCTTTGAGAACCATGAGGTAAGATGATAAGGTTTTAAAATGTACCTTTTTGAGGGGTCGTTTAAGCCCTTATTTGATTACGTTTGTATCCGTTATTACTTAATATCGTTCCTTTTCACTTTTTAGGTCTCTTGAAGGCAAATTGCTGGAATGACACTTATTCGGACGAAAAGGCGCGAATATATGAAGAAAATGGCCAAAGTCAAGAATCGAGACACTCAGGCTGCTAAAACTGAAGGCGACGGCGTTAGAGTTATAAGGCGACGCCGTCATGCCTATTCTGTGATGGCTCAGTAGCCAAATTGCTTAAATACAAGTGACGGTGTCAAGTTTTAAAAGAGTAGGTCGTCACACCTCAGACAACCTAGATTTGATCCAGACGACGTCGAGATGAGGGGACGGCGTCACAAGCATAAGGTGACGCCATCGCAAGACTAACGTTGCCAAGAAGAAACCCTACTGACGGCGACCCGACGGTGTCACAACCTAAAAGGTGATGCCGTCGCATTTGTAATCCTATATATAGAATCCGATTTTTTCATTATTCAGTGTGTAGTCTTTTGGAGTAAAAACCTAAACCGAACCAAGGCGTCTTGTATGCAAGATTGTAGGGTTCCAAACCCTATCTTACATCAAGATAAGTGTTTTACTTCATTAATTCAATTATGTCTTCAATTATTTGTGTGTATGCTTGCATGTTCTCCATGTCCGGCTAATTTACTTGTGTGTTTGCTTAGGGAATATGAAACTTAGTTATTGAATATTGATTGGTTGTCTCTTATCTTAATTGTATAATGATCTAGTATTGCGATAGATCATTCGTTGTATAGTTAATGCTTGATTAATCTTTGTGAACCTTAGCTTATAATACCTAGAGTCATTGTAGGCTAAACCATCCGAAGAGTACCTTAGAGTTGAGTTTATAAATCCTAGAGATTTTGTAGGCGATAACCTTATGTAGTTTCAAAGAGTTAGGGATAAACGCATACCCTACGACCTTAGACACACAACGCGATTAAGAATAAGGACGTGACAATTCAACCATCAATAGGAGATAATTAAGGAGTAATACGACCTAAGTAAACACATTCGTAAACTATCATACGAGCACACATTAATTAGACATAGACTACCCATTAGTTAGATTAGATAAGTAGAGTAATCGGTAGAAGTACCAAAACCCCCAAATCCAAACCCCGAGATTCGTACCTTTCCATTTCCTAAAAAAATATAAAAAGCACAAAAATAATCTTCTTCAACCCCAACCTTAGCGTAGTAACTTTTCACTAGCATTCCTATTCCCCTAGAGAACGATATCAATTCCCATGGCTTACCCTAATACTACACTACAACGATTAGGTTCACTGCCTAGGGTGTTGAAAAACTTGCTCGACGAAAAGGAAGTTCCTTTGACCCCGAACGACGCGTGTAGCGTTATCAAGTTTTTGGCGCCGCTGCCGGGGAATAGAATAGCTAGTTTGGAGTCCACTTCACTTAGGTTTCCTTGCTTGATTCCTATCAAGTAAGCTTTTTTCCCATTTTTAGCTTTCTCGTAGTCTATCCCCCTTCTTCGTGACCTTTGTTAGTAACCCCATCACTTTTCGTCATGGAAGGTGATAACCAACCTTCAAACCTGCCATTTCCCCCGACCAACCCCCTTAGACAACTTAGAACCCGCAGTTCCACCAAAACCCTTCTTGAACCTTTTGCAGAACCCGAAAGAGAGCTCAATAGGCGAAGAAAAGCTCTCCACGACTCGGAACCTCAAGGCACTACCATCAACTTTGATGAAGCCACAACTGACGAAGAGTCCACTCATTCCCCCCAAACACCTGAAACCATCAACATTGACAATTTGAGCCAACATAGCGAGGAAATTCCCGCTACTCCGGTCAATGGACCCATCAATCTACCTGAAGCAAAGTCCCTCGGGGAATAATCTTCCCCCTCTGCATCAGGATTTACCAATGCCATTGCCTGCCCTTCTAAGCAAGTCAATGAGGTGTTGCATGTCTCCGACATTTGGCTTATTCAGAATGCATGTCAATTCCATGGATCCAACAGTGAAAACCCCATTCAACACATCAAACAATTTTTAAAAATTATGCCGACGGTGCATCCAAGGAGACATCTAGACTCCGGTTTTTCCCATTTTCTCTTCAAGGACAGGCCAAGGAGTGGCTCGACAAGCTGCCTCCAAAGTTCATTTTCACATGGGAAAAACTCACGACCAAGTTCACCAAGAAGTTCTTTCCCCCTTGGAAGAACTACATTAATCAGGAGCAAAATTCTTCACTTCCATCAAACAGATGGAGAGTCTATCGTTAACTCTTGGACTCGTTACAAAGATCTCATTCAACAAGCCCCACACCATGGTATCAACCTTTGGTTGCTTGTTCAAATCTTTTACGACAATGTCTCTCGAAAGGATCAAGACGGGATTGACTTCTCAACTGGCCGAAGAATTTCTAATCTCACTGCGGAAGAAGGGTGGGACCGCATTGAGGAGTATGTTCAATACCAGGACAACCTTTGGAACGAGCCAGTGAATGCAATGAGTATTTCTGCTTTCTCTAGTAAAAACTTATCATCTCTTGATGATCGGATTAAGAGAGCACAAGAGAAGCTTGCATACCTCAAAAAATCGGCAGAACCTAAAAGGTTATTTAACCCATACCTTATATGCGATATTTGTGGAGGGCCACACGAGAGTGATGAGTGTGATGACACACGCCAAGAGAGCGTCCTCCTTTCTAGCCATGATATTTATGATGATCCTTCACTTCTTACATTCTATCAAAACGATGAATGCAATCTTTGGGGCAATCTGAAATGGAAGATTGAAGGACAGGAGGGGTCTGAATACACCATCCGTGATGCCTTCGAAAAAAAACTCGAGAAGTTTACGATGGAAGGGGACATGCTCTTAAAAGGTCTTGATGGATTCATTCAAGAGCAGCAAGCCGAGCTCCACACAAGAATAAGCGAACCTGGCCTAACCCACCACGATCCAACTTGTGCGGTCAAGAATTACTACCAAAGATCCTCCACACCCTGACCAGAATCCCACTACCAAGGAGCCCGCGTCAAGGAACGAAGCAGTTCCTGAACCTCCTCACGATCCCCTCCACAAACATCGCACACTGCCCACCAACTCTCGCACGGATTCCTTATCCTCGCGTCGAGAAACCAAAAGGTGAAGAAGACAATGGGAGAATATTGTCTTACTTAAAAAGGGCCTCCGTCAACATACCACTTCTCGATGTGTTCTATCATATCCCTAAACATAGCAAATACTTCAAAAGGATAATATCTAATCGGAAGAAACTTGAAGGGTTGATATCACTAGGAGAAGAATGCTCGGCTGTCATCCAAAAGGCACGCCGAGAAGAAAGAAGATCTGGGTAGTTTCACCATTCCTTGCTCTATAGGGGCACTTTCTATGAAAAACGCCTTGGCGGATCTTGGGGCAAGCATAAACTTGATGCCTCATTCCTTGTTCCTTAAACTGGGATATTCAGGGTTAAAACCAACCAAAATGAGTATTCAGTTAGCTGATCAATCAATCAAATATCCTATTGGAGTGTGTGAAAACGTTCTTGTGAAAGTAGGAGAGTTTAAATTTCCGGTTGACTTTGTGATTTTAGAAATGGAGGAAGATAACTCAGTCCCAATAATCCTTGGAAGACCTTTCTTGGCTACAGCTCGTGCCATTATTGATGTTCATGATGGTAAACTCACTTTACGAGTGGGGTCCGAGAGCTTAACCTTCGACATCAAGGATTCTATGAATCACTCCTCCTCCTACGATCACCCTATTTATTTTGTTGAAGAAGTTGATGAATTTGTTGATGACATAGATGGCTGCATTGATGAGTATCTATTAAACAAATTCATGAATGATGATAACAACACAATATACAACGACAAGGAAATTGAGATGGTTGGAGCTGTTTCCTTTTACCCGTGTAGGGAAGAAATCGAACCCATTGATCTTGAAAAGCCATAAAACAAGCTAAAACCATCAATCAAGGAACCCCCTACTTTGGAACTAAAAGATCTCCCGAGCCATTTGGAATACGCCTTTCTTTAAGGAGAGGACCAACTCCCTGTCATCATAAGTTCTTCGCTGACCACTTTGGACGAGAAAGAAGCTCTTGGAAGTTTTAAAAGAGTACAAAGGTGTGATCGCATGGAGTGTTGCGACATTGAGGTATTGATTCTACGTTCTGTACTCATAAAATCCTCATGGAAGAAGATTACAAACCAACCGTTCAACCGCAAAGGAGGGTTAACCCTAATATCAAGGAGGTAGTAAAAAAGGAGGTCGTCAATCTCCTCGACGCAGGTCTCATCTACCCCATTTCAGATAGCCCATGGGTTAGCCCAGTCCAAGTGGTTCCAAAAAAGGGAGGAATGAAGGTTGTAAAAAATGAAAAGGGAGATTTAGTGCCACGAGAAGCGATTCTTGGTTGGCGTGTTTGTATCGACTACAGGAAGTAAATGATGCCACCCGGAAGGATCATTTTCCTCTGCCATTCATTGACCAAATGCTAGAAAGGTTAGCCGGGCATGAGTACTACTGTTTTCTTGATGGCTTCTCAGGATACTTCCAAATCCCCATTGCCCCTGAAGATCAAGAAAAGACTACGTTTACATGCCCATATGGGAATTTTGCTTACAAGCGAATGCCTTTCGGGTTGTGCAACGCCCCCGCCACCTTTCAACGATGTATGATGGCTATATTTCATGAATTAATTGAGGACAACATGGAAGTCTTCATGGATGATTTCTCAGTATTTGGGAATTTCTTAGACCTGTGTCTATCCAACCTCAGGAAGATGTTGAAACAGTGTGAAGAAACTAATTTGGTTCTGAATTGGTAAAAATGTCACTTCATGGTAAGAGAAGGAATTGTCTTGGGGCATAAAGTCTCCGGAAGTGGAATCGAGGTCGATAGAGCAAAAATCGAAGCAATAACCAAACTACCCTATCCTACTATCGTTAAGGCCATTCGAAGCTTTCTAGGACATGCGGGCTTTTATAGAAGGTTTATTAAGGACTTCTCGAAAATTTCCCGCCCAATGACGCAGCTTCTTGTCAAGGATGCCCCTTTTGATTTTTCTAAAGAATGCAAAAAAGCATTCAATCTTCTAAAGAAAGATCTCACTCAGGCTCCAATAATGGTCACCCCTGATTGGTCGCAGCCATTCGAAATCATGTGCGATTGATTCGTGCCAAACCGTCAAGTTTTCTCACACAAACCGGCCACTTGTGAATGGCCGACCGTAAGAAACTTAAAACGGTTCAGAAACGAATGCAATGAAGATCAGGGGAGTATAGTGTTTCCCCGGGTCGTTATGTCCCAGCGAGCTATGCAATGGATCACCAAACGTATAGTGATCGAGAGATTTGAACGGAAAAGAGGGATTTGAACGATTATAACTACAGAAATAGCCTATAATTACAGAGGCTTAAATACAAATTAAAGAAAATTAAAAAGATAAAAAAATATTAAATAAACGCTATCACTATTTTTAAAATGATGTTTTTGATTTTATGTTTTTATAAAGCTGAATTAAAAACTACGTAACGTACAAAGAAAAATGTGAAACTTACACAATATTAATCCTAAAAATATGAAAATGATATTTTTACAAACCTAATGATAAAAGAAATATTTTAGAAAAAGAAAATTATTTTTATGACTAATTATCTAATTATTATTAATTAAAAACTATTTTTAACTATTTAATAATAACCTAAATTACAAGAAAATATGAAATAAAGCTTGAAAAATAAAATTATGACTAGGAAAAATCTAAAATAACAAAAGAGAATTTTCAAAACTAATTTTGTATTTTTCTGAATATTTTTGTATTTTCTATGAATTAAAAACTATTAAAAACTAATTAAATTGCTTAAAAATACAAATTTAACTAAGAAAAATCTAGAAAAATATTTTTTTGGCTTTTTATATTTATCTTAACTTAAGAAAAATGAAAAATTATTTTTTTGAAACTTTTCTTAATTAATTGTATTAAAAGCTAATTTAAAAGGCTTAAAAACTAATTAAAATGAGGAAAAATAGCAAACTGATTTGGAAAAATCTGAAAAATTCAAGAAAAGTCTAAAATAATATTTAGAATCTAGGAAAAATATAAAAAATAGGGGTTGTGTACAAGAAAATGAAACTGCTATCACAAGTGCTTATAAATAAGCACTTATAATAAGCAAATGAAAACCAATAAGCACCAACTTTCAGAAGTTCTAATATACTACAAGTACTCAAATGCAACTAATCTTAACTGTTTTTAACCACTGAATTTCAACTTGCAAAGATTTGGCTTATTTGAGTTAAATGTGCTTAAAACAGTTGAGGGTGCTAAGTTTGGACTTAAGCACAGGCTTCAAAATAAGCTGAAAATGAAAAGCAATTGTGGGATCCTACACTAGACCTGGGTGAGTGCTTAAGAACCAAAGATGAGACCAAAGTGAGCTATAATGAGCTTGTTACAACCCTGCACAAACACTGTGCAGAGTCGATTCATCGACTCGGTTGCCTGAGGGCAACTAGGACCCAAAAGACAAGCTTATTTGGAGCTTTTAAAAAATTTGCAAAATTCTACAAAAATGATGATAATGAAATAGACCAGTTGAAGTTTTAAACACAACAAGTTTCACTTAAATTGGCCTAAAGATGAAGCCAAGAAAAATCAACTCAGCTGGCCTCAAAATGGATTTTTCACTTTTTGACTTTTTTTTGACAGATTTGAGAAATTGACTTTTATGAACTTTGAATCCAATGTAAGGACTGATCTTGGTGTTATATGATGAAATGACACTAAAGCAAGCTATGTCTATGGATTTTGAACACAAAACAAGTGATTGGTTTTCACAAATCACAACATATAAGGAAATGAAGACAGTTGAGATGAGATGTTGACTTCTAGCTTTTGTAGGAACAAAATGTTGACTGCAAAGAGCTCAAATGAGCTTAACAAGCATGAAACAACAAGAGACAACCACTGACTAAACCTTTAACAAAGTTTTGACAAAAAATCCAAACACACCTTTATACACTGATTTGTGAGCAAAACAAAGCTAACTGCTAAACTAGCATATGCAGACAATCAAACTGACTTTAACTACTATAATAACAACTAATCAAACAAATACAAACCAATCTAAACCATAAATGCAGATTATGCAATAACTTATGGAAATTAACTTACAATAAGTCCCAGCCACTATGGCTTGAAAATCAATGAAACCAGAACCACTAGCCTATAAAAATCAACCCATTAACTCTGAATCAACCCAATTCCATGCACTGCTATACCCATTTATCCATTTCCTTTTCAAGTTTTCCCCAGTTTGACTTTCTTTGACCAAGAACCAATGTAGCTTAAAACTTGAATACAAGCTTATAAAAAACTATGAAAAGCTTGTATAAGCTTATTAGAACTGAGAAACAAGCTATTTGAAGCTTGGGTGTAAGAAATAGAAACTGAAACTTTCAACAGTGGTATAAAAATTTGAAATGTGAACAATAACTTGAATTGATACTTAAAACTTGATCATACTGATACAATAACCTTAGTTTGATACATAAAAACAAAATATTACAGATATTACATTTAACTAAAACTTTTAAGTTAAAATCGACATTAATTAAACTTAAAAACTACGAGACTCTCCTCTTCTCATCCTTTTGCTTTCTTTTATAATCCAAGCTTCTTCTCTCTCATCTCTGATTAATTCCCATCAATTTCCTTGGCCATTGGATGTCTTGAAGCTATATTGGCCATTGGATCAAGTTTTGGCGCCAAATTGAGATTATCAACTGGGAGGTTGAGTGAAAGGGGCAGGGGTGCATTTAATGCATCTTGGAGGTTTGTTGAGGTGGGGGGAACAAGGATGAGTGGAGGTGAGGAGGGGATGGGAGCTCGGTTTGGCGAGAAGCGTTGGTGAAGAAGAGACTTTTGGCGCGTGTTTGGTGGTTTGACCATTTGGTTTGACTGGGGATTAATAATGCCAGGGGGTCCAAAATGCATATTGACAGGGGGTCCAAATGGAAAGGCAGGGTCCAATTGGGTTTATGACAAGGGTCTAAGGTCAAAAAAGGTTTTAATGACAAGGACCTATGTGTAAATTCTGAAAATTCAAGGACCAAAGCTGCCAATTCATCAAAGATGTTTCAAGGGACCAAAAGTGACAAGTTTTAATAATACAAGGACCAAACTTGATATTTTCAAAATTCCAGGGGCCATTTTTGCCAATTTTGAAACTTGGAGGACCAAACTTGTAATTTCTCAAAACTTTTGATATTTTTCACCAAAGGACTAATTCTGACAAGTTATGATTTAAAAAGGACCTTTGGTGATTTTACTTTTGAAATTAAGTGCTCAGGGACTATTTCTGACAATTTTTGAAACTTTGGGGGACTGAAACTGCCAATTATGCAAACTTAGCTCATTTTTCATCTAATTTTGAGCATTTTGCATCTGAAACATATAAAATGTAATTTTGAGATATTTTCAGTATTTTGATGCATTTTTGAGCATTTTTAAACGTTTTGCAGCTCAGATTGACCCAAAAATGATGAGTATTTACACACTCATCAATCCCGCACACTAAACTATTGCTAGTCCCTAGCAATCTTTTTGAGAAAAACATAATGGATTTGAATCTCTTTACCAAAAGCCATTACTTCTGGAGTAGCCAAATGTTTTAGTTCAAGTAAGAACCATGGTACACCGATAACCATGTGATTTTGAGCAAACCACCAGCTTCCAACGGATTTGATTTGTCTTTACCGGAAGCCGTTTGCTCTGGACTAGCCAACTCTTAGATAAATTATCAATATTATCTTTGGTGAGTCGATTACCAATTATGGTTTTTCCACGGCCTTTACCACAAGCCATAAACTTGCGGGCTAGCCAACTCTTCACTTTTTAGGATATGGTGAGTGAATACCATACAATTTTGGGCAAATTGCAAGCCGTCAACGGATTTGAGATATCTTTACCAAGAGCCGTTTGCTCTAGGATTAGCCAATCCTTTTGTTTTTAGACATGGCGGATCGATAACCAAATGAGTAAGTGCAAAACACTTACTCCAAAAAAATTTGGCCAAAAATGGGGGAATTAGGCGGTAAAATTACGTGATAAAATTCGTGAGAATTCCCCCCCACACTTAGAAATGAATATTGCCCTCAATATTCAAAGTACCGGCGGTTATGCCGAAACTGAGAACGTAAAATGGAAATACTACGGCCATTATTTGAAAAGATTTTTTTTTTTTTTTTTTTTGAGATAACTTATATACAACATGTGGGGCAACCCCCCCACACTAGGGTGGTAGAAAGATAGAAAGAAGTCAGAAATATGGGTGAAAACCCATATGGCATGCTCTTGTTTTTGATTCCCGATTCGCTAGCTTGACTCGACCCCGAATTCATTTGTTCATGGGGAAAGTAACGTGGAAAACCAATCTCGATCGGACTTTCGTTCACAATGTTAATAAACATATGAACATCAGAAAGTTCCACACCGATGAGATATAACCGCGGTATTGTTAATAGTAGAAACTATAAAGGATGATACCGGGGTCAAAGATGGTGTCCTCATTCCCGAAAGAGAAAAGGGAAAGAGCAACCACACCATCTGTGAAGAATGGAATAAAGACGTACATGAGAATGCAAGTCCATTCCTCATCAGAGAGAAGCAAATCACCAGTTTTGACATTTTTAAGCTTAAACTTGAAGCTTAGATGGTGATTGTCAAGAAGATGTCCGGGAGGGAGGGTGGGAAAGGGTTCTTCAATCAACAGATTTTCCAGAAAAAGGATGTCTACCTCCGGATCAAAGTAAGTATTATCAATTCCTGTTGGAATTGACTCATCACTAAGAAATGCATCGACTTCATTCCAAAAGTTGTCATCTTCCTCATCGGGAGTGAGAGAAGGGATGGAAGAGTCGGGAATAAGACTAGAAGATGATGGATCATTTTTGAGCAATTCATCAATGGGTGGAATGTCTCCCATTGGATCACAATCATCATCATCTAATTCAGATGAAACTGAAGAAAGTTTGGTTTCATCCACAGAGTTAACAAACTCGATGCGACAAACGATTCGGAGGTGGGACAAATGGTGTGCTCTTAGAGCTAGCAGTTTCCACCACTTCCGATGAAGTCTCCGATTCTAGATCATCATCATCAAGAACACTCTTGACTTTCCTGGTACAACTCTCAAACCATTTGTTTGAACCAGGGGTGATTTTCAAAGCTTTTAGCTCAGCACGTTTTTGGTGACTCCTTTTAACCGTGAAATTTGAGAGTGTTGCATTGAATCTTTCAGATCTTTGATCAATTGTGGCAACACTCTGTTTGGACAGAGGTTTGGAGTTCTGGTTGATATTCAACGTGAGTTCTTCATTGTCAACCCGTATGGTCAACTCTTCAGCAAACACATCAATCAGAGCACGACTCGTTCTCAAGAAAGCTCTCCCTAAGATGAGGGGAACTCTAGGATCTGCATCGAAGTCTACTACAACAAAGTCAGTAGGAAAGTGAAACTTTCCTACTTTCATCACGACATCCTCGGCTATCCCAAGTGGGCGAGTTATGGTACGGTCCGCTAGCTCGAGTGTCATACAAGTGGGTGAAAGCTTAGGAAGAGACAGTTTCTCCCATACTGAGAGTGGCATGAGGTTAATGCTAGCGCCAAGATCGGCCAAGGCGAGCATTGAACCATCCCAAGAAATCACACGGGATTAGAAATCGCGGGGTCTTCAAGCTTTTGGGAAGCTTCTTGAGAAGGACGTGAGCATTGCTCATTGAGAGGAGTTTTAGCCATCTCGGATAGCTTATCTTTGTTGGTCGATAAGCCTTTAAGCGTGGATGCAAATTTAGGCATTAGAACGAGAGCATCAACGAAGCTTATATCAAAGTGTAGCTCATTGAAGATTTGGAAAAAATTTTCCATTTGCTCTTTGTTTTTGTCTTTGAGCTTCTCATCATTCATTTTGATGGGTAAGGAAGTGACTAGACTTTTGAGCCGGTATGGAAGTCATTTCGGGCTCAGAATTTGTCTTCGGAACTTCGGGTTTCGGACTTAAAGCTTGGACTACCGAAGGTGGGACGTGTCTTGTTACTTCGTGGGCTTGAGAAATGCACCTTGTCCGTTGTATCCTTGGTAACTTGACTCAATGCTACAGGAGGAGGAGGCATTGGAGTCGAAGGTCCATTGTGCGTCTTACCACTACGAGTGGTGACGGCTTTCAACTCGGCATTTGGATTTGGAATTGTATTTCTTGGGAGTCCTCCAGAAGATGATGAAGCTTTGTTCATATTCATGTTCATGAAACTGCTCATCATATTCTTTAACTCATTTGTCTGCCGAGACAATGTGGTATCAATTTCCTTTCTTAGCTCAACTCTCATGTTATTGATCTGAGTTTGCATTGAACGTATGCTTGACTCAGTAATTTTCATGAAGTCATTTGGCATGGGAGCTTGAGAAGGTTGTTGATAACTTTGATGATTTGGAGCTTGATAAGGTTGGTTGAAATTGTTCCGGTTTTGATTGAAATTTTGAGAGTTATTGAAATTTTGTCCTTGATTTGGAACAAAGCAATTTTGATTGCCATGGTTTTGCACAGGGAGGAAAACCGGTGGTGTCATACCGATAGGTGCACGGTAGTGAGGATCAGCTTGTGGTCGGTATTGATTGTGGTTTACCGAAGCTACGGAGCTTGGTAAAAGGAAACATCGGTTGCTTGACAATCATAATACGCGTGTGGACCACTACAAGTTTCACACACCTTGTTTACGGCTTTGATTGGTTCCGGCTTATGAATTTCTCTTTTGATCTCCTTTACATCTTTTATCATACAACGGATGGCGTCCGTTAGAGCGGCTATCGGAGTGCTAACTCGGAAGAGTTATTGGATGAAGAAGTAGGAGTGTTCGGAATATTGACTTTGTTGCTAGAAATAGGAACTTTTGATTTTTGCTCGCAAATCTCAATCACATCTTTAGGTCTACGATTCAAGATATTGCTGCTGCTGCATTCAAGGAATCTTGATCGTTACCGTTCAACCCATTGTAAAAGATATTGACTTGTTGAAGCTCAGTGAATTCATGATGGGGGCATTTCCTAAGGAGATCTTTGAATCTCTCCCATGCCTCTCCAAAGTTTTCATCGAAATTTTGACGAAATCCGAAATTTCATTTTAAGATTGGTCGTCTTTGATGGAGGAAAGAAGTAATTGACAAACTTTTGAACAAGATCCTCCCAAGTTTCGATAGATCGAGGGGGTTCTTTTTCCAGCCAAATCCGGGCTGTCCCCTCAAGAGAGAATGGAAAAAGCATCAACTTGATCACTTTTTGTGGCACATCTTTGAAATTGATCGTTGCGGTCAACTTGTTAAACCAACGGATGTGTGCATACGGGTCTTCTCGATCAAACCCGCGGAATTGATTCGTAGACACAAGTTGGATCAAATGTGTCTTCAATTCAAAGTGATCAAATTGATTCTCGGTAAAACGATGGCATCTCCATAACCCTCGGTGGGTGCACGGAGCATTTCCGCCATAGTGCGTTAGTCGCCATATTGTTGTTTGAAATAGTGCGTCTCGGGTTGACTATTTGGAAGTCTACGATGCGTCTTCTAGGAATTTCGTAGATCACGAAAGGACTCAATGATCTAGAAGAACGAGTGTGCATGCACTAGATTTAACTCTAAGGAATCTCAGAGTTAAGGAAAGGAATTATGAAATTGGTGAAAATGGGGTAAGAAGAATTGATTCGTGTAAAGTAAACACAAATATCAACAATATCAAATTAACCGTAAAATTCGACAAATCAACCTTTTAGGAAAAGGGTTAACGTGCCAAAACTCACGTATGTGATAAAAGTGATACCGGAAAAGTTATTTCCCGGGTCGTGTCCCAACGAGGTGTGAAATTGACGATGTCTTTGAGTTTCGCGAATAGGACTTGAATTGGTTTAACAAATTTTGGATTTTGATTACGAATTCTACAATTTAATGAACGGGAAGGTAATTAAGGCAAGGGAACCCTAATAAACTAAAATTAAACCATCACTAAACCTAAGGAATGATAAAACTAAGTTACACTAAGTCCTAGGTTTGTGCTTAACAAAAACGTGGTAAAACAACCCGAGCCATAAACGTAAAAGTTTTGAAATTTAAGGTTGACTACGGTGTGAAACCAATTTTCCTACGATCTATTCGACTAAAAATGATTTTAGGAAAAAGCGGAATATTTTTTTGACTTTTAAATTAATTTCTATGAATTAAAAACCATTAAACACTAATTAAATTATTAAAAATACTAAACCAATTGAGAAAATTCGAAAATTTAACAAAAGTACTTAAGGTACTATAGAATCTAGGAAAAAAAAAAGGGGTTTCATAGAAATAAGCAAAAAGTTCTAACAATGGCTTATGAACTAAACTGACAAGGGTTCTTTAAATGATTTGTTTGTGCAAGTTTCAACGAGACAAGTCCCAAGGGCGCAATGGTAGGAGTGTTGTGTGTGAGCTGAGTGGCTTGGGTTCGAGTCCCACCACTGTCAGTTTTTTGTGAAACTTTTTTTCTTTGATTTTTCTTTTTGAAACTTAAGGACTCAATTGAAAGAAGTATTTTTTTGTGAAAACTTAACTTCTAAAAACTTGTCAATAAGCATTTGAATCAGCTTATTCCAACAGTAAGCAAGAAAATACAAACAAACACCTTTTAAAACCAAACACCTTTTAAAAGCATACAACCAAACACTCCTTAACAAGATTTGAGCAGAAGTTAGCATGAAAAGGAGTTGAACAAGCTACACAAGCTACTTTCTACACTGAGATAAGCTACCAACAGTGAGAAAAAAACTAACAGTTAGAAGGGAAAGCAATTGGCAAGAGTTCTAAGCTAGGGGATGTTCTAAAGTAAGGAAAGTAGGAAAATTAAGCACTAAGGGGGATCTAATAAGCTAATCCTAGCTAAACTATCCTAACAACACTAAAGTACATGATATTCAAATAGAATCCTAAGAAGCTACTCAACTCAACTGATAAGCTACTTAAAAAAAATAGAAACAATGAACTTGTGGATTTTACGCAAGCTCTTTCTACGCATAAAGGTTTTGGGCTTATTAAAAAGCTTCCAAGACAATCAAAAGCTACAATAAACAAGGTTAGCATGGAAGAGATGCAACAAAGCCTGATTAAATGGCCAGAAAAACACTGCAACAGCTTATAAATAAGCTAAATACAGCTTGAGGTGGAAACCCTTTTTTTTTTGCTGATACAGAAAAATGGGAAATGAGAGTTTGCAATTCCAATTTAGACCAAGTTGGGTGTGATCTCAGATCACTCAAACTGAACAAAAACTTAGAGTGGTATACCAAGGCTTATGAAAAACTAAAGTTGCACAAATCAAGTATCAAATAAGCTAAAAATTGGCCTAAATTAAATTTGGCGTCAAAATTCTGTCATAAGTCAAATGCTTTTATTTTCTTCTTTTCTTACAAGAACTTTTCAACCCAAATTCAAACTAGTAAACAGATTTATGAGCTACAAAGGAGTTTGACTTTAAAGGTCAAACGGGTTGGAACTAATCCTAGACCGGTTTGAATCGAGCATCAACTTTATCAAAATACCTTTGCAAGAATGGAAAGCTTGAAGACTCATGAAAACAGACTAACTTGACCCTTTTTGGAAATTAGGTTTTGGTTAATTCAACTTAGAATGGACAACAAGATTAAACAAAACAAACAATGCTTTAAGCGCTTAATCCTATAAATCGACCAAACATAAAGTAAAAAAAAGTGCTTTTCATTGATTTAAAAATACATTACAATAAAACTTAAAAACAAGAAACTGACTTTTAATTAAAACTAAGGGTGTCCTATAACTGGCTACATCATGTTCCTTTTATACTAAACTACTGTCTTCAAGTCCTTGTCTTCATTTGTGCTTTCTTTGTGAGTAAAAACAGCCAAGGTTCAATCTTGTGCTTCTTCAACTCTGATCCTAGCCTTAGATTAAGTAGGTACATAAGAGCAATAATCTGAGCCATCCACTGATCTTTTTGACTTGGATTGATGAGCTGGACATTGGGAGGAGGGGGGAGAAAATGGTAGTGGGTTAGGGATTTGGGTGAAACCGGTTAAAGAAGGTGAAAGTGGGACTTGGGTTTTGATGTAGGTGGGTAAAAGAGTGATGTTGTTTGGGAGGAGAGAAAGAAGAGGTTACTATGGATTGTGTTCTAGGTTTTTTGCACTTTGGGATGAATGAGGAAGAAGAAGTTGAGACAGGGTATCGGGTTTGGTTTAAGGGTTCTGGTAATCTTCGGGTTGGGATATGTCACTTTGGACAGGGTTGTTTATTTTATGGTGAACTTTGTATATTTAAATTGGGCTTAGGACTAACCATGGATCCAATTTGTAAGTTTAGGGAAAGATTAGCAACATGATACAATCGATTGCAACCCAAGGACTCAAACTGTAATTTATGAAGTATTCATCCAAGGGCAAACATGTGAAACTTGCAGCAATATTCACAGTGGACCACAACATTTTGAAATTCTATCCAGGACTCAACTTGACAATTTTAAGAATCCAGGGATCAAAACTGAATTTCTCAGACTTTTGAAATATTTCACCAAAGGACTAATTATGATAACTTATGATTTTAAAAGGACCTATTGGTGACTTTTCTCTCTTAAAATTAAAGGTCGCTATTTCGTCAATTTTGAAAGACAACCAATATCATGCAAACACTTTGTTCGTTTTTCATTTGTTTTGCATCCGAATATAAAACAAATGGTTTGAGATATTTTCAGCAGGATTTTGATGCATTTGGTGTTTCGTAAAATGTTTTGCAGTTGAGAATGTTGGAAATCATTGGACCTAAAATGATGAGTGAATACGCTCATCAAATCCCCACACTAAAGCATTGGTATGTCCCTAGCAATCTTTTGAGGAAAACATAATGGATTTGAGTCTCTTTACCAAAAGCCATTACTTAGTGTTATTAGTTCAAGTGAGAACTATGGCACTGATAACCATGTGATTTTGAGCACAAAAACGAATGGTTTTGATTTGTCTTTACCGAAGCCGCTTTGCTTAGGACTAGCCAAGATAAATTATCAGTATTATCTTTGGTGAGCATGATTACGCATTATGGTGATTTCCAAACTCAATGCCTGACCACAAGCCATAAACTTCGGAGACTAAGCCACTGACTCTTCACTATGATTAAAGATATGGTGAGTTAAGGTACCAATACATTGATTTTGGGCAACAATGTCATTTGATAAATCTTTACTCAAGACCCGTTTGCTCTGGATTAGCCAACCTTTTGTCACTTATGGCGGATACATAACAAATGAGTAAGTGTAAAACAACTCCAAAAAATATTTGGCCAAAACGGGAATTGATTTAATTATATGATAAAATTCATGAGAATTTCCACACTTAGAAATGAATCATTGCCCTCAATCAATCAAAGTGGCATTGAAGTTGAGAAAAGAACGGTCAATCGCGAAGTTAAGGCCGCGAATAAAAATACTACGACCATTATTTGGAATTTTTTCTTTTTAAGGAAACTTATATACAACAATGGGGGTAACACCCCACAAGCCTAAGTGGTAGATTTCAAGTAGAAAGAAGTCGAATTATGGGTAAAACCCATTGGTGTGCTCTTATTTTGATTCCCGAGTCGCTAGCTTGACTCGACCAATTTTGGTCCATGGGGAAGCAGGTGGAAGAGAAAATATCCATCGGACTTTCATTCAAATGGTTTGGATAACACACTTGAATGTGTCAAAAGTTCTCACTCGATGAAAATACAATCCGGCCAAAAGAAAGAGAAATGCGATCTAAATGGACCATCTTCACTCCGTAAGAGTTAAGACATGGAGAAGAAATGCAAAGTGTCAATCTCATGACAACGGGTGGAATGGGTGGGTAAAAGATTAGATTGAGGAACATTGATGTTCGGAAATCTTATCAAAAGCAATGAAAACATCCGATCGGGCTTAGAAGAGGTTCCATCATCCGCGGTTTAGCTTGATGACGGACCTAAGCCATAACCGGATAAAAAGGCATCGAGTCATCGAAGAAAGAAAGCTTTGGACAATTTGCTTCTCCAATACGGTGTCACTTGATAATTATCAAGACCAATTGTAAATAACATTTTCCAATAAGGTGGCTTCACATACATCATCATCTTGGAGAATGATCAATAAAGCGAAGTTCATCGAACTCTCGAGAAGGTCTAACGCTCAAAGTGGAAAACCTGCATGAACCCACTATTCGTGATTCTCTTCGGTAAAGATGGAGACTGTATCGAGGTACAGTAGTCAATCCTCAAATGTCAAAGATGGGATTATAAACTAGAGTGATTATTGAATCAAAGTCAAACAGAGGATTAGTTAATCGTAGAAAAGGCTTATCGGACACAACGAGAATATCTTCATCATCCATTTCAAAAAAGTGTCCATATCAAGATCATCGGGATCAACATCTCACTTTTCGAAGCTAATCGAGCTCAAATGGTATCTCCTCAACATATCCTTTCCACACGATAAGGAATCATCAAGTGACGATAGTCATTATCGACTTCGAGATCACCTCAGGGTTCTTCAAGGGGTGAGAAGAATCATCATCGAGAGGTCATCACACATATCACCAAGATAACCTCGGTTTCACTTTTGGGACAAGGCTCTCAACACAAGACGGTTCCGTTTGAATAATGTCAAGATGCTCGTCCCCAGGTTATCCGAATGCTATGGTAGATAGGCAATGGAGGCGGAGAGTGGAATTCATGTTGCAAGCACTTTTGGCTTGAAATATGCACCTTGTCCTTTGTCATCTCCCAATCTTCCTCATCCTCGTCATCTAGACGGCAAGCTTCGTTAAATAGGAGAAGCTTTTGAGCTGCTCGCTCATCGGCTAGAAATCTTTTGGAAGCTTTTCCTCGAAAGTTCCTCAAGAATTATGATTGATCAATGACGAAGTTGTGGGGGTTGATGTGGTCAAATCTGGAAGTGTTATAACAAGGATCAGGTCCATAGTAATTTTGATTCCACGATTGGCATTGATAATCATCATGAGGACCCCCACACTTAGCACAATGATATTGAGAGAAATGCTTTGAAAAACTTGAAATGATGAAAATACGTGTCCTATTTATAAATTATGTGGAGGGTAGTTGAAATTGTTTTGAGGATAATTGAAAGAGTTTGGGTTAGAATCATGCAAGAGCAAAATGAATTCTTTTGACAAATGTCAACAACATCCATCAATAAGATAGTTTCCACACCACTAAGGAGAAAGCATACATTTGAAACAACGGAAACCTGTCTCTATGCCTCTCCACAAAGTCAATGAATTTTGATCAAACAAAGATGATTTGGCTCGGGAATAGGAATCGAGGGTTCAACAACATCACATAAAGCGGTATTGCCTAAGTTGAATCATGACGAAGTTCAATTAAGTTTTGAATCATGTCATTTCACCCTAAAGAAATGCAGTTCTGAAACGTTCAAAAGATTCCGATTGGGACAAGTGGTGTGCTCTTAGAGCTAGCAAGTTCCACCACTTCCGTTATGGTCTTCGGTGTTTGAACGGGTTCATCGTAATCAATTCTAATTCTTGACCTTTTTCATCGGCTTGAATTTGCTCGATTAGATTACGGGCTTTAGGATTCAAAGAGTGTCCTGACAGGTGCTTGAAACTCCGACGTTTGAACGGGTTCGGGTAGGTGGAAATAACTTTGAAAAGACTTTTGATGGATAATTGCACAAATTGCAAAATTCGCTTGAACTAGGCCTTCCACACTAGCGCAACACACAAAGACTTGTGACCATGATTGTTGATCTAAGATTTGTCGACATAAGAATTAAACATATGCCCTTAGAGGGTTAAACAGATAGGAATTCTAGGTGATCGAGACAAGGAATCAGAATTAAACGTCCAAAAGAGGGTAGGAGAAATAGAATCAACGAATAAAGGAATGACAAGAATATTTTTGGTTTTTTCGGATTTTATGTAAAAAATGTATCTTCACGAGGAAGGATCATTCAAGTCACTAAATCTCAAGAAAGATAATTGTGCCAACACAATCCACTAAGGCACCAAATTTGATTAGTGTAAAGTAAACACAAATATCAACAATATCAAATTAACCGTAAAATTCGACAAATCAACCTTTAGGTGGATCTAACGTAGCAAAACTTCACGTGCATGTGATAAAAGTGATACCGGAACAACTCCTAGTTATTTCCGGTGTCCCAACGAGGTGTGAAATTGACGATGTCTTTGAGTTTCGCGAATAGGACTTGAATTGGTTTAACAAATTTTGGATTTTGATTACGAATTCTACAATTTAATGAACGGAAGGTAATTAAGTGCAAAACCTAATAAACTAAAATTAAAACTATCACTAAACCTAAGGAATGATAGTTACACTAAGTCCTAGGGTGCTAGCAAAAACGTAAAATGTAAAACTTCTAACAGCTAACGTTATTTTGAAATTTAAGGACTACGGTGTGAATCACCAATTTTCCTACGATCTATTCCTAAAAATAATTTTAGGAAAAAGCGGAATATTTTTTCGACTTTTAAATTAATTTCTATGAATTAAAAACCATTAAACACTAATTAAATTATTAAAAATACTAAACCAATTGAGAAAAATCAAAAATTTAACAAAAGTACTTAAGGTACTATAGAATCTAGGAAAAATAAAAAAAAAGTGGCTGCTATAGAAAATAAGCACGAGAAATAAGTCATAACAATGGCTTATGAACTAAACTAACAAGGGTTCTTTAAATGATTTGTTTGTGCAAGTTTCAACGAGACATGTCCTCTCAAAATGGTAGGAGTCTTGTGTGTGAGCTAATGGCTTGGGTTCGAGTCGAAACCGGACTTCAACATAATGGCTTTTTGTGAAACTCACATTTGATTTTTCTTTTGAAACTTAAGGAAAGTGCTTCTCAATTGAAAGAAATATTTTTTGAAAACTTAACTTCTTAAAACATAATGGCTTGTAATAAGTGCTTGAATCCGATCTTATTCCAACAAGAAAGGAAAATACAAACAAACACCTTTTAAAACCAAACACCTTTTAAAAGCATACAACCAAACACTCCTTAACAAGATTTGAAGATAATTTTTTCTCTAGCATGATCTTCAAGGAGTTTTGAACATACCACAAGCTACTTTCTACATCGAGATAAGCTACCATTGAGAAAAAAAAAAACTAGAGAAGGGAAAGCAATTGGCAAGAGTTCTAAGCTAGGGGATGTTCTAAAGTAAGGAAAGTAGGAAAATTAAGCACTAAGGGGGATCTAATAAGCTAATCCTAGCTAAACTATCCTAATAACACTAAAGTACATGATATTCAAATAGAATCCAAAGAAGCTACTCATCAAGATAAGCTATTTTTTGAGGAAAAAAAAATAGAAACAATGACAAGGCGAAAGTTTAATGATCGTTGTTTGAATCTCAAAAGAGCTTCAAGACAATCAAAAGCTACAATAAACAAGGTTAGCATGGAAGAGATGCAACAAAGCCTGATTAAATGGCCAGAAAAACACTGCAACAGCTTATAAATAAGCTAAATACAGCTTGAGGTGGAAACCCTTTTTTTTTTTCTCGAAAAATCGGGAAATCTAGTTCAATTTAGACCAAGTCGATCTCGGATCACTCAAAAGTGCGAACAAAAACTTAGAGTGGTATACCAAGGCTTATGAAAAACTAAAGTTGCACAAATCAAGTATCAAATAAGCTAAAAAATTGGCCTTTGAACAAGTGTTTTGAAAATATAAAACTGCTCAAATGCATTTTTCTTCTTTTCTTACAAGAACTTTTCAACCCAAATTCAAACTAGTAAACAGATTTATGAGCTAAAAAGGAGTTTGAGTTATAAGGTCTAAACGGATAGGAACTAATCCTAGACGGTTTGAGCATAAGCCAAACAATACCCTTTGCAAGCAAGTCCTTAGGTATGATTGAAAAACAGGAGTAACTTGAGAAATTATTTTGTTAAAACTTAGAATTGAACAACTTACAACAAGAAATTAATGAAAAAAACAAACAATGCCCTCCATTTCAACCTTAAATCCTATAAATTCAAACATAAAGTAAAAAAAAGTGCTTTTCATTGATTTAAAAATACATTACAATAAAACTTAAAAACAAGAAACTGACTTTTAATTAAAACTAAGGGTGTCTTATAACTGGCTACATCATGTTCCTTTTATACTAAACTACTGTCTTCAAGTTCTCTTGTCTTCATTTGTGCTTTCTTTAGAGATTGTTGAGTATTGAAGAAGACCAAGGTTCAATCTTGTGCTTCTTCAACCAAAATGCACTATTGAGTCCTAGAGCCTTAGAGATTAAAAAGATCTCATAGGAACACATGAGCAATGAGCATCGCGATCTTTTGACTTGGATTGATGAGTGGACATTGGGAGGAGGGCAAAGTGATATGAGTTAGGATCTTAGCAATGGTGAAACCGTTATGAGTGGGACTTGGGTTTTGATGTAGGTGGGTAAAAAGAGTGATGGGGGGTGAGGAAATTCTGGGGAGGTCAAGAAAGAAGAGGTTTGGGGTATTGTGGATTCTAGGGTTTCTCAAACGGTTTGGTTTGGGGGAAGTGATGAGGTGTATTAGTGACGGGTTTGGTTTATTGGGTTATCTCACTTGTGGGACTCCAGTGGGCAGGGGCCTTGTTTAGAGACGTGTTTGGGCCATGGTTTGTATATTTAAATTGGGCTTAGGACTAACCATGGATCCAATTTGTAGTTTAGGGATTAAACATGTACAATCCTTAAACTCCGGGGGATGGAATTCTCCATGCTCATATTATCCAAGGGCCAAACATGTGAAACTCAAATCAAAGGCTATACAAAGTGTAAAGACATTTTGAAATTCAGGAAACTCAACTTGACAATTTTAGAAGTGTGAGCATGGTGGATAAAACCAATGGACTTTTGACACCAACCAGGTTGACAACGGCGCAACCACATTATGATAACTTATGATTTATATCTACTCACAAAGGACCTTTCAAGTGGAGCATCTTTTGAATGACTTAGGGGAGATTCTTTTAATTAAAGTGATGGTCATTCACGATTAGGAACTACGTGATAGAATAGTCAACGGGCTCGTGGTTGGGCTAAGCTTGGGCATTAGTTATGTTAAGCTAGCCTTGGTTCGAAACCCAAGCGTCCATCTCAAGGCCATGGCCAAGCCTTAGGGCATGCAAGTATGTCATTTGAGGGGTGTCGTTTTTCATTTGAAGCAATTACAACTTATTGCATCTTTCACCTCTCTAAACATATAAAACACAATTTTGAGATCTTAATCTTTCTTTTGTTTCTTATAAGCATTTTTGTTAAGTGGGTTTGTGGTAAAGTGTTTAAGTAGGTCGACGAATCTCGGGTTCGACTACGTAAAACGTGAATTTCTGCTAGATGAAAGGACTGATCTTGTGCATGCTAGATTTAACTCTATCTCAGATTATGGTGAAAATGGGGTAAGAAGAATCTTTTTGAGTTTTATGTTTTTTGACAAGTAGATATCACAACAAATCCAAGTAAAACAAGATCGAGGCAAAACAACAGTGAACTTAAACCCATAATCACAAGATGAATGGCTTCTTTGAAAAAGGTACACCAATCACAAGGACACAAAGGCAAGTTTTAATCTTTGGTTCGGGAACTTATTATGGTCGTACCCCCAGTTAGGTAGTACACTGCCTTGGTTTGCGGTGGTAATCTTTTATGTTGTTATTATTAAAGAAAACGACAAATCTTTTTGTATTTTTATCTTTGATACATATATAGAAACAAAAGGAAAATATTTTTGTGTTTTATACGTTTTTGGGTGTTTTTGGGTTTTTGGATTTTTTTTATAAGAAAATATGGATATATATATAGATAGATAGATGGATGGTATGAACAAAGAGTGAATATTCAAACTACTAATCTGCTAAACGGAAGATAATCAGCACAGCTCCCCGGCAGCGGCGCCAAAAATTTGATTCGTGCCAAACCGTCAAGTTTTCTCACACAAACCGGCCACTTGTGAATGGCCGACCGTAAGAAACTTAAAACGGTTCAGAAACGAATGCAATGAAGATCAGGGGAGTATAGTGTTTCCCCGGGTCGTTATGTCCCAGCGAGCTATGCAATGGATCACCAAACGTATAGTGATCGAGAGATTTGAACGGAAAAGAGGGATTTGAACGATTATAACTACAGAAATAGCCTATAATTACAGAGGCTTAAATGCAAATTAAAGAAAATTAAAAAGATAAAAAAATATTAAATAAACGCTATCACTATTTTTAAAATGATGGTTTTGATTTTATGTTTTTATAAAACTGAATTAAAAACTACGTAACGTACAAAGAAAAATGTGAAACTTACACAATATTAATCCTAAAAATATGAAAATGATATTTTAAAAACCTAATGATAAAAGAAATATTTTAGAAAAAGAAAATTATTTTTATGACTAATTATCTAATTATTATTAATTAAAACTATTTTTAACTATTTAATAATAACCTAAATTACAAGAAAATATGAAATAAAGCTTGAAAAATAAAATTATGACTAGGAAAAATCTAAAATAATAAAAGAGAATTTTCAAAACTAATTTTGTATTTTTCTGAATATTTTTGTATTTTCTATGAATTAAAAACTATTAAAAACTAATTAAATTGCTTAAAAATACAAATTTAACTAAGAAAAATCTAGAAAAATATTTTTTTGGCTTTTTATATTTATCTTAACTTAAGAAAAATGAAAAATTATTTTTTTGAAACTTTTCTTAATTAATTGTATTAAAAGCTAATTTAAAAGGCTTAAAAACTAATTAAAATGAGGAAAAATAGCAAACTGATTTGGAAAAATCTGAAAAATTCAAGAAAAGTCTAAAATAATATTTAGATTCTAGGAAAAATATAAAAAACAGGGGTTGTGTACAAGAAAATGAAACTGCTATCACAAGTGCTTATAAATAAGCACTTATAATAAGCAAATGAAAACCAATAAGCACCAACTGTTTACAGAAGTTCTAATATACTACAAGTACTCAAATGCAACTAATCTTAACTGTTTTTAACCACTGAATTTCAACTTGCAAAGATTTGGCTTATTTGAGTTAAATGTGCTTAAAACAGTTGAGGGTGCTAAGTTTGGACTTAAGCACAGGCTTCAAAATAAGCTGAAAATGAAAAGAAATTGTGGGATCCTACACTAGACCTGGGTGAGTGCTTAAGAACCAAATATGAGACCAAAGTGAGCTATAATGAGCTTGTTACAACCCTGCACAAACCTGTGCAGAGTCAGTGTTCACTGACTCAGTTGCACAGGGCAACTAGGACCCAAAAGACAAGCTTATTTGGAGCTTTTAAAAAATTTGAAAAATTCTACAAAAATGATGATAATGAAATAGACCAGTTGAAGTTTTAAACACAACAAGTTTCACTTAAATTGGCCTAAAGATGAAGCCAAGAAAAATCAACTCAGCTGGCCTCAAAATGGATTTTTCACTTTTTGACCTTTTTTTTGACAGATTTGAGAAATTGACTTTTACGAACTTTGAATCCAATGTAAGGACTGATCTTGGTGTTATATGATGAAATGACACTAAAGCAAGCTATGTCTATGGATTTTGAACACAAAACAAGTGATTGGTTTTCACAAATCACAACATATAAGGAAATGAAGACAGTTGAGATGAGATGTTGACTTCTAGCTTTTGTAGGAACAAAATGTTGACTGCAAAGAGCTCAAATGAGCTTAACAAGCATGAAACAACAAGAGACAACCACTGACTAAACCTTTAACAAAGTTTTGACAGCAAATCCAAACACACCTTTATACACTGATTTGTGAGCAAAACAAAGCTAACTGCTAAACTAGCATATGCAGACAATCAAACTGACTTTAACTACTATAATAACAACTAATCAAACAAATACAAACCAATCTAAACCATAAATGCAGATTATGCAATAACTTATGGAAATTAACTTACAATAAGTCCCAGCCACTATGGCTTGAAAATCAATGAAACCAGAACCACTAGCCTATAAAAATCAACCCATTAACTCTTAATCAACCCAATTCCATGCACTGCTATACCCATTTATCCATTTCCTTTTCAAGTTTTCCCCAGTTTGACTTTCTTTGACCAAGAACCAATGTAGCTTAAAACTTGAATACAAGCTTATAAAAAACTATGAAAAGCTTGTATAAGCTTATTAGAACTGAGAAACAAGCTATTTGAAGCTTGGGTGTAAGAAATAGAAACTGAAACTTTCAACAGTGGTATAAAAATTTGAAATGTGAACAATAACTTGAATTGATACTTAAAACTTGATCATACTGATACAATAACCTTAGTTTGATACATAAAAACAAAATATTACAGATATTACATTTAACTAAAACTTTTAAGTTAAAATCGACATTAATGAAACTTAAAAACTACGAGACTCTCCTCTTCTCATCCTTTTGCTTTCTTTTATAATCCAAGCTTCTTCTCTCTCATCTCTGATTAATTCCCATCAATTTCCTTGGCCATTGGATGTCTTGAAGCTATATTGGCCATTGGATCAAGTTTTGGCGCCAAATTGAGATTATCAACTGGGAGGTTGAGTGAAAGGGGCAGGGGTGCATTTAATGCATCTTGGAGGTTTGTTGAGGTGGGGGTAACAAGGATGAGTGGAGGTGAGGAGGGGGGATGGGAGCTCTGGTTTGGCAGAAGCAGTTGGTGAAGAAGAGACTTTTGGCGCGTGTTTGGTGGTTTGACCATTTGGTTTGACTGGGGATTAATAATGCCAGGGGGTCCAAAATGCATATTGATAGGGGGTCCAAATGGAAAGGCAGGGTCCAATTGGGTTTATGACAAGGGTCTAAGGTCAAAAAAAGGTTTTAATGACAAGGACCTATGTGTAAATTCTGAAAATTCAAGGACCAAAGCTGCCAATTCATCAAAGATGTTTCAAGGGACCAAAAGTGACAAGTTTTAATAATACAAGGACCAAACTTGATATTTTCAAAATTCCAGGGGCCATTTTTGCCAATTTTGAAACTTGGAGGACCAAACTTGTAATTTCTCAAAACTTTTGATATTTTTCACCAAAGGACTAATTTTGACAAGTTATGATTTAAAAAGGACCTTTGGTGATTTTACTTTTGAAATTAAGTGCTCAGGGACTATTTCTGAAATTTTTTGAAACTTGGGGGACTGAAACTGCCAATTATGCAAACTTAGCTCATTTTTCATCTAATTTTGAACATTTTGCATCTGAAACATATAAAATGTAATTTTGAGATATTTTCAGTATTTTGATGCATTTTTGAGCATTTTTAAACGTTTTGCAGCTCAGATTGACCCAAAAATGATGAGTATTTACACACTCATCAGCGATGCTAGTGATTATGCTGTAGGCGCCATGCTTGGCCAGAGAAAAGAGAAGCATTTTCAACCAATTTACTATGCTAGCAAAACCATGAATGTAGCACAAGAAAATTACACGACCACCGAGAAGGAGCTCCTAGCTGTGGTTTTCGCCTTCGACAAATTCAGGCAATATCTCGTCCTTCCAAGTCTGTCGTCTTCACTGATCAGTCCGCCTTACGCTACTTGTTTTCCAAGCAAGATGCAAAACCTCGTCTCATTAGGTGGATTCTATTACTTCAAGAATTCGACATTGAAATTCGAGATAAAAAGGGGGCTGAAAATCTTGCTGCTGATCATCTGTCACGTTTGGAAAACCCTTATCTTGAGAAATTGGACCATACCGAGATTCGCGACTCTTTTCCCGAGGAACGACTAATGGCCATTAAAGAAATTGAGCCATGGTATGCGGATTAGGCTAACTATCTGTCCAGTAGGGTTTTACCGAATTACATGACCAAACAAGATAAGAGAAAGTTCTTCACCGCACTTAAACATTACTTCTGGGATGAACCCTTCCTATTCCGCATATGCCCCGATCAAATCATTCGGCATTGCGTGGCCGGACGAGAGATTGATCGAGTTCTGAAAGAATGCCATGCGGGACCATCTGGGGACATCACGGTGTAAATGTCACAGCACGGAAGGTTTTTGATGCCGGGTTCTACTGGCCTACTATTTTTCGAGATGTTAAAAGATTGGTTCAAACGTGTGATGCTTGCCAACGATCGGGAAACATCTCGCGAAGGGATGAATCACCTCAGAATTATATCCAGGTCTGCGAAATATTCGATGTTTGGGGTATAGACTTCATGGGACCTTTTCCATCATCCGGAGGAAATGAATACATTCTCGTAGCTATCGACTATGTGTCCAAATGGGTGGAGGCCCAAGCCCTTAGAACCAACGATGCGATGGTAGTCATTTTATTTTCTTAAAAAGCTATTCACACGATTTGGGATTCCCAAGGCATTGATCAGTGATAGAGGAACCCACTTTTGCAATGCTCAAATGGAGAAGGTAATGAAGAAATATGGCGTTCCGCATATATTTTCTACTGCATATCATCCTCAGACGAATGGACAAGTAGAAAACACAAATAGGGCATTAAAACAGATACTTGAAAAAATGGTCCACCAGTATAGAAATCAAGATGGTATGGACCTTTTTCAGTAAAGAAGCAGATGAACAATGGAGCTGTGGTGCTACTTGACCACAATGGAAGGGAATTTATCATAGATGGGCAACGTGTAAAACATTACCAGTTGGACCATAATGAAATGGTCAACGACGAGGATATCGTTTTGGAAGAAGGTGACGGTAGTGAAGTTACGTAGGAGCACGACTACGAGTCTAGCTACAAGACTCATAAATAAAGAAAAGCGCTTCGTGGGAGGCAACCCATACTTAATTGTTTGCTTGTTTGTGTCATATATCTTTTATTGATTGTTTATTCTCATGTTTAAATTTGTAAAAATGCTTTATTTTGTTTTTAACCTCGTCTTAATCACATATAAAGGTATTTTACATAAGGGATAAGTGTAGGGAGGATTACACACGTTTTCAAAAGAAACGTAAACATGAGAATTTCAATTAATTAAAAGATATATATGTGTGTTTGTTCGAGTCAAATGCTTGTATCGAGTCATAATGGATGTTTTGGAGAAATTTTTCCAGATTCTAAAGATGTAAATTTTCCAGAAAATCGCAGACCAGTTTTTCAGATAACTGACGGCGTCGGATCGCAACGGCGTCGGAAGGAGCAAAACAACTGATTACTTTTTCTCGTTTTCTGTGCTACTTATAAAATTTTTGGAATTTTCCAGGTCTTAATTTTCCAGAAAATTCGGTAAACATCCATTCCACAAGCATTATATCCTAGTTTAGTAGAGTCCTATATATATTATTACCGACGATTTTACGCGAAGGTTTCGTTTGTTTTCTTCAAGTGTGCAGGTTTAATTTACCAAGAAGAAAATACATAAGATGAGAAGGAGCTTTTGATGCAAACGTTCTTTTTGAAGAAAAATGTAACCACCACTTTACACGGATCCTACCGAGCTAATCAGGGGAGTACTAGTTTCTTTCGTTTTTAATTACCTTCTATTATCATAACTTTGATACTTTCGGGGAACATTGGGGACAATGTTCAGTTTAAGTGTAGGGAGGGAAAATAAAACGGGAACTTTGAAACTATGCTTATCCTTGATTATTTGCTTTGTCCAATTGAATTTGTGTAATAAACCATGAGAAGATGTCGGTTAGGGTAATTTTGGCACCAAATTTTTAATTTTTCATGACATATAGGAGTGGGCCATTAGTCTTAACAGAAGTGTCTCATGGATAGGAAGTTGCATGACTAGCATAAAAACCCTTTACCACTTAAATTCCACTCAAAATGTGAGGATCACCCTTAGATTAAGTAGAAATTAAAGCATTCATCTTTAATGCTTAGTGTGTGAACCGGTAGTATTATAGATTCTAGAACTTGTTTTGTGATGCATCCCGAGATCGCTAGTAAGACTACACTTGTGTAGTTAGGAATAACTAAATGATAAGAGGCATTAGGATAACCCTTGTTTGATACCTGTAATATAATTACTTCTTCCACCTCGGTTGAGTAATTCCCCCACACTCTTGCGTTGTACTCACTTTTAGTACACGATACCCCTAGTTAACCCCTCTGAGCCTATCCTTTTCGCGGTTCTCTTGATTTTTCGGTTTTCCGGAATATCAATGAAGAGCATTGTTTACACCCCACCCCCAAATGTACACCCAAATCACCTTAGCCTACCCTGTATGCACTCACTTTTAGTGCATTATTGTTATCACCCTTAACCCTTAGTTCAATTATCTAGTTGCTTGCATAAGTTGCTAAGTCGAGTCATATCCTTTGTACACAGTTTTGGGACGATTGGGACTCATGGGAAAAGTTAAAGTTTATGAAATAACGGGAAAGGAACGTTAAATTCAAATTCCCTTGGTTTGCGTAATAATGTACTCCAAGTGTTTTGATCTTTTCAATTCGGGTCAAATTAGTGTTAGAGTAATAAAAACTCAAGTGTAGGGATGTGCCTATAAATCCCTATTATTTTGATGTTACCGTAGAGGATGGTAGAGTAAAAGTGTATGAAAAAAAAATCGAAAAAAAAGTAGAAAAAGAGAAAAATAAAAAAATAGAGTGTTAAAAATAAAAAATAAAATTAAAAAAAAAAAGAAAAAAAAACATACGGGCTACCATCCTACATCTATCTTTAATTTTATGTATGTTTATTTCAGTTATCTAGAGTCTAGAGTGTCGAGTCTTGGCTTAGCAACGCCATTCTTCGCATGCTTGTAACATAAAGATTTTTGAGTTGCCACCACTAAATAGCCTATCCCACCAAACCCATTGTTTCCCTACCATAAGCCTTACATTACAACCCTTTAAAAGACCTCTTTGATAGTCTTTCCTAGGTGCTTACGCCAAAGCGATGGAGGTTTGATCTGGTCTCAAGCCTATGGTAATCTATGTACTAGGACCGGTTATGAGTGTTTATTTTCCATTTCCACTTGTTATATTTCATATACACCCGAGAGATGTGAGTATCCAAACACCCCATTTGAGGTGCTAGTATTTAATTTCTGTGCTTGTTATGACTTTTGCGGGGCTTATATGTGTTGTGGATTGTTTTAAACAATGCTTCATGACCTCTAACTTATAAATTAATTAGCTAAAAGCACATTTGCTTGAGGACAAGCAAATACCAAGTGTAGGGATATTTGATAAGGTTTTAAAATGTACCTTTTTGAGGGGTTGTTTAAGCCCTTATTTGATTACTTTTGTATCCATTATTACTTAATATCATTCCTTTTCACTTTTTAGGTCTCTTGAAGACAAATTGCTGGAATGACACTTATTCGGACGAAAAGGCGCGAATATATGAAGAAAATGGCCAAAGTCAAGAATCGAGACACTCAGTCTGCTAAAACTGAAGTCAAGACGGCTCGTAGCCAAATGTGACAAGTTTTAAAGTAATCTATATATAGAATCCGATTTTCATTATTCGATGTGTAGTCTTTTGGAGAAAAACCTAAACCGAACCAAGGCTGTCTTGTACAGTATTTTAGGGTTCCAAACCCTATCTTACATCAAGATAAGTGTTTTACTTCATTAATTCAATTATGTCTTCAATTATTTGTGTGTATGCTTGCATGTTCTCCATGTCCGGCTAATTTACTTGTGTGTTTGCTTAGGGAATATGAAACTTAGTTATTGAATATTGATTGGTTGTCTCTTATCTTAATTGTATAATGATCTAGTATTGCGATAGATCATTCGTTGTGTAGTTAATGCTTGATTAATCTTTGTGAACCTTAGCTTATAATACCTAGAGTCATTGTAGGCTAAACCAGCCGAAGAGTACCTTAGAGTTGAGTTTATAAATCCTAGAGATTTTGTAGGCGATAACCTTAGGTAGTTTCAAAGAGTTAGGGATAAACGCATACCCTATGACCTTAGACACACAACGCGATTAAGAATAAGGACGTGACAATTCAACCATCAATAGGAGATAATTAAGGAGTAATACAACCTAAGTAAACACATTCTTAAACTATCATATGAGCACACATTAATTAGACATAGACTACCCATTAGTTAGATTAGATAAGTAGAGTAATCGGTAGAAGTACCAAAACCCCCAAATCCAAACCCCGAGATTCGTACCTTTCCATTTCCTAAAAAAATATAAAAAGCACAAAAATAATCTTCTTCAACCCCAACCTTAGCGTAGTAACTTTTCACTAGCATTCCTATTCCCCTAGAGAACGATATCAAGTCCTGTGGCTTACCCTAATACTACACTACAACGATTAGGTTCACTGCCTAGGGTGTTGAAAAACTTGCTCGACGAAAAGGAAGTTCCTTTGACCCCGAACGACGCGTGTAGCGTTATCATAAGACATTGTCCAACAAAAGTACAAATACCACTTGTACACTATGGTTTCTACACCCTTTCCTTTGGGATACCATAATCCTAAACATGCAGTGCCTTTAATGTATCTAAATATTCTTTTATGGCTTCTAGTTTTATGGCTTCTAGGTGTGATATTTTAGGATCTTCTTGAAAGCGAGCACATAAACAAACACTAAACATAATGTCGGGTCTACTAGCCATGAGATAAAGTAGGCTACCAATCATTCCTCTATATTTAGTGTTGTCTACGGATTCACCTTCCTCATTCTTGGTGAGTTTAGTTTCCGAGGACATGGGTGTTTTAATGGGTTTTGAGTCTTCAAAACCGAACTTCTTGAGCATATCCTTTATGTATTAAGATTGGTTAAAGAATATACCATATTCTAGTTGTTTAATTTGAAGTCCTAAAAAGAAGTTTAACTTTTCCATCATACTCATCTCAAACTCGTCGTGCATGATTTTAGATAAATCATCACATAGCTCTTGACAAGTTGATCCGAATATGATGTCATCTACATATATTTTAACTATGATAATATGTGAGTCCTTTTTCTTGGTAAAGAGGGTATTATCTACTAATCCCATGGTGTATTTGTGTTCAACTAAAAAAGCTTTTGGTGCTTGCTTAAGTCCGTATAATGCCTTTTTAAGTTTGAAAACATGATTTGGTTTTTCAAAGTCGGTGAATCTGGGAGGTTGTGCAACATATACTTCTTCATTAATGAAACCGTTCAAAAATGCACTTTTAACATCCATTTGAAAAAGTTTGAAATCGTGAGCACATGCATATGCAAGTAAGATTCTAATAGACTCGAGTCTAGCTACCGGTGCACAAGTTTCGTCGTAATCAATACCTTCTTGTTGATTACAGCCTTGTGCTACAAGCCTAGCTTTGTTTCTAGACACTATACCATTTTCGTCCATTTTATTTCAAAAACCCCATTTTTTTCCAATTATATTTTGATTTTTAGGTTTTGGAACTAATGTCCATACATCATTTCTAATAAATTGGTTTAGCTCCTCTTACATAGCAATTACCCAATATTCATCTTTTATTTCTTCGTTTACGTTTTTTGGTACAATGGATGACACAAAACAAAAGTAGTTACTTTGATTTTGAGCTTGTGATATTAATGTTCTTTGATTTAATTGTCCTATGAGTTTTTCTAAAGGAAGCTTTTGGATTCTTTGATATTTACAATATCTTTATTTAATGGTTCATCTTCCTTATTATTATCATTGTTTTCTTGATTTTCAATAAGTTGACTTTCAACTAAGTCATCATCTACCAAAGGTTATGTCTTAGAGGGAGGTGGAATTTCGTCAAATGTTATGTTTAACGATTCCTCGACTCTCATTGTTTCCTTGTTTAAAACGATGTATGCTTTTCTAGTTTGTGAGTAACCAAGAAATACATCTTCATAAGACTTTGGGTCAAATTTGAAGAGATAACCTTTGGTATTTAAAATGAAACATTTACACCCAAATACTCTAAAGTATCTTAAAGTAGGTTGTTTTCCTTTATAAAGTTCATAAGGTGTTTTAAGACTCTATTTAAAATGTAAGTAGATGTGTCAACGGCGTTACACAAAAACTTTTGGGGTATCTTTTGTTCATTAAGCATTGTTCTACTCATTTCTTGAAGAGTCCTATTCTTACGTTCTACTACACCATTATATTGGGGTGTTCGAGGAGCCGAAAAGTTATGTGTTATACCATTAGTATCACAAAAGTTTCCAAATTGTGTTTCATTATCGAATTCGCGATCATGATCCGTTCGTACTGACACAATATTAACACCTAGTTGATTTAGAATTTTCTTACTAAGTATTTTAAATTGATCAAAAGCTTCATTTTTGGTTTTCAAAAACTTTGTCCAAGTATATCTTGAGTAATCATCTACTATGACCAAAGTATAGAAGTTGCCTCCATAACTTCCACTTGCAGTTTATGACTTTAATTACATATCCCTTAAAAAATGGCGTCTTATCTCACTATGTATTGTTTTTTTATGATACGCAGTATTTTAAATATTGCATACGATCGTATTCAAACTGTTGTTTTTCAACACATTATCAGCCAATGTTGCATCCTTATATGTTTCTGGTTGTTTTTTTTCTTTTATCAATACAATCTACTAAAACATAAGCATCAGTTACAAATAACTCTAGTATTTGTCAAACTCCAACAGTATTCTAGATGATCCTAACAACCATCACTAGTTCTAGAATATTACAACTCAAATCGACCTCTGAGAATAGTAGCAGTTGTTCAAACATAGTAGCAGTGGTTCTAATCTTATACTAGCAGTGGTATATCTTGAGCAGTTACTCCATCCTGATAACCATAACCAAAAACCCAACAATCCTCCCCTAAACTTGATATTTTCTTTCAAAAATCATCAACTTTGTATTTAGATTACACTGTCTTCAACTGGAGGATGTATCCAAACACCCAGCAGACCTTGAACTATTTTTTTTATGGCTATAGGACCTTGGAGATTAGCAATTATCGCAATCTTAAAAAACAACTGGTTAATCATTGGATTTGTAGGCTTGGTACCCTGTGGATCTAGCTTAGCTTCCAACATCTTTCTTGTAGCATTCTTTGTCAATGGATAATCTTTATCTATGAACATGAACATCTTCTCCTGTGTCGTCTGAATAGCATGCAATCTACAAGTCTGATAAAGCATCCATTGTACCACTTCACAATCTTCCCAAAATTTGTCTTCAGGATTGGGTTGAAACATATTCTTCACAGCTGTCCACACAGACCTTGCTAATGACCTAGTTGGACCAAGCATTCCATATCTGAAATCCATGACCTTCCACAGTTGTTCTAGATCTATCATAGAACTAGACCACAACATACACCCAAAATTGAAGTGTTTTTGTTTCCATCCATCTTCTCTTGTGATTTCAATCACTTCTCTGTCATTTGTTGTAATAATTTGCCAATCTAGAATTGGATGTATAGATCTTAATGGTGTAGGATTAATAGGCTCTTCAGGTTGATCACACACCATAAGATACTATTTCACTCTTTCTTCCTTCTCCATCTCATCATCCATCTTCTGTTTCTTGGAACTAGACTCCTCCTGATTAGGTCCTTTTCTCTTTTGTTGGATGTTCCTCCACAACTCATCTTCTCTCTCAGAATTCATAGGAATGAAATCATAATCGATTCTTTTGCAGCTATTATAAATCTCCTCAACCCTCTCATAGGCGCAATTCCTCAAATTTTTAGAAACATTCATCCCCATATGCCTGATATATTTCATCATTTGATTCCTCATTTCTTTCTTGGTTGGAGTTTTATTCTTCGTTGCTTGATAATCTCTAAATTGTCTTTCTTTTCTCATCTATCTCACCTTCTCAGCATACACTTTAGCCTTTGTGTCAACATCCAATTTACCCCATTCAATATCTCTCCATTCTTTATGTGTACTCTCAGAAGCTTGAAACACTTGTTGTTCATTTTTCCATGTTTCAATCAGTTTTTGAGAAGCTTTCTCATCTTCTTGCCTTTTCTTTTCCCTAGAAATTACATCAGCATTTAGTTCCAGATGTACTCTTAGAGCTTCTTCTTCATCATAAGCCTCCTGCTCATGTCTACTTTTAAACTTCAAAACTGGTTCTGCAATTCCTTTACCCTTTCCAATATCTGGTTGAGCAACAACTGACTTCATAGGCTCACCAATCTTCAAACTTCCCAAGGGTTTAGGTGCATAAGGTTTAATTGTAGTAGGAATGGGTGCAATGATAGGTTCAGGGATTGGTAAAGATTGCTTTAGGTTTAGCAGTTGAATGGCAACCTCCTTTTCAGCTTCTTTTGACTTTGGTGGTGATGTAACAGTGGTTGTGATTGTAGTAGCAGTGGTTGTGATAGCAATGGGAATATCTGAAGTAACAGTTGTTATAATTACCTTAGAGGTGGTTCCATCAGTGGCTTCTTCTTTAGAAGCAGTGGATGCAGCAACATAGGCAGTAGTTGTTGCCTGCACCACTTCCTTCTCTTTTTCTACACAAGTAGCTTTCAAAGCATCATTTATCGTTGCAACTTTTCCTTCCATGTCAGTCACCAGATAACCATCCTGATTAGCATGACTATCCAAGTCCAAAACCACATCCAAATTCACATCCTCCCCTGAATCTATGCTTTTACTCCTCCCCTGTTTGGATGCATCCTCCAAACTCTGATCCTTTGAGGAGCTAGCCTTCTTTCCCATCCTTTTGACTCTTCTATATGCAGCAATCCCTGGTCTCCTCATTCGCTCCAAAACATTCACCCTGTGCATCAACCTTTTAATAGTTCCAACTTGAGAGGTTGTCAATTCCTCTTCTATATGTTGGCACATTTATCCGTCAATTCCTTTAAAATTTACATTATATCCTCACCACTTCGACATGTGTTAACTGGTCCGAGAGGTGTATACTGGGAATTGTCATTACGCACAAAAGTATCATTACTCGTCAATTCATGTTCAGTTTCAAGTCTATCCTCATCACTCCGAGCTGTGTGACCTGCTCCAAGAGGTGAATCATAGGATGTGAGTACCATGGCATCCGACCGAGCCTCAGCATTCATGGACCCCAAGTTAGCCAGTTGGCTGGGGATTCCTCCACCTGTGTTGAGCTCGAGCGAACTCTCCACATTAGGAGTTGACAGTGGTTGGGTCTTACTTAGGTTTTCACTTAGCTGATCAGCGTCTACGCCTGAAGCAGTAGTGAAACCCCTTCCACTCATGTCACCTCCCACACCTGTGACACCCTTATGTCCTTCACCACTACCACCAGCCTCAGGTAGTTGAGTGCCCTTCTTCCTCCTTCTAGTAACTAAAATACGTTGGGGTTCAGATGTTGAAGGTAAGGGTTCGACAGTGGGTTGGGAAGTGGTAGCAGGGGGTTCATCAGTGGATAGATTGGGTTGTGTATTTTCCTCCTCTATAAGTTCTGGTAGATTTAGCATGTGAGGAAACAAAGGTGTTTCGGTTCCTGAAAAATTTGGACTCTTTTTCTTCATATGAGCAAACACCTTAGAAACCATATGTAAAACGTCATACTTTCTCTTATGGGGAATGGGTTCTGTTATTTGACTTTCTGCTATCAATTGAACAAACCTAGGATAGAGGTAATATTTGCCCTGTTCTTTAATGTTCTTCTGAAAACCCTCAAAAATCATTCGAGACCAGTTAAAAACCCTTTCTTGAGATAAACAGATGACAGCAGTTGCAATCTTTGAGGGAAACTCATCAAATCCAGTTGTTTTATTGCTTACACACTGGAGCAAGCTATAGATTAAAAACTTCCATTGTGGAGAAAACATATTTTTGTGAAACTTTATACGATCCCCTTTTCTCTCATAACCCATTCTTTCTAAACCTTCAAATATTTCAGCATCAGACAGATTAACAACTCCTTCAAAGCATCCACGAAGCTTCAAAATTCGTCTAATCACCTCCTTTGTGATCAGAATCTCCATTTCATCAACAACCGCCCTAATAACCTCTTCTCCATCTCTTTCTTGAATTTCAGCAGTCCACCAAAACTGATGTATATAAGCTTTAACAATGATGGGTTCTACAGTTAATGCATAGTGTATGGGACTATGTTTGATGAAATCAATCATCTCATGAAAACCTTTAGAATGGTCGTTCTTGACTAGGTATGCGACTAAGTTGTGGGTTGTGGAATATTCAGTTGCCATTGTATGTTGAAAGTGAATGTGATGTGGGATTTGTGAATATTATAGTTGGGAGTGGTTAGGGTTTGTGTTCAACGCCAATTGGGAGTGTTTAAAAGATCAATTAATTGAACGGCAGTGAATTGGGGAATAAGTACGGTACCAGCAAAATGTTTCACAAAAGCCCCTGTTGTTTCCATATTCAAGAAAACTGCACTAGCAGTGTATTTACCATAACTGGCAGTGGATAGAGCAAACCAGCAGTGGAAACATCACTAACACTCCTATCCTTTAACCCAGGCTACGGCTGCAAAGTCGTTGTAAACAGAATGTGATCATGCATAGATTTGAAGGATTACATACTTACACTAAAGCAATGTTCTGTGTAGATGATGATGAACCTGCAATGTTCTTTTCATACTCAAAGACCTTCAAGTTGTTGTAGAGATTATCCAAGGTCATCTTTTCAAAGTCATCTTTGTTTCTTCAGACAACAGTGTGCATAGCCCATTTAGGTGACAAACTTGTAATGAACTTAAGATTGATGTCTTCTAGAGCAACTTTATAGTCCGCCGATTTCATATGATTATCTATGGCACCACCGACCAGTATAATTAATACACTAGCAGCATTTTCGCTAACACATGCAGTTGTTCGTGTTAGGGAGTGCTTACATGTATGTTGTTATTATAACACAATCATTATGTTATGTGTTTTTCTTAATTTTCTTTTGGGGGGGGGGTGGTTTAATTTTCATTATTATAACCAAACAGATATTATACAGTTACGGACAACATTAACAAGTTTACTATCGTATGTAGAAATGGATCTAAAATTTTCCCTTCTTCCTCTCCAATACATATGATTACAATTATGGAAAACACATACATAAATAAACTTATAATTTTTTATAGTTTGTGACCATACACCATGCTTGTGACTAGTTGCCCATTATTTGTGTCTAGTTGCCCCATAACAAATTTATTGTTGGCCAAAGTTTCTTGGGTGTTGTGTTGTAGCTGTTTGACTTTTAGTTTTGAAGACACTAGTTCCCTACAAGTACATGACACTATTTAGGACCTTCATTTTCTTTACAACTATTCACCATTAATAAACTTTCTTACGTTTTTTAAACCCCATTTTTTGTTTACCACATAAAGGAATACATAGCGTGCACCTAATAATAAACTGTGTTGATTAACTAGAAGCACCCCAAAATAAAAAACATAAATATGCTTGCTTCCCTATTTAAACAAATTTTTTTCATGATTTTAATTTACATTCTGTCTCTCCCAGTTGCCCACCGTATCTATGTGGTTGCCAAAAAATATTACTCGTTCTAGTAACTTGTCAGACACATGTTTCATTGCACCTTTTATGGGAATACGTAAATTTTAAAATAAATGGACATAAACAATTCAAGTACATGAAACTAGGCAGCACCATCATTTTAGTACGTCTTTTCCTCATTATTAAAGTTTGTCCTACTTTTGTGCATCCTCGATTTGGGTTATTTCAAAATATCCATGCAATACTGAAGAAACCACAGACAACTGCACACATATTCGGAGTTTATGACATAAATTGTTAGTTATATTATAGTTGTATATTGTTACAGAAAAATATAAAGTAAATGTACACCTAATAATACCATTTGTATGTTAACAACAAAGGTAAATAATATTTTTCCTAAGCCATACACATCATAATGTTATGGACCACATGGCATACCTGATTAAAACATTTGTTCGAATTGCAAGTAAACAACAGGCTAATTGGTTTAGTTGCCCCCAAATGGTTTAGTTGCCCAAAAATTGTTATCTTTGGGCCAGGAAGCGTATGAGTACTAGAGAAGCTTCATTAATTGCATTTGCCCTAATGTGCATTTTTAATTACTTGACAAGACACAACTATTGACCACTTGACTATCCACATTTACTTATATTGACTTTAATTGAAAATAAATTCCATGTCACCCCACACACCCCATTTTGGTTATATAAACGGGCACCATCTAATTTATTTTCAAACTACTTTTGTCAAGTGACACACACTACCCACGGCAGCATTTACTACAACAGAAATGGATAACGGTATTTACAACATGGCTAACACTGTGTTTGTGTGTGACAATGGACGTGACTTAAAGTTCATAAGTAACATGCATGCAAAGGTGATGGAGCTAACTCGTCGATGCAGTGTGAGGGGTGAGCAGATCAACCAGTTGGAGTGTGTGCGTGGGTCCGCTTTTTCCAGTGCTTGTATGAAAATCCTGTGTGAAATCCAAAGCTAGAGAAAAGAGCGAACGATGAGGCTCATCAGTGAGACGCAGCTGCAAGTTCTCAAGAAAAGCACCTTTCTGGCCATGATGCGCAAAAAATATTAAACCTCTACTCCTAGCTTGCTATGTGCTCTCTCTCAAGTTCTGACATTGTCATCTTTTTTTGTTTTGGACTCATCATCAATGTTGTTGCTTCGTTACTCTCTTTTGTTATCTCTTAATGTAATGAAATGAAATCTATTATAAAAAATTAAATTGCGAAGCAATTGGCAAATGGTTGAATTTATATGAAACACGCATAACAAACATATAATAATTTTAGACAAATCTTGAATTAACAACACTATACTACGTATTATTTTCAATTCTTCTTGAACAAACAACTTTAATTTATGAATAACTTGGTTATTTCGAGTATACAATAGTAACATTTTTGACAACCCTCCAACAAGATCATCCCTGTATGTATTTTAACAATCTCAGTTATTGTACAGGCCAAACTACCAGTTGTTCTAGAGCAAGCAAACGTTTTTTGATAAGACTGGAATACGTCCGAATGACTATAAGATTACATGTAGGCAATCCGAAATCGATCTTAAGCAAGGGGGGATTTTTGGTGATTGTGATGTGTGGGTTTGTATATTTTTATATCTATTGGCACATGGTCAATGGTTGCAAGTTGATGATCCTGCTGACGTCGCGCTAGCTTATCGCGAGAAGATGATTCGGTTTTTTTACAAAGTTAGATTTTATCCTTTGTATCAACAGTTTTTAACTTATCTCCAACAACACTTTCATTGTTTTTGTCATGCACTATCGGTTTTCAATATACGATATTGTATCAAATACATTTTATAATCAAACATATACCATGCCTCATCCATTGATATATTCATTCACACATTAACGCCCATATTATTATACAAACACACTACACATAAAAACGTTAAACAAAATAAAGTAACATTTACCCCATTACTATTTCCATATCAAAATCAATGGATCATAAGTCTCATATAATATATAAGTACATTGTTAATAGTAAAATAATACTACCTTTGCTAATATATAGCAAATGTTCATCCAGATCACATTTGTACACAAGTCAGGATGCATATCTCCAAACAATCTCTTTCATCAAAAAATGCTTCTAAGCCTTCAGTTGCCTTATTTGATCTCAAACTAAGGTATGCATGCCATTAACCTTCCTAAAAATGTTTATATGTTACCGCGTGGTTCTCACTTGCCTTGACTATATTTTTTACATTATTGCTATTCTTATTTGTGTACATTTATATACCTTTATTACAGGACGCCAGGGGTCGTAGTTGCTGTATCTGTATTTGAGATTCACTACGATGGTAACTTCATTCGGTTTCCCAATTTAAGTTATGAGTTTGGCCGAACCCTTGCGCTAAGGTTTAGTAACTCCACAAGGATGAACTTTAATCAAATGCTTGACTTGTTGGCCTACAAGCTTGAGTGTGAGATACGGGCTTTGTATTTTTGCAGGCCAAGATTTGCTCTTTCAACTGGTTTGACAATTGTTGAATGTGATAATGATATTAAAAGGATGTATGAACTTGCCGAGGAATATGGATTAATCGGCTTGCGGCTGTACACATAAACCTCGCTAACTTATCATGTTTCTATTATCTTAACCTAACTTTTAATCTTCTTGATAAGGAAACGCATGCAAAGCTTGCGATACATGATAAACTTGTGCAAATTGCTACATCTAAATCTTACTCGGATATCCTTGCATGGGAGGAGGAAGAAGGGCGTTCACCTCCCCTAAGAACCCCTCCTTCCCAACCTAGACGTAAAGGAATTGAATTCCAAGGAAAGAATATTTTCATGGATTTTTGCATAGCGAAAGTGTTGATGATGCCATTGAGTTCAGTGACGATGAATGGTACTATGGGGATTTGTGGGTTGTGTAGCAATGGATGTTGGGTGGTCTACTTCCCCACCATATAAACGGGTGCAACGGGTTATCGAATACGATGATGCCACTTTAATGAATGTACCGACAAATTCTCTTCCAAATCAGGTTTTGTTGGATGCAGGATCTTTTTCCGTTCCAAATCAAGTAGGGACTTGTGTCAAGGCCAGGTATGGCCATAAGGTTTCGAGGAAACCGTATGCAAGGAGGCTATGCTTTGAAACACCAAGAGCGGGTTTACAGAAGTTCAAGATGTTGAGGCATTTCAAGGCTCTTACAAGAGATCGGCGTCGAGGAGGTTCGGGATTAAAACCAACTTGGTATTTAAGGAACGAAATGTTGGAGTGTAGGTATTGTTATGCAGCATGCTAATGGTGTTATTAACGTTTACAGGCAGTTGTGTTAACATTACTTTAAAGTTAAAAAAGATTGTCTAGTCTAGGCTTTTTTGTAAGGCAACGTCTATGCATTGGCCACGTGCATGGTAACTATCTCTTCCTAGTATAGTGCTCTATCTAGACTTTTTTGTGTTTACCCACTTTGACTTTAAAGAAAGGCACCCAAAAAATGTATTTGACAGTTTTTACAGCTTGATTATACATTTTTGCATATTTCTTATCAAGTGTTTGCATTTACCCACTATTTACTAACAACATGTTTATGTTACTTGGTCTTCAACACTAGCAGTACTAACGTGCAATAGCAGTTTTAAGTATTCATTCTCACGGTCATAATATACGTGTCATATGTTTTGCATTATATTGCATCACCATGACTACCTTTAGAAACAGCAGCAACAACCAACGAGAGCAGCAGTTACAACATTATCATGAATTTGTCCTATTCGCAACAGTCGTTATCATATTCAATGAAACCCTTTGTATACTTACAGAAAAAACTATAACACATCACAAAATTCGGGAAACTAGTTTAAGATTGTTTCTACTTTATGAAATGCAACACTGTATAATGTTGATTATGTATTCAAAAGTTCTAAACCTGAATCTGTTACTCTAGGGTATCCAGTTTATGTGATCTATGTTGTTGCTTACATTATGTAAAGGTAATTTGTACCGTATATATTTTTCTGTTCCGGTGAGCTTTACAATTTAACACTGAACATAAAAACTTGCAACTTCTCCAAAAGTAAATTACATATATAATTAAACATATATATCTATTCCATTACATTACTTGCCTATTAACATACCAAGTCCAACAAAAATAATTGACAAAGATCCTAACATAATGAAAAAAAACCTATCATACAGCTTCAACTTTGACTTTGCATCAGTCAACTCTTTGTCCAAGATTGACTTGTCCAAAGCAAGAGTATCAACCAAGTGTTCAATATCCACTGACTTCTTCGATCTTTTCTCCTTTTCAAAGAACCCATACACCAGATCTTTATAGTATTCACTTGGCAGATCATCATCCAAAAACTGATAGACATCACAAATAGAGCATTTTACGAATCGCTTCCCAGGGTTTGCCCTTGTTGTTGACGTCTTGAATGATAGATGAAGACTGCATCTGCAAAAGTATTCAACTTTGCCACCAATTAGTCGAGTAGTAGCTGAAGTTCTGGAAGTCATGATAAACAGGTTTTTAATTAACAAGTTTGTGGAAATGTAGGAAAATGTTGACCGACAAATTGGGTGGCGGGGAGTTTATAAAAGTTGCAAAAAGGTACCTTTTATGCTTTTATAACTATATTATTTTTGACCCAAACAAAACTTTATATAGACATACATACAGCTTATTTTTGTTGTAAAAAGTAGAGGGACCTAGCATGACAAACACTTAAACTTTTTTACCCCACACATCACTTATCCTTATGGTCCCGACCATCAACATCCCAACATTCCCTGCTTTATACCTAGGTCACTTTCATTGAAGATTACAAAAAATAATCTGTGTCCTTTTCATCTTTTTTTAGGAAAAAGTCCAGGTTTGTTGTACTATCCCGTATGTACTTTGTTACCTTATTCGTTGATATATTTATATATGAATATAAATACTGTGCAGGTTTATATTTTATATTCTATTATTAAATTATTTTTTGCTTCAAAGTTATTGAATTTGTTATTATGATTTATGTTTTATAGGTATGGTCAGTATACCCCTTTAAGTCTAGTGGTTGCTTCTAATTGTTATTAGTATTTATGTTTTATAGGACATGGCGGAAACCAAAGAAGTCATATTTAAAGTTCACCACAACGGGAAGTTTCAATTTCAGCCACTCCGCTATGTAGGTGGTCGCCTTCTATGTCCGGTGTTTTAGCTCAGCGGTGCATTTACAAGGGTTCTTGATCATGTTTTCAATGATATTGGAGGGGAAAAATGGGCTTTATTTTGTGGTGCACCAAACAAGTCACTCGAAGATGGTTTAACTTTGTTGCACATAGACAATGACGTTCGGCGAATGTATGACATTGCGGATGAGACTGGATCAATGGACGTCTACGCTTCGCACAAGCAACAGCCTTTGTCACAATTTTATTAAAAAACATGGTTTGGCAAGAAGAGGACGCTGGCATGCGTTGCGGTAGTGCAACACCGTTCAAAGAAGGAAGCTAATAACCCGTGTCTATAACGAACGATAGAGGGTTCGAGATCGAGAAAAGGGGGTAGTGCACAACCGAATCAAAACGGTTGCAAGAGGAGGGTGTGGAACTTTGAACTGGAAATGTCGCCGAAAAGGGAAAAGAGATACTCTTTTATGAGGATGTACATGAAAGCAAGCCAGTCATGGGACCGCCAAGGAAAAGAACCAGTTGTTGAGCAAGAGGGTGTGTCAAGAAGTGGAAAAAGGGTTTCTATAACCACTTACAGGCGGGCCATACAGAACGGGAAAGCGATTATGATAGAGGTCCTGGATGCCTGAATGATGGTTTGGTACGTTTATAGACTGCGTTTTTATATTCAATGAACATGTTCATACCACACAGATGTACAACCCCTATTAGCTAGCAACCGCATGACACAAATAAGTAATAGTTTAAGATCCATCCGTTATTACAAAGCCAAATACACACAAACTCCTATGAACAAAGGTACAGGTGAGAGAGATGAAGGAAGTTCCAAAAGAGCTGTTGATGATTTTGAGCAGGATCAGTCAAAGAGGCAGAGGATTGATCAAAACCAAAGGACCGAAAGGTTAAACAGTTTAATTGTGCTTGATACGACGGGACAAAGGCTGGGTGCAGTTCATCCGACAATAACATATCCTGCACTTAAAGTTAACTTGAAAAATGGTGGCACTATAATTAACATCACGAGGTCTGACGGGGTTGAAACTACATTTAACAGCTTGGGTCAGTTGCTACATATTATAGACAGAAAAGATTTGGAAACTGTTTGGAAGTGTGTTAAAATTGGCTATGAGACAGGGCGGGCTGCAGGTTACCTAGGAGTTGATAAGTGGTATGGGATGAAGTGCATGTTTGAGCCCGATATAGAGGATATTGAATGGAATGAAACACTGGTCACGAGTTGGAGATTGTACAAAAAGTGTAGAGTTCATGTGGTTACTACACCGACAAGTTATCTGTACATGCTGGATGATGCAGATTACCCTCTAACATCAACTCTAGCTTGTAACATGTTGTTTCAGAAGCTGACGACAAATAGAATAAGTGAAGTGGCATATGGGCTTGTTGAAAAGATAGATGGAATAGCGCGTATGTAAACTTTAATAATGTTAGGAACATGTTTTATTATCAAGTGTAGGTCATTTCATTTGTAATAGGTCGTTAATAATTATGGTTTATAAATGTTTGTAATTATTTTCTCAGCTCGTGTAGTAAGCCCATGAGCTGTGATAGAAGGTTCTTCTAGAACCAAGGGGAAACACCCCTATTTATGTAAACACTATAAATACCCCCTCCCTAGAAGGGAGAGGGTTGTTGGTTCTAATTGCAATTATCATTTTCACTAATCATTAATTAGTTCCTTCCACTTTCTCTCTCTATAACTTTCTCTCTCTAGAAATACATATTGTTGTGATAAGATGGTGACCTAACAAGTGGTATCAAGAGCCAAGGGATAATTTAGGTTAATATTGATTAGATTTAATAGAAATCCGGACTTAAAAACGTGTTTTAGATTGAAATTTATGAACTTTTTGGACTGAATACGTGTTTCTGCGAGTTTCTGCGAGTTTCTCATGAGTTTTGGCGAGTTAGCCATGAAGATTAGCGAGTTTCTTTGAATTTCTGCGAGTTTCTCATAAGTTTTGGCGAGTTTGGCGAGTTAGCCATGAAGTTTGGCGAGTTTCTCATGAATTTTTGCGAGTTTCTTTGAATTCTGGCGAGTTTGCCTTGTATTTTGGCGAGTTTCTTGTAGTATTTTGGCGAGTTTCTTGTATTTTGGCGAGTTTCTTGAATATTGGCGAGTTTCTTGTCTGCGAGTTTCTTTGGCAAGTTTCTTGTCTGCGAGTTTCTTGTAGTATTTTGGCGAGTTTCTTGGATTTTGGCGAGTTTCTTGTATTTTGGCGAGTTTCTTGAATATTGGCGAGTTTCTTGTATTTTGGCGAGTTTCTTGTATTTTGGCGAGTTTCTTGAATATTGGCGAGTTTCTTGTATTTTGGCGAGTTTCTTGAATATTGGCGAGTTTCTTGAATATTGGCAAGTTTCTTGTATTTTTGCGAGTTTCTTGAATATTTGGCAAGTTTCTTTGGCAAGTTTCTTTGGCGAGTTTCTTTGTCGAGTTTCTTTGGCGAGTTTCTTTGGCGAGTTTCTTCTGCAAGTTTGGATTTCTGCTACTAATCTACATAAACCTAAACAACATCTATCCTTTAAAGATCCATAACACATCATCAACACAAATTTGTAAAAAAAAAAAAAAAAAAAATTAATTTCTAGGGGAGACTAAACGTTCAATTTTTACGCGAAATTCAAATTTTGGTCAAACTGTGAATTCAATTTTGGTCAAATTCAAATTTTAAATCAAATTTTCAAATCTCAAAAATTTTCTTCTAACCTTAAAATTGCATTTTATAGTGAATTTCAAATTTTGGGGAGAAAATTTTTTTCATAATTATTTTTGGAGGGAAAATTAAAATTCACTATATCAATGTCTCTAATGCTTTCACAAATCTCCTCACCTTCCATCTACTGCTTAAAACCTTCTTCACCAAACCTTGCTACTGATGATTCTGAAGATCCATTTGTGGAATTAAACAAAGAAATGATGTTCTTACGACTAAGATGTTCTCACAATTTAAGAATTCAAAGAGTCGACTTCATCGATCCCCGAAATCAAGCAGCAGTGCAAGGTGAAAGAGTTGATGTACAAGGAAGGAATGCTCAAAGGCTTGTCAAGAATGATGAGAATACGCAAATGTCGATAATTTACGGACAATGAGGTTGTAGCATTGGAAAAGCAGGATGACATCAGCAGATCTGGGGAAGATATCATTCCCAACTATGACACCGAGCCCAACTTTGATGAAGAACAAATGGTTGAGGAAGATATCGTTCCCACCTATGACACAAAGCCTATCTTTGACAAAGAACGATGGTTGAGGTACACCCATCTCTGTTGTTCATACTCTGAATGTGAAACAAACTGAGCAACCTGAATTCAAAAATGAAGGAGAGGTTGACCAGCGTGTTGCACAATGTCAGCACAACTGTCTCATGAATGAGCCCTTACCTGCAAACAATACAACTGAATCATCAAATCAAATTCTTGAATCTGAAAACATTCTTCTCAAAAAGACCATTGCTAAATTTCAAAAAGATTTTTCAAAACTAGAGGCACATTGCAAATCTCTTGAACTTAAAATGCAAAGTAATCGTGTGGATACATTAGTAAAAGAAAATGAGCATTTAAAGGCTCAAATTCAAGCAAAGGGCTTTATGCATGTTGCTTTACAAAACAAATTGAGAAGATTAACAGGCAAGAGTGTGGATACTAAGTTTACAAAACCAACAATCTTGGGGAAATCGTCACTACAACCAATCAGTAGTTAAACAACCAACTGCTTTTAAATCTGAACGATCAAAACCTTCAAAACCACGGTTTGCCTCCCAAGTTGTTGAGAATAATCATTTGTCAAATCCAGTCACTCCACATTCTTGGCCTAAGGGATATGCTTCTGTCTCTATTAAACCTCAACAAGTAGCTGCACCTGGCTCTTCTAGGATTAGTTAGAGAACAGTGTCTAAACCGAGAATTAACATTAAAAATTCATATGATTCACATGATGCGTACAAGAACTATGATCTAGAAAAGGCTAGGAAAAGGGCACTACTCCAAAAAGATGGAATCTTAGGTTCACAACCTAGTGTGATGCTTTCTAGTGTGTTGCATAACACTGCTTGTAGTAGCAAACCAAAACCTAAGTTTAATCAACAAACAGTTAGAAATAAACCCGTTGATCTAAACGTAAAACTTCAGAAACCTAATAGGTGGATCAATATAGGACGCAGACTCTTCCCAAAAGAAGTTTCAACATCCCTAGATCTAACCTTAGATGGATTCCAACGGGTAGAGTTTTCAACACTGTTGGTCTTAGGTGGATTCCTACGGGCAAGATACTAAGTAGTTGCATCAAAACAAGTGTTAAACCCACAACATCCATCCCTGAGGTAGGAAAGGAAATCATCAAAATGGCATGTTCAGGTGTCAAGAAGATTATTGACACTACATCTTTATGCTTCTAACATCTGGAACCCAGTTACCATTGGGGATCCATGTTTCTTCTATCTTGCCCCCTCCTATTTTCCTTACAGGTACAACAGCTATGGCTTCTAAGTACAACAGCTTAGGACCCGTTTCTCACCTTCTAAAACATAATGATTCATCAGCTGCATCACCATTGTACTCAATCGTCAAGAATTGGAAACTTTGTTTGCTCCACTATTTGGAGATTCTTTAGAAAGCCGTGCTTCAGATGTATCTAATGTTTCCGCTGCACAACCTGATCATATTCTAATTCTAGATACACCCTGAATCTACAACAACAACCGTTGCTGGAGATGCACCTTCAATCGAATCTTTGATAACACTAGATCAAACTGTTTCCAACAACAATAACACAGCTGATGATCAACATAATGAACAAGTTGAGAAGTTTTTATCGCTGATTGATTCTCACGAGATATTTATGGTACTTCACACCTATTCGATTAATTGAACATACACGGTTAATGTTTCCAATTTCATCATCAACATACGTGGTGTATGTTTCGATTCATTGAAAACATCGTGGGGGAGAGAGTGTAGGTGATCATTGGTTTTTTTGTTTTTCCACATGCTTCTTTGCGAAAACCCAATGCCTTCATGAATTTCTTCAATTAGAGGGAAGAAATGAGACGATCTGTGGTTAAAATTTCTCAAGTTGGTGTTATCGTCTCAATTTCACGGGTTATCTTGTGTGAAGTTACCCAAATATGATGTTATGATGCCTCACACACGGTCATTTTATCGAGTATTTGCATATACACAGTTGATTAGTATTCCGATAGAGCCGCAACAATCGTGGGAGTTGTTTCATTTCGCCTTTCGTGGTTTTGTTTGGTGTGATGTGTCTACATACGTGCGAAGACATTGTTGATTTCTGGCATGTTTCCCTCGAACGGACTTTCTGCAACAAGTCAGATTCTCTTGTGTGGTTTTCGCTCTTACAAATTCCGCATAATCGAAAACTTCAAAAGTTATAAGAAATGTCTACTACATCAAAGTTTCAAATCTGCGGAAAACGGTTGTCGGGATTTAGGGAGGCTGATCTTGAAAAATCGTCAATTGGGGAGAGGTTAATTTGTGTAATACTTATTACATATTTTCCCTAAATGGATTGTGCACACATAACAAAGGTACAACCCCACTTGTAATGAAAGGACCCCGTGGTACGATCGCCACAATCCTATAAAAGGAGCTTAAAGCTTTAACAAGGATTAAAACTTATCAAAATTTTCATTTTTCAAAGTTTTGCTCAACAGAACAAGTACTTCCCCTTATGTTTTCAAAACTTCAAAAGTTAGTATCACTTGTTGAGGGGGAGTATTTGCAAAATCTTTGTTCTAAATCAAATGTTCTTGAAATCCATTTTATTCCAAATGAATTTCCAATGCCTCAAAAAATCATATTTTAATCAACATGTTTTTCAAAAACAACATTCATATGCTATTTTTGAGGGGGAGAAATGTGATTAAAATTGTTGATCAGGAAGTTATGGAATCTCATAACGTGCTCGACTCAGACATCACCAATGAATTGACGATCTTTGAATGTCAGTAATTGAAAAGATTTGTCTTCCAAGACTTATCTTAGTAGAATGTACCAATCCGAGACACTCTTGATTGACATGAACTTTGTCGGGTCTAACCTCCTTTTCAAGGAGTGTTTACATCTTCAAGATAGTTATTAGAGCTAGTTGTCACCTAAAAGCTGATAATGGAACTCTTTAACTATACAATGTAACCGTTTCTCGCGGGGAATTGTCAATCAAGAGTCGATCAATTCAAAAGTGCGAACTCTACCCTCCTCTCATGCATTTCATCAAAACTCATAAGCACATGTGGAGGGGAGTATTTCTGAAAAACCAAAAACTCTCAAGGTGTTACCAAAACATGTTTTTCATTATAAACATCTTGAGAGATTTTCAAGAAAATATTTTTTGTGGTAACATAGGATAGTCATGGAGTTAAAAGGTGACTAAGTTTAGGAATAAACGTCCTATGATCCGCCAGCGCCGGAGGGATCTACCCAAGGACATCACAAATAGTTAGTATTTAGAAGTCCTTATGTATGATTGAAAAAGGAGAAAATGAGAATCGGAGAAAGAAGGAGTTGAAGAATAAAAAAGAAAAGTTAAAGAAAAGGGTGAAAAGAAATAGCCCTTCAAATTATTCAACTTAGGGCAGACACCGGGTTCAATTCATATGCTACTGGTTGTCACAAGATGACACCGGTATTGAAGACAAAGTCGTCATGGACCCAGTGACGCAATGCACTAAAACCTTCTAAGCCACTCAAGTTCTCTCAAAAGAGCTTGTTTCATCCTCACAGGGAACCCTACGTAATCTATCAACTCTCTCTTAGAGATTGTTGGTATTGAAGAAGGAGACCCTCTCCCTAGTCTCCGGTTAGGAAAATCAATGAGCACTAATCGAGTCTAGAGCCATGAGATTCATCAAAAAGATCTCTTAGGAACACTTAGATATTTCATCACTTGTTGTTCAAAACAATAAGGACACAAGTGACATTTTTTCCAGAGTCCTACGCAGATCTTAGCAATCTGCCAGAACATTCATGAGGGGATTCACAAGTGTGATCCTCAGTGATTGAATGGAAATTCTGCCGGGGTCAACATCAAACGGCCCTGACGGCATGCAGGTCACTTCGGTAACTCCTTGTGGGTTACGCTTTAGTGTCTCAAACGGTCTAAGGTCGTGGGGTGATGCTTGTGTACCTCAATGACTAATCTGAACTGAGGGTGTATTTCGGTACATCAAGCGTTATCTCACTTGTGGGACTCGGTTGAGCCAGAATGCCTTTGTGAGAATCAGATATGTGTTTTCACACTATGCTGTTAACACTCTCGAAGTTCAAACTTGTAAGTACTGGATTATTTCTAACCCATGTTTTATGTTTTCTTCTTATGGATGCTCACGGGTGGAAAAGATCGTGTAGACTCTTCACATGCTCATACCAACATCAACACTAATTGAAGTTCTCTCAAAAAGCAAAGAAAATTTCAAAAAGATTCTACATCAAAGTCAAAGAATCTGCAAAGTTATGATATAAAGATCAAAGTTAAAGAATGAAAGCTTCAAATATATGAATCACAAACTTCACCAGAAGTATAAGCATGCTGGTAATGACTTTCATCACTAACAACAAAGATGCCGATGATAAGTGGCACTTCACAACCTGATCACAATAACAAGAAAAAAGAACAAAGATGCAAAGAATCAAAGACGTCACAAGCTATGAACGCCAAAAAAAGTTCAAGACGTCAAATGACCTAAGCAAGACAACAAATGATGACCAACCCTTAGGGGGAGATTGTTAGGAACATGTTTTATTATCAAGTGTATGTCATTTCATTTGTAATAGGTCGTTAATAATTATGGTTTATAAATGTTTGTAATTATTTTCTCAGCTCATGTAGTAAGCCCATGAGCTGTGATAGAAGGTTCTTCTAGAACCAAGGGGAAACACCCCTATTTATGTAAACACTATAAATACCCCCTCCCTAGAAGGGAGAGGGTTGTTGGTTCTAATTGCAATTATCATTATCACTAATCATTAATTAGTTCCTTCCACTTTCTCTCTCTATAACTTTCTCTCTAGAAATACATATTGTTGTGATAATATGGTGACCTAACAAATAATGTAGCCGTTTTTAATGGAAAGTTGCATATTTTGGACGTAAAAATCAGCTTTGTGTGTGTGGTTTAAATAATTGATATTCAAAGAGTCCCTAAGGTACAGAAAAATGGTATTTGCGAATTAAAAGGTCGATTAGTTAAATTCAAAGTGTTTATAATTGTGGATAAGCGTTATCCAAATACCAAAAAGGAGAGAAAATCTGCTAGTACAGCTGCTAGTAGTATAGTCTCATGTGCTTGTTAATTTTACTACTGCCACTGTTAGAAGACCTCAACAAAATGATGTGTACAGTTAAATTCATTTGAGTTGATTATTTTGAGCTATATGCGACATTTGTAAACGTAAAAAAGTTAAATCGCCTTTTTATGCTCGATTACTTACATTAAAAATCTCAAAACATAAAACGAATTGGTTGTATACTTACAACTGGTAGTTAGTTTTACAACCGGTATTTATTTTTACTACTCCAAGTAAAACTGAGTTGGTTGTATAGTTACAACTACTAGTAGTAAACTAACAACTGCAAGCTATTTTAACTACTGCTAGTGATAGAAGAAATCAATGAAATGATGCCACAGTCGTATTAAACTGACAACTGCTAGTTAAATTGTACTAGTCTGGAGTGTTAAATATGTTTTTGTCAAGTGTGCATAGTCACTAGCTTGTAGTTATTAGTAGATTGTAGAATACAAATTGTAAGACTAAAAGAACTCCTTCATTTATAAAAGCGGTTTCTAGGGAAAAGAAGTTGCCCTACGTACAATAGTTAGTTGCCTAATTGATTTTTGGAAACAACTGCTGGTTGCCAAGATTACATAAACAGAGGAAATAGTAAATACGTTGACATACAACGTTTCATACACACAACCTACAACATATTAAGCGTACTACATAATTATAAGTTTAATGGTTACATAATTATAGAACCACTTGATTTATAACTTTCAGCGAGTACGAAAAAGATAACCACTCCATGCTTCCTCCCCATACAGACAGCGTACTAAAACCACAAAGCCTCATTCCCATTAAGCATGATCGATAAATTCAGGCCGACATACCTGTTGAAACTACCCTTCATATATCATTAACCAAGTAAAGTGATAATATTTTAAAGGAAGATGTATAGAATGTTAAGTTACAAAAAAAAAAAAAAAAACTACTATAAAGACAGCCTACTGTGTGATTTAACAAAAGAAGAGATTCTTTCTATGGGGCGATGTAGAAAGTTCCAGCATCTCCTAACATTCCCATGGTGACAAATAATTCAAGTTCTTGGTTGTACACAAATACAGAGTGATGCAAATGATTGCCGCTGTAAGCTTCCACTATTGGAGCATGATGCTTTGTAAACCCAAGCAAATGAACCGAAACTAGGCTAGGGATGGCAAATAGGCTTCTAAATGATCTTATGGAACAACCATTCACGTCCAACAACCATCCACAAAACAATGGCATACCTTCACCAATGATCATCCCAGAAATGACCAGAGAGGTACCAAGATCCGTAACATAGAATGGAACCGGGAGTTCATTTTTTAAAATATGTGGTATGTCTATAACTTTGAATTCACTGGTTACCAAATCAAAATAAATCAACATATAAATCTTGTACGTAACACCGTCCTCATTAGTTAGCTTTTCACTCCCAGTCCAATAGATAAAACGACCCACAACTGCCTGAGTTTTACATTTCAATTTGATTGTTTCACGAGGGGGTGGAAATTTTCAAGGCGTGTCCACCGTAAAGAGTTCAAAGAAAAGACAGACACATACCAGAAACCACTTTGGAAAACAGGATAGGAGACCTTCACGATCGTCTGGTCAAGAGTTACCGGACGGATGCCAAAACCAAAACAAATCTTTGGAGATTCAATTTGATGCGCGTAAAATGGGACAAATACTGCAAGTGATTTTTTGATTGTCGGGTACCAAATAACAGACATTAGATTAGAGCCATAAACAAAACACGAAAGACCATTAGAATTGCCAACTGCAATCAAAGATGAAAGCCTTAAATATGTACGAAGTGGTGTAGCGATTAGCTTTTCATCTAAACCTAACATAAAACCTTGGTGACCCTGATCGAATGTTAGCGTAAAAAACACACATCATTACGACGAACACCGTAATTAAAGATGAAGCTTCCATAATCTATACTAGCCTTCCATAACTTGCAAATAGTACGTAGCTGGAGTATAGACTTAGGAGGTAGCCTACGGATGATATCTAGTTGAACATCCAGTGGGATATTGTTAGACATTTTGTTAAACATAAGCAGAAAGATTGAGATAAAAGATGCGAAGTGAATAGACCAAAAGAAGAAAGAATGATTTTGTTAAACAAAATTAAAAAGATTTGTATTGAAGAAAGAGATTGGGAACAGAGAAATTAAAGGACATGTACCGTGATGTACTTTAGGGCAACCAAATATTTAATTCTGGTGTATACCAAATATTAATAAAGTATACATAACCAATATAGAATTGGTTTGCAAACCATACTCCTTTTTGTGTATGTGCACTTGTATTAAAAAAAGAAATGCAGTTGAGCTTAAAAAAAATACAAAAAATTAATAATCCAGTAATATATAACACAAGTAAAAATACCTATAGTAAAAGTTGAAAGACAAATCATGCACAAGTCAATATGTGAAAATAATTATGGGTCAAACGAACATTGAGGATAGTACCTTGACAGACCGCTGACAATTTTTGTATTCAACCTTGTGCTTCCAGAAGTATTCAAGCATCCGTTCACGGTAAGCTTAACGCTTGTTTGAAGGGTCGTCTACTTCCAGAGGCTGGTTACAGAGCAATCTATACAAAATAATGCACACCCATACTCTGCAATCGCCATACAAGTCTGATTGTTGTGGGACTTTTGGAAACTTGTTTGTGATTTTATAATCCCCGGATGATATGCCCATACTATGCAGTACCCCATCCTTTGTTAGGTAAAATTGAAGCTGTGTTTGTAACTTTCTCTTCAAACCTCGCCACCACCGTGAACCTCTTCCGCTCAACACCCAAGAGAGTCATAAACGTAAACAACTCCAAGTGTGGATATGGAGCACACGAATACCCAGTGTTTTTAGTTTCATTCACGGAAAATACACCCTATATATAAAGCAATTGAAGAATATTATAAGCTGTTTATAACAGTAGTCTTTGTATGTACGGTAAGAGGTCGCCAAAGTGACCTTTTCAACATCTCGCCAAGCCACGGGGTATGTTGTGCCATCCGAATAAGTGGTAGGAATTTTGCCATCTAGGATTTGAATGCGAAAATTACACCCACAAAGCAATCTGCATCGGCTGGTCTAAACAACCACATGAAATCAAGCCATATATCCAAGTGCTGCAGACATATAATGCAAATCAAAACTGTTAACATTTGGTTCCAATGTAATAAAACGAAATAATAAACATGTGTAGGAGACAAGATAAAAATCAGGTTTACTCACTAAGTCAGTAAGCCACCCGCCGGTTCAATCTTCAACACATGCCAAGGCTACCCAAAAACCCCTATAAACAACAACGACACCGGAGCCCAAAGGAAACGTATAAAGTAATGGTTTTTTAAGCTTGAAATAGTTGCGAAGGTAATCAGGCACAATAACCTTCTCCTTGTTGCATTTCGGGTGTCGTAAAAGTTCATATATATATATATATATATATATATATATATATATATAGGGAAGGGATCCAGTAGGAAGAAAAAACTAAAATAAGAAGAATAAGAAGAATTCTAGCCACACATTTCAAATAGGAGGGAGAAATTAAAGGGGATATGCATCTATTTTTGTAGATGCATCTGAAATGTGTGGTTGTGGTTTCTTCTTATCATCCTTATTTTAACTTTTCTTCTTATTTGATCCTAACTCTATATATATATATATATATATATATATATATATATATATATATATATATATATATATATATATATATATATATGAGGAAAGTGAATATGTGGCTGTTGGGTACCTAAGGTTAGGTATAGAACCTTAAAAACGACTGTGTTTTATAAGGGGCCGTTTGGTTCGAAAGAATTATTAATCAGAATTGTAATCGAATTACATTACAACTCGCTTTTGGTAAGTGGGATGGATGGAATTGGAATTCAGATTACATTACATCGGGTGTTTGGTTTGCAACGTAATGTAATTGAATTACAACCAATTACGTCCAGTGATGTAATTCAGATTACATAGCAAACTTGATGGAATCTGTTGAATTACGTTGTAATTCAGATTTTTACGAGTTAAATATCAATATTTATCTTTAATCGTTATTATTATTATTATAATTATTATTATATAACTATATTAGTATTTTTATTAATAATATATATTATTATTATTATTATTATTATTATTATTATTATATTTATTATTTAGTATTATATTATTATTATTATTATTATTATTATTTTATTAATTATTATTATTATAATATTATAATTGTATCAATATTATTATTATTATTATATTTTTTATTTAATATTATTATTATTATTATTATTATTATTATCTATTATTTATTATTATTATTATTATTATTATTATTATTATTTTTTTTTTATAAAAACATCACTTTCATTATTATTATTATTATTATTATTATTATTATTATTATTATTATTATTATTTATTTATTTATTTTTTTATTATTATAAACATCACTTTATTAGAAATTCATAGGATTTATTAAAAATTAGTGGGGAGTCAGTGATACTATCCGTTCCACTTTCCAAATATACAGCCTAATCCTATCAAGATATTGAATACAAAGACGCGGCCCCAATGTCTGAGTCACAGAGAACTTTGATTGCCCAAGAAAAGTCACCGCATCCTTCTCAAGCTCCCCAAAATCATTTTGGTTGTAATTTATTATTATTATTATTATTAATGTTTTCTGAATTACATTACGTTGCAAATCAACCAAACGTAATGACAGATTCTATCAATTACAATTCCAACACATTACAATTACAACACATTCCAATTCTTTAAATTACAATTCATTCAAATTACAATTCCTTCCAAAGATTACAATTGAAGCATCCAACAAAATTAATCCCCTGCCTTTCATCTTCTTCCTCCCCTCAAAACTGACCCATTCCTTTTTATTTTCTTCTTTTCTTCATTCCCCGCCTTTCATCGAGTCTCACAAAATCATTTTGGTTGCGCCTTTCATTGAGTCTCACAAAATCATTTTGGTTGTAATTTACTCTTTCTTTTTAATTGATCTATAATTCTAATCATGTTTTTAATTCCATCTTTTTTGTGGGACTATTGGCTTTATTTGATTACTTGAGTGTCGTTTATTTTCCAGCTATGATAAGTCTTTCACTTCAAATGGCTATTCTATCACAAAGGTGAAAATTGGATGTTATAAAGTAGGTGACTACTTTTGACTGAATATAGGAGTGCACACCAAATGTTTGATATTTTGCGCCACTGAGTTGCTTGTTAAAAATGATGTGTAGTAGTTATGTTAAATTCTTCTATTATAATAGAGGCTATATTGGTACATCCATGATGATGTGTTAGTCAGACTAGTGGGATTGGAACCTTCAAATCTAACTTGTTAAAGTGATTATGTGAATATGTTGTTATGATCTTATATTGTTGGTCCCTTTTTTTCTATGTATTTCTGACTATAGAGGTTTATAAAAATATTGGAGTTTATTTAGCCGTTATGGCGATTGAAGGTCCTAAGGACTCGCTGGATTGGAAATCCATTGTTGGTGCATTGTTGGTGGAATTGGAGCTGGGATGTTGACTGAAATCTGGATGAACAATAAAGTTCAAGGTACTCACTATCAATGATGATCGAAGAACATGTCAAGATATTTTAACGAAGAGAAGAAAAACAATGCATATTCTAACAACATAGCCTATAAATGTTTAGATATGCCTACTGATGTAATGTTGCTCATATGTTTATAATTGTTTGTAAAGTTTGATATGGTTATGTAATAAAAATTGGTTCTTTCTTAATCACTTCTTCATTTTGTTTGTATTAGCTTGTTTCATTTTTTGATCCGTTTCGTTTATATTGGTTAGTAAATTGAATATCAGTAACAACATCACAAGTGATTGACTGGAAAGAAAAATAGCAAAAGCCAAAAGCAATTGTCTATGTGATTAACTTTGACATTAGACTCCTTTTGTAGTTACATAAAATCAAAGTGACCTGTATATAGAGCACAACCAAGTTCTGCAACTTTTATGTAACTAGCAATAAAAAAGATACATAATAAGTCATCTTATCATATACTCAATGACTATAGAAGTCAAAGGGTGGAACAAAAGCAATGTTCAGCATGTGAAATCTTTTTATTACAACAAAATTCAAAAAATATGTGTTACAAATAACTTTGATTAGTTGTACTACTACCTGAGCTAAATAGCAACACACTACTTGATTAGTTATACCAGTACAATCATATAATAATAAGCTTCTTGGTCTTTTATTTTCATCCAACTTGAAAAAAAAATATCCAGTTTTGACCCGTTAACCTACTGTGACAGCAACAATTTTTTTAAGGTAAAACGGACATTTTTCTAGCAATTTTAACCGAATAATGTGTCAAAAAAAAAAGGCAAATAATAACTAAACAAACAAGCTAAGTTAATTACTTACTTAATAAACGTTTGGAAATGTTACAGATGGTTCAGGTTCGCTGCAAAAATTAAGTGAGAGTTATACTTCTGCAAATGGTTCAAGTTTGCTGCAATTTATGTGTGTTTGGGACTAATACATTTTGTTCAAGTATGCTGAAATTTATTTAAGTTCTTTGACTTTATCCGTTTAGAGACTCAACCGAACACTCCATTTCAAATTTGGCCCGCTTTCACTTCATTTTTTTTATCCGTTTAGAGACTGAACCAAACACTTAATTTTGATGCCCTTCCACTTCATCTTTTATCTGTTTAGAGACTGAACCAAACACCCCATTTGAGTTTTAACCCACTTCAATTTTTACCCGTTTAAACGTAAGTCATTAAATAATTGACCCGTTTCAGCAAGTTGAATGTAAGTAGCAGTATCATTAGTTTTGTTGCTTAAGAAATTACAGTTGTCATTATGATAATTTGCGAATTTGAGATGAAAAAAAGAAAGGAAATCGCAATTGCAAAGAGATGAAACTGGAATATAATTTTGAGTTAATCGTGTCAATGTACAATATTTTTTCACCAAAAAAGAAAACTAAACATTCGATAACTAGATAAGCATCATTCCTTTTCTTTCATGCTAAGAGCCTTCTTTTTTTGACACCCACTGATGTTGTGACCTGGTTCCCCACAGAAAGAACAGGTTACTGTCCTTTTTTGCTTCACCTCTAAAGGAGGTTTGACTCTCGTTGCATTTCTTGGACGTCCTTTAGTGTTATTAAGCACAACAGGATCTCGAACTGATATTTGAGGCATCATATCTACTTGAGAAGTTCGAGCACGCGTGTCTTTATATGCATTCTCAAGCTCTGTCGGCTTTTTCCTTATCATCTGATCTTCTAAAAATTCCACCAGAAAATTGTTGAGTCTTTTTATTTCAGAAGGCGCATCTCTTGCCTGTTCAATTGCCTTGGTCCAATTAGCTTGAACATGCCATAAGGCAAGCGAACTAACGCCATTTTCACAATTTGTTTCCTCAATTCCGATACTAGCATTACTAGCTTTGTACCTATAATCAAGTGTCCACCGAGGTAAAATATAACGATCAGGTAGGGTTTCGACATGCTTTTTCTTCATTACATATAGGATATGTTTGCATAATATCCCATGGGTTTCGAACATGGCACATGAACATGTGACATCTAAGTTATCCAAGAAGCGAAAGTTAACGACTCTCCAATATTTTTTATCAACATTCACTTGCCCAACCCAATAACTAGTTTGCTCCAAACTCTTGCTTTTAGTCTCGTGAGTTAAATTGTTGGCTGCTTCTATCCACTCTTTTTGGAATACCTCAAATATCCTTTTGGTATAACATGCGCCTGCAAAAATAGTGTTTAAAATTATATGTATGTCGTAGCTTGTTGGCACTAAAGTGGCTAATGAGAAACAAGATGAATACTAACAAACTACCTGCTTTTGCTTCTATTGGGTGAATAGATGAAAGAATTGGCTTCGAGTTCATAGTCTTGAAGTCTTCATCTTCTTCAGCGGCTCTTCGAGTCTCGACGGCTTTATCAAACTGAATAACAAATTCATTCAACATAGTCTTCGAATTCACGAATCCGTCAAAAAAAGAATGAATACTCTCACTTCTTCCACTCGTTGTCAAGCCAGCAAGAAAAACATCTTTAAAGAATGTTGTAACCCAATATTTTCGTTGGTTATACATCTCCATCATCCAACTACTAGTCTCGAGATTATACTGAACATGTAAACATTCCATTGGGTTTCAAACTCTTCGATGGTATCACTTCTTACCCATTGTTTAAAAGATTCCTGAAAATCATTGTAATGGACTCTAAACGGTTGAAGATGTTCCAACACATGCTTCTTAATGTGCCATGCACAGTAGCGATGTCGAGTGTTTGGAAAAACATGGTTAATTGCATTACAAATTGCTTTATCTTGATCGGTTATAATCGCACCTGAAAACTTGTTAAACATGCACTTTAAAAATTGCTCAAATAGCCATTTGAAAGTCTCCTCTTTTTCATTTTCCAGTAAAGCACCACCAAAAATTATAGATTGACCATGATGATTCACCCCAACAAATGGAGCAAATGGAAACTTAAACTTATTCGTCAAATATGTAACATCAAACACAACGACGTCTCCAAATTTTATATAGGCATCTCTAGATCTTCCATCAGCCCAAAATATATTTCTAAGAGACCCATCATCAAACAAGTCTTTTTTAAAGTACTGGTTAATATCTACTGCAGCTTTTTCTTGGAAATGTTTGATAAGAGAATAAAATTCCTTACCTTTGTATTGTTTTCGTTCTTCACTAATATATCACATTGCTTCGAGGTTTCATTAGGTTCATTTGGAGACTTCATTGCATTTACAGCTTTTCGAACTTGACAAGGTCTCAAACCAGACTTACCAAGTTCCACCATAAGGGATTTGCAAGCCAAGGAGCGGTGAAACTTATTGTGAGAACGATGTTTCATTACTTTAGTTGGTGTAAGGGTCAAATCATGATTATGTGTATCATCAAAGATATCCACACACCATTTCCCATCTTTTGTTTTAGAAATTCTGAGTTCCGCTTTACAACCGGTCCTTACATCTCTTCGACGTTTCTTAGATACCTCATTAAAGCTATTAACCTTCCGTCTTTTAAAACCCTCTTTGTTGCAAACATATAACTTTCTATAAACCTCATTTGTCGTCTTATTTTTATAATCCCAATGTATACGTATACCAAACCCGTATAGAAAGGCATACTGATTATAAAATGTATACACATCATCGGGTGTGTTAAACATCTTTCCCAAAATGTTATTGTAGGACCTTTAATATCTCAACCTTATCACTTTACCAAGCTAACCAAACAAGTAAAACACGAACACAAACACCCACGTTATGCGTAGAAGAAACAAGAAATAAAGATGGTGACTTGATATATATTATGCGTATATGTGTAGAGAGAAAGATGAAAAGAAGAAATTTAATATCAAAGGAAAAACACACACACACACACACTCAAGCACACACCTCAAATAACTCATTTGAGGTGTATTTATACTACAAGTACATATGCCCTAATGGGCTTTGGGATGGGCTTGGATTGGACTTGGATTGGATGACAACTTATACAAGGATAGCTTAACATAAATTTTAGCCATTTAGCTTAGCCCAATCCACGAGCCCGTTGACTATTCTAGCAAGATATCTAACACACGTTACAAAGTTCCTAAATGTGAATGACCATCACTTCTAATAAAAATGTTATGGCTAACAATCTCCCCCTAAGGGGTGGTCATTCAAAAGATGCTCCACTTGATTAGGTCTTTACTTTCCTTGAGCTTGAACTTTGCGTGTAGATATAGAATAGTCTTGATTCTTTGTTCCTTCATGCTTTGTGATCAATTAATGTAGTTGTCTGCCGTTGTCAACTTCGTTGGTTAGGTGTCTCCACGTCTTTCTCCACCATGCTCACACTTCTATTTGTATTTTGGTTACCAATGATGTAGTTCTCGAGTCTTTAAACTTTGTTGATTCTTTGACATTGACGAAGAATCATCTTTAACTTTGTGTTGCCTTTGATTTTGATGAGAACTTTCATGTGTTGTTGGTATGAGCATGTGGAGAATCTGCACGATCTCTTCCTCCCGCAAGCATCCATAAGAAGAAAAACATAAAACATGGGTTAGAAGTAATCCAGCACTTACAATTTTGAACTTCGAGTATGTTAAAAGCATAGTGTGAAAACACGTCTCTAATTCTAACAAAGGCCATAGCTGAATTTGAGTCCCACAAGTGAGATAACGCGATGTACCGAAGTACACCTACAGTTCAGATGAGTCGCTGAGGTACACCGAAGCATCACCCCACGATCACAGACCGTTTGAGACACACTAAGCGTAATCCACGGGGAGTTACCGAAGTGACCACTGTCACGTGGCTGTTTGATGTTGACCGGCAGAGTTTCAATTCAATCATTGAAGATCACGTAGTGAAACTTCTCATATATGTTCTGGCAGATTGCTAAGATCTGCGTAGGACTCTAGAATATATCACTTGTGTCCTTATAGATGAACAACAAGTGATGTCATGTCAAGTGTTCCTATGAGATCTTTTAATGAATCTCGTGGCTCTAGACTCAATAGTGCATTTTGGTTTTCCGAAATGGAGAGACTAGGAGAGGGTCTCCTTCAATATCAACGATCTCTAAGAGAAAGTCGATAGATTATGTAGGGTTCCCAGTGAGAATGAAACAAACCCTTTTAAGAGGAATTGAGTGGCTAGAAGGTTTAGTGCAATGCGTCACTAGGTCCATGACGTCTTTGTCTTCAATACCGGCGTCATCGAAGTGACAACCAGTAGCATATGTATTGAACCCGGTTTCTACCCTAAGGTTGAATATGGAGGGATATTTCTTTTCACCATTTCTTTTACTTTTCTTTTTAATTCTTCAACCCCTTCTTTCTCCTTTCTCACATTACTCCTTTTTTCCAATCATTCCTAAGGACTTCTAATACTAACTATTTGTGATGTCCTTGGGTAGATCCCTCCGGCTATGGCGGATCATAGGATGGATTTACCTATCCTTAGTCACCTTATAACTCCATGACTGTCCTATGTTGCCATAAAACCATTTTTCTTGAAAATCTCTTAGAGTGTTTATGATAGAAAACATGTTTGAAACACTCCGTGAGTCTTATATTTTCAGAAACACTCCCCCTTCACATGTGCTTATAAGTTTTGATAGAAATCTGCACATAGAGGGTAGAGTTCGCACTTTTTGAATTGATCGGCTCATGATAGATAATTCCCCACGAGACACCGTGTACGCTGCTAGTTAAAGAGTTCCATTGTCAGTTTTTAGGTGACAACTAGCTCTAATAGCTAACTTGAAGTTGTAAACACTCCTTGAAAAGGAGGTTAGACCCATGAAAGTACATATCAATCACAAGTTTCTCGAGATGGTACATTTACTGACTTTGATTTCCGTCAATTCATTGGTTCCATCTGAGTCGAGCTCATTTTGAGATTCAAACAACGATCATTAAACTTTTTGATCACATTTTAATCACGTCTTCTCCCCCTCAAAAATAGCATATTTGTGATATTTTTGATATCAACGGATTAAACATCATTTTTAGAATCTTTTGGGGAGACAAACGGATTTGATTTAAGCATGAATTTGGAAGATTTTTATTTTATACTCCCCTTTTAATAAAGCATAATCAATTAAAGGGTTTTAGATGGAGTTATCTTGAGCAAAAAGTATTTTGAAAGATTTTGAAAATATTTTTGAACAATCTTGAAAAATGTGCTCAAGATGATGATGATTTCTCACCAATTTTAAATGTAGTGCACTGAAGCGTACACTTGATTTTTCTTTAAAACCACGAGTTTTGATTTGAAATAATCAAAAGTCATCATTTTTGTCCGGGTTTTGTACTGAAGTATACGAAAGCCATTTTTCAAGAAATTTTTGAGAAACGACATGTTTTGGAAAACATTTAAAGAACTCTCGCTCAAGCATCTGTACATGTCCGTATCATTGCTGAATGAAATTTCTAGAAACGTACAGAATATCGATTATACGAGAGACATGTCGTGAGAAGAATATTTTTTGGATTTTTGATTTTCTATTATTTTTGTATTTTTGAAGGTTTTATATTTTTATATTTTGCTTTTGTTGGTTTTTCAAATTTTGTATTTTGTTTTTCAAAAATATTTACAGCAAAGCTTTTTGGAAAATCACTTTCAAGAAGATTTGAGAAGACGTTCTAACTCCTCAGGGGTTAGGCTTCGCATTCCAATTCGTCGAACTAAATCGTCAAACATTTCTTTTGGAATTTTTAGTAAATAGATCTGCGAGTTGGTAATCAGTCTTCACGAAAAATAATTCAACGGTACCTTCTTCCACATGCTCTTTTATGAAGTGATAGCGGACTCTGATATGCTTAGTCTTTGAGTGATGAACAGGATTGCATGATATGGCTATGGCACTTTTCGAGTCACAATACATAGGTATTTTATCGAAAGTAAAGCCATAATCTGTGAGTTGTGTTCTCATCCATAGAACTTGAGCACAAAACGCATATAGAGACACATACTCCTGGCGGTTGAAAGCGCAGTAATCTTGTTTCTTTGAAGACCAAACTTACTAACTTTTCACCCAAAAATTGTGCTCCTCCTGGATGTACTTTTGTCAGTAACTTGATCACCGTGGTCCGCATCCTGAAAAGGCAATTAGATCAAAGCCGGATTCCTTCGAATACCAAAGACCCTTGTGAATGGATGTCTTCAGGTACCAAAAGATCCTTTTAACCTCTTTGAGGTGCAATCGGTAGGCTTTGCTCTGAAACCGCTAATAAGCAAACAAAGAAAATGAATATCGGGTCGACTAGCAGTAAGGTACGGAGAGAACCAATCATGCTCGATATTTCTTCTGATCGATAGGTTTCCCAAACAAATTGGCTCCAATTTTTGGTGAAGTTACCATTGGTGTTCCAACCGAATCACAATTAACCATACCATGATTTTTCAAAATCTCAGTTGTATATTTAGCTTGATTAATAAAAATTCCACGTGGGATTGATGTATTTGTAAACCAAGAAAAAACTTTAGTTCCCCCATCATGGACATTTCAAATTTGTTTTTCATGAGATTTTCAAAATGTTTTGAAAGATTCGGATTAGTGGACCCAAAATGATGTCGCCCACGAAATATGAACAATCAAAATGTCGTTTTTGCATTTTGTGTAAACAAGGTAGGATCAACCGCTCCTTTGGTGAAATTTTTTGGTCAAGAAAGAGGGCATTATACCACGCCACGAGCTTGTTTCAAACCATAGATTGCCTTTTTGAGTTTGTAGACGTAGTCCGGATGTTCCATGTCTATGAAGCCTTCTCGGCGAACTTACGACACTTCTTCTTCGTGAGTTCCATTCAAGAACGCAGCTTAATGTCCATCGATAAACCGTGATGTTTTTGTGAGCTGATAGGCTAAGAATATCTTGACCGCCTAAGTCTAGCTACCGCGCGAATGACTCTTCAAAGTCTATTCCTTCTTCCTGTCAGATCCTTTGGCCACGAGACGAGCTTTGTTCGAATTAATTACAGTCATCTCTCCATCCCTTTTGTTCTTCCATAACCATTTGAGATCAATGACTCGAATGTCAATTGGTCTTGGAACCATATCCCAAGAGTCATTGATTCCTCAAGTATCGACCCGTCAAGTTATCTCACACAAGCTAGCCACTTGTGAATGACTAACCGTAAGAAACTTAAAACGGTTCAGACACTGATTTGCTGATAATGAAGGCTTAAGGGTATGTGTGTGGGTAAAACCTCAATATCGATATCAAAAATAATCACGAAGATAGATTCAAATTCCTTTAGGAAAAAGAATAATAAACCAAATCCCGTGTGTGATCGTTGAAACGGATTAGTTAACCAATCGCTTCCCAACGGGAGTGAATTGCCAACGTCATTCTTGGTTTGGAATTTAATGCTCGATGTTTTGGATTAATGATTTTGATTTTATTAAACTACGGGAATAGGGAAGGTAATTAAGGGAATCTATTTTACGGGAAATCCTAAGTGCAAAATTAACTAAAAGAAATTAACGAAACGTAAATAAAATGCAACTACGTCTAAATTATATCCTAAAAATGCCTAAAATTACTTTTACTCTAGAAATGATATTAGAAAACTATTTTAGAATTAAAACTATTTTTTAGGATTTTTCTGGATTAAAATTAAAAACTAATTTTTAACCTTTTAAACTAAATTAAAATACTAAAAATTATGAAATTTAAAGGGAAAAATATAAATCTATTTTTATAAAATCTAAAATATCCTAAGAGAATTTTCAAAACTATTTTTTTATTTTTCTGATTATTTTTCTATTTTCTACTAATTTTAAACTATTTAAATCTAATTTAAAATATGAAAAATACCAAATAAAAAGGGAAAAATAAGGAAAAATATTTTTTATGCTTTTTATATTTTTCTTAAACTGGGAAAATTGAAAAATTATTTTTTGGAACTTTTTCTTAATTATTTGCAATAAAAGCTATTTAAAAATGCCTAAAAACTGATTTTAATAAAGAAAAATAGTGAACAGTGACCAAAAATTATGAAAAACTCAGGAAAATTCTAAAATCTTATTATAATTCTATGAAAATAAGAAATCAACAGCTTATGTGTGAGATATTAAGGTCAGTGGAACCTGATATGATATAAGCTACTAAAGATAAGCTAATAAGTGAAACAAGCAACCAAACCAGAATCGAGGCTAGATTACACTAAAATAAGCTAATATCAACTAACTACACCTAATCCTAACAAGCTACAAGCACGCTATGATTCTATGCAACCGCCTAGTTAAGCCATTAGCTTCTAACCCCTACTGTTTGAGTTGTGCACAGCTTATTGAATAAGCCAAACTAAAAATCAAATGTGCAGTCCTCAAGACCACCTGGCAAGCTACAACTAGACAAAGTTTAAGCTTCTAACTCACTGAATTGAGACCAATGCAAAGTCTGCAAGTTATCTGTTTCACACTCAGTATATACTGAGTGTGAACAGGGGAGAAAGTGACTTATTGAACAGCTGATTTGAAGATTAAAAGGACTTGATAAGAATTGACAAAAAGCAGTTTCCAATATTAGACCAGTTGAATTTGTAAATCCCAAAGTTACACTAGATTTGGACTTAAAATGAATCTGTGAGAGGTCAAACAAGATTTGTGAAAAACTGGTTTGAACCTTTTGACTATTTAGAACAGTTTTGAGATTTTGACCAAAGTGAATTTTGACACCAATTTATGAACTGAGATTAATGTTATTAGCTAAAACAAAGTTACCAAAAGCTAGATTACTAAATTCTATACCTAAATCTGTCTTTTGATCTTGAACAAATCCAACAGTGAAGCAAATTTGAATCTATTGAAAATGATATTGACTATTTGATGAACAACTGCTATAACTAAGACTTGAGATCAATTACAATTACCTAAATAAGCATGTATCCACTACATAAATCTGATTAACCAACCTACACCACAGTTTTATAAGCAAATCCAAACACTACTGTCTAACTAGTTTTATGAACTAAAAACAGATTATAAGTAGATTATGCTTAATTGATATAAAACAAAAATCACTAACTACAAATATTAAATCTACTCAGATGCAAACACAGATTCAGAGCATGAAAAGTAAATAACAGATTTAAGAACTTACAAATTTCCTAGCCACTATGGCTTGCAAACAATGAAACAATGAACCTCTAACCTAATAAACCCCTAACCTACTCCAATTCCAGCTCAAATTTAACCCAAATCCAAACTTCAGATCATCCCAATCCAATCAAACACCAGCATAACTTTATTTCCATAAACAATTGACTTTTGTTGACTACTTTTATTAGTAAATTGAGATTTGATTGAAATTAAGCTCACTATAAGCTATCAAAAAACTTAAATGAACCTCTATGAAACAAGAGCTCAAGATGAATCAATCCATAAAATAGATTGATATGATTTTTTATTTTTCAATGATTTTAACTGATTTTTTTGTATTTTTGAGTTTATGAAGAAATAAGCTAGAAACAGATGTATACTGATGAAATAAGCATTTAAACAAAAATAATAAGCAGATTTAAATCATAAAAACTTAAACAAATACTTGAGAATGAAGTCTGAATTTTATTAATCTAAAACTTTTGAGTACAAAATAGAATTACAAAAAAACTTAAAACATTAAAAATGAAAATTACAACTAATTAAGCTACTGAAATTAGAGAGAAGAAAAAGATATCTCAATGTGAACGCAATGAGGTTCTATTTATAGCTAAACTTGAGGTCTTGAGGCTCTTGGAAAGATCTAGAAGTCTGAAATTTGTGCTTCTTTGAGTTGTTTTCATCCCTTGGATCATCATACACGTTTCCCAAATGATATCACCCCTTGGATTAGATCATCCACGATCTTCACCAATGAGAAGGCAGAGATTGAGATTGAGCACACGAATAACATGGCAGGTGCCCATGTGTCGCTGTTGTCGACGAAAGTACAAGAGTACCCTTAATCGCCAGCATTTGACCAATTGACCCGTGTATTTTCTAGGGTTCATAGCATCTGGGTAATTGGGGTAAATATTGGCGGGGTGGGTTTTTTATTATTGTTTGAGTTGGGTTGACCGGTTGGGGGTTGACTCTGCAAATAAACCGTAATGGTGGGAAACGGGTTATAATATTGGACGGGATTTGGTTTGGGCTTGAACCGGGTCTTGCTTTTGGGCCAAGGTTTTTTTTTTGTTTTGTAAATATTGGACTTAGGACTATATTAGTGATCCAAGTTAACTTTAAGGGACCAAACTTGTATATTCGGATTTCCAAGGACCAAAGGTGTACTTTTAAAATCTCTATCAAGGGCCAATCTTGTAATTCTTCAATAAACCAAGGGCTGATTTGCAACTTTTGAAACTTGAAGGGTCATTTCTGCCAAATACTCAAAGTTCAGGGACTAATCTTGACATTTCTTCAAACTTGATTAAAACTTCCAGAAATCATCCTTAGAGAATAAAATCTTCCAAAATGCACAATCCCGACCTTCCTACCTCAAATCAAACTCTCTTGATCTCTCGTGCTCGGATTTACATCTGATTTGCCCTTTGTGTGTTTTACATATCCGTATCTGCACATGCACAAACTCAAGAAAACCACAAATATTAGCAATAAACGGCTCTTTCTTGGTTGTTTTGGGTCGGTTTTGATAATGAAAAGGTATGTGTTTTAGCACATACCAAAATACCCCAGACGAGACCATTGTCGCGTCCTCACGCAATGCAATCAACTCACGCTTCTAAAACCAAGGATTTCAATCTCTTTCTACTAAACCTATGAAGAAGTAGCAAAGATTCCTCAAAAGAGATTAAGAAAGCCTTAATTCTAAAAACGCCTCGCTTACCTTTTAATTCATGTGAATAGATATTACGATTAAGCACATTCCGGTTATGAATGACGGTTTGATGAACTTTCATGTCGATCAATAACTCCAACATTTTTCAAACGACATGTTAGGATCACGGAGTAGAAAACACAACACAGCGTGAAGTGACCATACGGATAGAATACATCGTCCCTGATTTTTCACAAGTCCCAAACTAAGCGTAAAACCGAAATCATTGTTAAATATGATTCTAGATGCTAACACTACCCATGGAAGTTACTTGTGTAATTACCTTTTGTTCCCATTTTCCTATTTTCCTCTAGATTTTTTTATTTTTGTGAGAATTGAATTTCTTCAATTTTCTCGTTTCGATAACTTTTATTCCGATAAAGATATAAATCTAAGTCGATAATTAGTTATCCGCCTTCCCTCAAGAACCATTGTCGTAAAAATGAGGTCCACATCAAGGAATTTTTATTCACTTATATTTTATTTTTCATTTTCATTTTTCAACATTTTTTTTTTGAAATAGAACTTAGACTTTTACGTGTATGAGCTATGAACCACGAGCTTCACGGGTAATTCCAAGACTATAGGCTTCATGAAATGAGGATCCCTACCGGCTAGGCTAAGACCTCACTCAATCCTCGCTAAAGATCCAAGGGTCCGATCTCGACACCGCAGCTCACAACTTTACTTATTACTTTATCACTTATTACTTATTGCTCATTTATTTATTACGGATCCTTGATGTGTACCCAATTTTTAAAACAAAGATTCTTTTAAGAAGATAAAGAACTAACTATCATCAAAAACTCGACATCTCTAATTATTCATTAGACAAATATGGGGTGAAACAATTTTGTGGGAACAAAAAGCCATAAGTACCTTCGATGGGCTCTAAAGAGAACCAACTACTCCACGCTTAGCATCTAAACTCATAAGTAACTCTATCATTTCTCGATCTCTGCAAATTTAAAATCCCAAATAATGAGATCCGCAGATGCTTAGCCGATAATTTATAGATTATCTATGGTTAAGGGAACAAGCTAGGGCTCAACACGCCCGGTCAAGTCAGAATTCTATTCCTACTCACCAAATGAAAGTCAACAAGGTGTCAAAACATATTTTAACTTAGCAAATGCTTCGTCTAATGAAATCAAGTCATGCATATTTAAAATCGCTCAGGGAAACTTGCAAAATCTTGGCCTTGTGAGCTAGAATTCGCATTTTATAGCTTCTTATCTAAGAGACTAGCAAACTTTTCAATCAAAAAGACTCAAAAAAAAAAAAAAAAAAAAATTTAAATTTTGCTCATTTTTGCACAATTTTTCATTTTCTAAGGAAAAACGGGGTTACGAGAGTACACGACAGAAATAAGCAAGTGCGGTCAAATCAAATCGAAGATTACCCTACCCCAGACTAGAACGAAACATTGTCCTCAATGTTTAAAGCAAGGGTATCACGAAAATCTAAAAGCCGTTTATTAAGTATGCTTAAAGATAAACGTTAGTCGATAAGATTAGGATATCGGATTTCCATCAACAACGATCATGAAACTCGAGTGGAGAAATGACAAACTTCGAGCACGAGAGTCTTCATATCGGGAACATCCTAAACACAACATCATAAACAACCAAACACGAAATCAAGAGGCACTTCTCGGCCACTTATTAGAAAATAGAAAGAAGATAGATGGATAAGCATGGGGTGCCTCCCACTAAGCGCCATCGTTTTGGTTACCGAAGTCGCTAGCTTGACTCGATCCCCTAATTCGCTTGTCCTTAGGGAAAGTTTGGAGATCCGAGACAACCATAGATGGAATGTCCCCTCCGAAATAATGTTTCACACGATGACCATTCACTTTGAAATTAGGGCCATCGAGTTGAGAAAGCTCCACCGCTCCATAAGGAAAATCGAGCGATGGTGAATGGTCCCGACCAACGGGTTTTGAGATTGCCCGAGAATATCTTCAATCGAGAGTTAAAAAGGAGAACTTGATCACCAACGTTGAAAACGCGTTTTTTGATTTTAGAATCATGAATCCTCTTAGTCTTCTCTTTGAAAATCAAAGAATTCTCGTAGGCCTGATCCCTAAGCTCGTTTAATTCATTCAATTGAACTTTTCGGTGATCACCCGCGGTCTTAAGATTGAAATTAGCATGTTTCAAGGCCAAGAATGCCTTATGCTCGAGCTCGATGGGCAAGTGACAAGCTTTTCCATACACCAACTTATATGGGGTGCACCCGATGGGTGTCTTGTATGCGGTGCGGAAAGCCCATAATGCATCATCTAACTTATCGCCCCATGAAGCTCGATTTTCTCCTACGGTTCTTTCTAAAATCCTTTTCAAACCACGATTCGAGACCTCAACTTGTCCGCCGCCGTTATGGGTGATACGCGGTAGAAATATGATGGGTAACTCCATATTTAGCCATAACTTTAGCAAATTGTTCATTACATAAATGGGTACCGCGATCACTGATGATAGCACGAGGTGCTCCGAATCGGGAAAACAAATTCTTCAAGAACTTAACAACCACTCGGTCATTGGTGGGAGCCTTCGCTTCAACCAATTTAGACAAGTAGTCGACGGCCACGAGGATATACTTATTACCCTTAGAAGATGGAAATGGTCCCATAAAATCGATGCCCCACACGTAAAAAATCTCACAAACTTGAATAGCATTTTGTGGCATTTCATCCTTCTGTGAAATTTTTCCTTGACGTTGGCAAGAATCACAAGATTTGACTAAATCATGAGCATCTCGATATATGGTAGGCCAATAAAAGCCGGAATCAAAAACCTTCTTAGCGGTGTAGCTTGCACCATGATGTCCACCAGTAGGTCCGTTATGGCAAGCATTAAGAATATCAAGAGCCTCTTGGCCATGAACACACCGCCGGATTACTTGATCCGCACAAATCTTAAACAAGTAGGGATCGCCCCAGAAATAATGCTTAACATCTTTGAAAAACTTTTTCTTCTCATTGGACGACATCCCTTTATTACAAAGAAATTGCCCGCATGGTAATTTGCAAAGTCGGCAAACCATGGGGTGTTTGGGTCTTTCTTAGCAATCATCCCAAGTGTCTCAAGAGGAAATGTTTTCGGATATCTTTTTCTCGAGCACACTTTGATGGGGATTCTCAAGTCTAGATAAGTGATCGACAGCAAGGTTCTCCGCTCCTTTTTTGTCAAGAATGGTAACATCAAACTCTTGAAGGAGGAGAACCCACCAAAGTAATCGTGGCTTAGCATCTTGCTTTGCCAAAAGATACTTAAGGGCATAATGGTCGGTATACACTATGGTCTTCGACAAGACAAGGTAGGGTCGAAATTTCTCAAAAGCATAAACAACGCCAATAATTCCTCAAAGAGTCGTGTAATTGTGTTGGGCCTCACACAATGTCTTGCTCGCATAGTGTATGGGTTGAAAATGTTTCACTTACGCTGCCCCAAGACGCCCCAATTGCGTAATCACTAGCATCACACATAAGCTCAAAGGGCAAATCCCGGGGCAACTAAGATCGGTGCCTCGTTAATTTCTTTTGAGAAAATTAAATGCTTCAACGCATTCGGTGGTGAAGATAAACGGAGCATCCTTTTCGAGGAGATGGGTCAGAGGGCGGGCTATCTTAGAGAAATCTTGGATGAAACGGCGATAGAAACCAAAGATGACCCAAAAACTCCGAATACCTTTGACGGTAGTGGGATGAGGGAGTTTAGCTATAACGCCGACTTTAGCTCGGTCGACCTCAATCCCTGATTTTGAAATCTTATGGCCGAGGACAATGCCCTCTCGAACCATGAAATGGCACTTCTCCCAATTCAAGACCAAATTGGTGTCTTCACACCTTTTGAGCATGTGGTCTAGATGAGAGAGGCAAGAAGTGAAAGAATCTCCATAAACCGAGAAATCATCCATAAAACCTTCCATAGAATTTTCGATCATGTCATGAAAAATAGCCATCATGCACCTTTGAAACGTTCTCGAGCATTGCATAAGCCAAATGGCATTCGTCGGTAAGCAAACGTTCCATAAGGGCACGCGAAAGTCGTTTTCTCTTGATCCCGCGGATCAATCGAATTTGAAAGTAAAAAACCATCGAGAAAGCAATAGAACTCATTCCCCGCTAAACGTTCGAGCATCCGATCCATAAAAGGTAGCGGGAAATGATCCTTCCTTGTAGCATCATTCAACTTCCGATAATCAATACACACCCTCCATCCGGTGACGAGGCGTGTGGAAATCAATTCGTTATCTTCGTTCATAACAACGGTCATTCCACCTTTCTTAGGAACACAATGGATAGGGCTAACCCATGAGCTATCGGAGATTGGGTAAATGATTCCGGCATCGAGGAGTTTAAGAACTTCCTTTTTGATAACCTCATGAATTTTCGGATTAACCCTACGTTGTTGTTGAATAACGGGTTTGCAATCATCTTCCATTAAGATCTTGTGAGTACAAAAACGAGGGTTTATGCCTTTGATATCGAAATTTGCCGCGATGGCACTCTTATGTTTTCGAAGAATCTCCAAAAGTACGGTTTTCTCCTCATCTTTCAAGTTTTTAGCAATGATGACGGGAAACTTGTTCGGTTTTTCAAGAAAAGCATATTCAAGATGAGGAGGTAAATCCTTGAGCTCGGGCTCCTGAGGTTTTTCATTAGACGTTTGTACTTCTTTGATTTCTTCAATCGTAATCTTTTTCGGAGGGAGTGACGGTAAGGGATCTTCATTTAGCAATTGTTCAAGATAAAGGATATCTCCTCCGAAGCATAAACTCCATCATCAATTCCCGGTGGAATCGATTCGTCAGTAGCAAGAAACTCATCGATCTCTTCCAAAGGAAATCACCTCAAACGGAGTGAGAGAAGGGGAAGAGTCGGCAATGATTGGTTCGAAGGTGAATCGTAAGAAGTAGAATTTTTAGCAAAACCGAGAACTTCTTGAGCTGCATTCTCACAAGAAACATCAATAACGCCGATTCGATTGATGGAAGCATCGTCGAAATTTGAGGAGTACCTCGTCGTTGGATTAATGTTGAATGTGACGGCTTCCCCTGATTAACTCGTAACGTAATCTCCTTCGAACACATCAATTAAAGCACGCACCGTCCGTAAGAAACATCTTCCAAGAATAATGGGTACTCGAGGGTCGGCATCAAAATCTACCACAACAAAATCTGGGGGAAAATAGAACTCCCCCACTTTGACAAAGACATCCTCGGCTATACCCTTTGGACGGGTCGTAGAACGATCGGCTAGCTCGAGGGTCATACACGCTGGGGTAAGTGGGGGTAACGAAAGCTTCTCGTAGATTGAATTTGGCATCAAATTAATACTCGCCAAGATCGGCCAAGGCGGAGCATTGAACAATTCCTTGAAAATCACACGGAATGAGGAATTTGCCGGGGTCACCTAACTTTTCGGGCAGTTTCTTGAGGATAACCGCCGAACAATTCTCATTCGTGAGATGTCGTAGCAAGATCATATAGTTTCTCCTTGTTTGTAAGCAATCCCTTAATCGTAGAAGCAAGTTTAGGCATCAGGAGAAGGGCATCCGCAAAACTGATCTCCACATTCAAGTCTTTGAAGATTTGGAAGAACGTTTCCATTTGATGATTCGACTTTTCACGAAGAGTTTGATCTTTAAGACGGGACGGATATGGGATAGACGGTTTCGGATTAGCTTTCTTCACATTAACGGAGCATCTTCGGCTCGAATCTTGGACAACCGTAGGTTGGACATTCACAAGCACTCCCCTTATTAGTAGGAAACACCGGGTCCTTTGTCACCCGGTCTCACTGCCTACCACATGAGAGGAAGTAGAAGTGTTAGTGGTAGGAACCGTGGGTCCATCGTAAGCTACACCACTTCGGTTAGTGATTGCTTTCATGTCACCTCTCGGGTTTGGAATCGTATTGCTTGAAGAGAACCGAACCCGAGGGTTGAGAATAAGATGTGGACGGTTGACTGGCTTGAAAGAAACTAGCCATCATATTCTTTATTTCGCACATCTGTTTGTTGCTTGTAGCTTCCATCTCCTTTTTGAAGTCCGCCCTCATGCCGTTAATTTGATTTTGCAAACTTTTAATGGTGTAATCAGAGTTCTTCATGTAAGTTAGAAAATCGTTGTTCGGGGCTTACTTGAGGAGGTGCTTCATAAGATTGTTGAGGAGGAGGTGGTTGTTGGTAAACTTGAGGTGGAGGAGCTTGGTAGTGTTGATTTCCATGATTAAAATTAGCTCCTCTGCTCGATTAACATGATGATTACCATTGAAACGGTTTTGATTCTGGTTTTGTTTTTGAGGTTGATTGAAACCGGGAGGTCCGAGATAATTGTTTGAACGGTAGCTAAGAAGATTTCGATCTTCCTTGTTGATTGTAGTTTCCGTAAAGAGCATAAATATTCTCATGTGCGTAGCCACCGACGGCTGGGCACTCGGAATAAGAATGTGGACCTCCACAAGTCTCACAAATAGGGTGTACCGCTTTCACTTGTTGGTTCTGATTCTGATTATTCATCTGAGTAATCCGTAAGATATCGTCGATCTTTTGTTCAGTGCGGCTATTTCGAGAGAAGAAGACGTATTTGATCGAGATGATGCACCCCTTTCGACGGTAGAATCCCAATAATTGTAATGAGCGGTCATGTTCTCAATAAGATCGTAACATTCCTGACGCCTTTTCATGAAAGTTCCACCAGAAGAGCATTGATTGTTTCACGGTGTCTCAACGTCAAACCATTATAAAACGTATCAATTTGAGTTACAAGCAACATGTTATGATTCGGACATCGATCAATCGCAAGCTTTATATCGCTTCCCAAGCTTCAAACAAAGATTCGTCGGGATATTGCCGGAAATTACCGATATCGCTTTCTCAACTTCGTCACCATCGACGGTGGAAAGTACTTTGCCAAAAACTTCAAACCATTTCCCGAAGGTATGAATCGAATTCTTCGGGATTCGATCAAACCAAGATGTGGCATGATGAGTCAAAGAGTATGGGAAAAGATACAGACGAGCGGGGTCATCGGAGACCCCCTTCTGTTTCATACTCTGAGTGACGGTCAAAAATTTATCAAGATGTTTGTTTGCATCGTCATCGGGTAAACCATGAAATTGACAACTGTTTTTTACTTGTTCTATCATATGGTGTTTCAAGCTAAAATCGATAGCTTGAAAATTAGTCGGTGCAATGGGTCCTCCCCTCCCGTACATTGTAGGTTGACATAACTCCTCCATCGCTTCGAGATCGGGAGCTACATTCTGATTATCGGGAGGAGGATTAGGACCGGGGTTTGGTGGTCCGTTGGGAGCAGCCATATTACGTAACTCGGCACGCTCGATTCTGCTTCAAGTCGTCTAGATCGAGATCGAGTGCGCATGCACTTAAAACCAAGGCAATTAAAATGATACGGTATTCGAAAACACAATGAACTTAACCAATAATCCCAAGTGAATAAATCACCTCTATAAGAAAACGACAAGCGAGCGGAGAAGCTTATTTAGGTCAGCAAGCTTATTAAAACCCGCTTCTTTACGCCGCAATTTAATGTCGCCGCCCTTATACCCACCACACGCTTTGTTTATCGATAGAAGTAAATCAATTCACAAGTTTACACAAAGGCAAGTTTTTGATCTTTGGTTCGGAACTTATTAATGATAACACCTCCGCTGAGAATGTTATATAATTGGTGTCTTCTATTTATTAGCAAAAACACAAGAGAAAATCTTTTTGTATTTTTAATATGATATATATATATACAAAAGAAAAAGGAAAATATTTTTTTACTTTTTTATTTTATAGAAAAATAGTAACTTCACGAATGAAGGATCTCGAGTCACTAATCGTCAAACCTCAAACGATATTGTCGTGACACAACCTCCCCGGCAGCGGCGCCAAAATTTGATTCAATGAGAACACGTCAAGTTATCTCACACAAGCTAGCCACTTGTGAATGACTAACCGTAAGAAACTTAAAACGGTTCAGACACTGATTTGCTGATAATGAAGGCTTAAGGGTATGTGTGTGGGTAAAACCTCAATATCGATATCAAAAATAATCATGAAGATAGATTCAAATTCCTTTAGGAAAAATAATAATAAACCAAATCCCGTGTGTGATCGTTGAAACGGATTAGTTAACCCGAATCGTTTCCCAACGAGGAGTGAATTGCCAACGTCGTTCTTGGTTTGGAATTTAATGCTCGATGTTTTGGATTAATGATTTTGATTTTATTAAACTACGGGAATAGGGAAGGTAATTAAGGGAATCTATTTTACGGGAAATCCTAAGTGCAAAATTAACTAAAAGTAATTAACGAAACGTAAATAAAATGCAACTACGTCTAAATTATATCCTAAAAATGCCTAAAATTACTTTTACTCTAGAAATGATATTAGAAAACTATTTTAGAATTAAAACTATTTTTTAGGATTTTTCTGGATTAAAATTAAAAACTAATTTTTAACCTTTTAAACTAAATTAAAATACTAAAAATTATGAAATTTAAAGGGAAAAATATAAATCTATTTTTATAAAATCTAAAATATCCTAAGAGAATTTTCAAAACTATTTTTTTATTTTTCTGATTATTTTTCTATTTTCTACTAATTTTAAACTATTTAAATCTAATTTAAAATATGAAAAATACCAAATAAAAAGGGAAAAATAAGGAAAAATATTTTTTATGCTTTTTATATTTTTCTTAAACTGGGAAAATTGAAAAATAATTTTTTGGAACTTTTTCTTAATTATTTGCAATAAAAGCTATTTAAAAATGCCTAAAAACTGATTTTAATAAAGAAAAATAGTGAACAGTGACCAAAAATTATGAAAAACTCAAGAAAATTCTAAAATCTTATTCTAATTCTATGAAAAATAAGAAATCAACAGCTTATGTGTGAGATATTAAGGCTGTAGTGGAAACTGATATGATATAAGCTACTAAAGATAAGCTAATAAGTGAAACAAGCAACCAAACTGTAACTGAGGCTAGATTACACTAAAATAAGCTAATATCAACTAACTACACCTAATCCTAACAAGCTACAAGCACTGCTTAATGATTCTATGCAAACTGCCTAGTTAAGCCAATTAGCTTCTAACCCCTACTGTTTGAGCTTGTGCACAGGCTTATTGAATAAGCCAAACTAAAAATCAAATGTGCAGTCCTCAAGACCACCTGGCAAGCTACAACTAGACAAAGTTTAAGCTTCTAACTCACTGAATTGAGACCAATGCAAAGTCTGCAAGTTATCTGTTTCACACTCAGTATATACTGAGTGTGAACAGGGGAGAAAGTGACTTATTGAACAGCTGATTTGAAGATTAAAAGGACTTGATAAGAATTGACAAAAAGCAGTTTCCAATATTAGACCAGTTGAATTTGTAAATCCCAAAGTTACACTAGATTTGGACTTAAAATGAATCTGTGAGAGGTCAAACAAGATTTGTGAAAAACTGGTTTGAACCTTTTGACTATTTAGAACAGTTTTGAGATTTTGACCAAAGTGAATTTTGACACCAATTTATGAACTGAGATTAATGTTATTAGCTAAAACAAAGTTACCAAAAGCTAGATTACTAAATTCTATACCTAAATCTGTCTTTTGATCTTGAACAAATCCAACAGTGAAGCAAATTTGAATCTATTGAAAATGATATTGACTATTTGATGAACAACTGCTATAACTAAGACTTGAGATCAATTACAATTACCTAAATAAGCATGTATCCACTACCTAAATCTGATTAACCAACCTACACCACAGTTTTATAAGCAAATCCAAACACTACTGTCTAACTAGTTTTATGAACTAAAAACAGATTATAAGTAGATTATGCTTAACTGATATAAAACAAAAATCACTAACTACAAATATTAAATCTACTCAGATGCAAACACAGATTCAGAGCATGAAAAGTAAATAACAGATTTAAGAACTTACAAATTTCCTAGCCACTATGGCTTGCAAACAATGAAACAATGAACCTCTAACCTAATAAACCCCTAACCTACACCAATTTCAAATTTAACCCAAATCCAGCTTCTGCATCATCCCAATCCAATCAAACACCAGCAGAACTTTATTTCCATAAACAGTTGACTTTTGTTGACTACTTTTATTAGTAAATTGAGATTTGATTGAAATTAAGCTCACTATAAGCTATCAAAAAACTTAAATGAACCTCTATGAAACAGTAGCTCAGTATGAATCAATCCATAAAACAGATTGATATGATTTTTTATTTTTCAATGATTTTAACTGATTTTTTTTTTGTATTTTTGAGTTTATGAAGAAATAAGCTAGAAACAGATGTATACTGATGAAATAAGCATTTAAACAAAAATAATAAGCAGATTTAAATCATAAAAACTTAAACAAATACTTGAGAATGAAGTCTGAATTTTATTAATCTAAAACTTTTGAGTACAAAATAGAATTACAAAAAAACTTAAAACATTAAAAATGAAAATTACAACTAATTAAGCTACTGAAATTAGAGAGAAGAAAAAGATATCTCAATGTGAACGAAATGAGGTCCTATTTATAGCTAAACTTGAGGTCTTGAGGCTCTTGGAAAGATCTAGAAGTCTGAAATTTGTGCTTCTTTGAGTTGTTTTCATCCCTTGGATCATCATACACGTTTCCCAAATGATATCACCCCTTGGATTAGATCATCCACGCATCTTCGACCAATGAGAAGGCAGAGATTGAGATTGAGCACACGGATAGCTGACATGGCAGTGCCCATGTGTCAGTGTTGTCAGACGAAAGTACAAGAGTACCCTTAATCGCTGTTAATTTGACCAATTGACCCGTGTATTTTCTAGGGTTCATAGCATCTGGGTAATTGGGGTAAATATTGGCGGGGTGGGTTTTTTTATTATTGTTTGAGTTGGGTTGACCGGGTTTGGGGGTTGACTCGGGTAAATAAACCGGGTAATGGTGGGAAACGGGTTATAATATTGGACGGGATTTGGTTTGGGCTTGAACCGGGTCTTGCTTTTGGGCCAAGGTTTTTTTTTTGTTTTGTAAATATTGGACTTAGGACTATATTAGTGATCCAAGTTAACTTTAAGGGACCAAACTTGTATATTCGGATTTCCAAGGGACCAAAGGTGTACTTTCTGAAAATCTCTATCAATGGCCAATCTTGTAATTCTTCAATAAACCAAGGGCTGATTTGCAACTTTTGAAACTTGAAGGGTCATTTCTGCCAAATACTCAAAGTTCAGGGACTAATCTTGACATTTCTTCAAACTTGATTAAAACTTCTAGAAATCATCCTTAGAGAATAAAATCTTCCAAAATGCACAATCCCGACCTTCCGGCTCAGCTCAAACTCTCTTGATCTCGTGCTTCTGGATTTACATCTGATTTGGCTCCTTTTTGTGTGTTTTTACATATCCGTACCTGCACATGCACAAACTCAAGAAAACCACAAATATTAGCAATAAACGGCTCTTTCTTGGTTGTTTTGGGTCAGTTTTGATAATGAAAAGGTATGTGTTTTAGCACATACCAGTCATGTAGACGGTATTGTAGCAGTTCCTCCTGCATCGCTTCTATCCATGCGGGTTCTGCCATTGCCCCCCGAATGTTCTTCGGTTCAATATTGCTAATTGAGCAAAGGTAAATGCACAAGTCGCAATCGGTGGCAAGTTGGCGTCTCGTCTGAATTGGCCGTGAAGGTTCACCAATAACTTGTTCAAGCGGATGGTCTTTAGTCTACTTCAGAGTAGAAGGATACCGTAGATTATACGAGTGCGAGTTAGATGGTTCTCGTAAGCTTGAAGATGATTCAGCTGATTCCGTAGCAAACAAGTTTTCAAATAAGTCTTCATCTAACGTTGCATCATTCTGGTTTTGTGAAGGTTCTCCTTGAAATGATATGTTTTGGTTTTGCTCATCAACTGCTGGTAAGACTGTTTCAAGAATTGGAGTTGCTGGAGTAGATGTAGATGATGTTGATGAAGTTGGTGCATTGGTTTCGACCGTGGAAGATGCATCTTCTATTGGTGGTGGTGGTGGATGATTTTGAGCGGGTGCAGCGGAATGATGGTTTGATGCATTTGTCGAAGTTCCTCCATAGTATTCATCAAACATTAACTCGAAGAAATTCTCCCATTCTATTTCATGAGGTTTGTCAGCAAAAGTTGATGGAGCCCTTTGTTGTACAAGTCCTGAACTGATGTGTCCAGAAGTCTGCGGGTTTAGTGCGGGTTCTAGAGCGAGTCTCTCAGAAGCCATTTTTGAAAGTTCATCAAAATTTACATTCATCGTCTCCATGATCCTCCTAGTTCTCCTGTTATACACCCTGAATGCCCTCGAGTTATCTAAATATCCAATGAAGATTCCAATATCACCTTTTGCTTTCAGTTTTCCAAGATCTTCTCTCTCATTCGTAGGATAGCACAAAGCGACAAACACGTGAAAGTAAGAGATATCGTTTTCTCGTTGTTCACTAGCTCATATGGGGTTTTATTGAATCTTGGGTGGATCAGGGATCGGTTCTGAGTAAAACAAGCAGTGGCAACAACATCAGCCCATAGAAATAACGGTGCACTGGAATAAATTAGCATTATGCGAGCAGCTTCCACATGAGTTCGATTTCTTCTTTCAACTACCCCATTCTGCTATGGAGTTCTAACAACTGATGTCTGATGTGTGATTCCAACATCTTCCAAATAAGCTCTTAACTCCTGATTAGTAAATTCTGCGTTGTCGTTTACAACCCCTCGGAGCTTGAAGAAGTACTTGAATTCGCTTTAGAAAGGTGATGATGATGCCTGGTGCTTCGTCTTTTGATCTCAAAAACCTAACCCATGTATATCTTGAATAATCATCGACGATAACAAGAATATAATTTTTCCCATTAATGCTTTCAACTCTCATTGGGCTACATAAGTCCATGTGCAACATATGCAACCTTGCTTCCGAACTAGGTACGGATTTAGGTTTATATGATGCTCTTTTGCTTTTTCCTTGTTCGCATGATGGACATAAGTGATCCTTGGTGTATTTGAACTTTGGAAGTCCATTGACGATGTTGTCTTTGGCAAGTTTGTTGATTGTGTCGAAAATGAGATGGGATAGACGTCTATGCCACAACCAAGACTTTGTTCCAGGTGCTCGTGTCATAAGACATATTGGTGATGAAGAGGCCATTTGGTTTATGTCGATAGCATACAAGTTTGTATCACGATTCCCAGTTAAGAGATTAGCGCCATCCAAGTTTCTAACGAAGCAAGCATTTTTCCGAAAAGCAACCTCTAAATCTGCATCACAGAACTGCCCGACTGAAAATAAATTGTGTCCCAACCCTTCGACATAGTAAACCCGAGTGATCAAATAATTTCCAAAAGGTAGATCTCCATAACCCATGATAGCTGCTACATGATCATTTCCGAAACGTACAGTTCCCATGAATCTCCAGATGAAATTGATCAGCAGCTTCAAATTCCTAGTCATGTGCTTGGAGCAACCTGAGTCGACGATCCAAAGACATATTTCAATAACCTGCCAATAACATAAGAAGATTTTGGAGACCGTTTTGATTTTGGTTCCTTTGGGTTAGAGGTAAAATCCTGATCACACTCAAAAAAGTTTTCTACTGGGAAAACAGGTTCATCACTCATTCTACCATTCTGGAGTGTGAAAGTTCTACCCGTGGGTTTCCAAATGTCATCCCTAAAGTAAACACTATGCTTCTTATCAGTAGTGTAAAGCCTAAGTTTTGCAACTAGTCTTCCTATTTGTTTAGCATAAGTTCTTTTAGGAGCGTTCTTCTTAACATGCTTATCATTCACATTCTTAGAAACACAATCATCATGAACATTAGTTAAAGATTTCTTGCAAGTTAAACAAAGAGATTCAACACATTCATTAGACTTAGCAAGTTTCATAGGTTCATTACATTCAGATGAAATGTCTTTCTTATTGTAAAGCGGTAAATTCCTATGGTGGTCTTCTACTTTCTTCTCTTTATTCAAGCTACTACTCTTAGAGGCATGCGAGACTCTATTGTTCCTTGTATTGCTCTTAGGCTTTAGTCTGCTGCTCCTAGAGGTGCTTTCTAGTCCTGTAGAAGGTAAGGCACACGCATTAGGATTCACTTTGTTATCAAGAGGACTGGTTTCGGCTATCCTAGTCTCTTTAGAGTGCTTGTTTAAACTTATGTCGTTTGTTCCATATGTTTTAGATGTGGAGGCAGACGCATTAGTGGTACTCATCTTAAAAAGGCCAGGTGCTAAACCTTTTGGTGTCTCGATAACCGCTTTTACATTTTCAACATTTTGTTTAAGCAAGGCAGGTGGAGTGACTGGTTTTGATAAATCATATTTCTCATTGACTTTTGGAGGAGGCATAGAAACAGACATTTTTGGTTTTAAAACCGGTTTGGGAACATTTGCTTTCTCCTCAGTCAATGGTTTTGTAATCTCAATATCCATCGCCTTTCCTTTTGACATTCCATTGAGCCCTTAAAAGATCATTTTTCGCCATGTCATTGTAGGCACGCCATACGACAGTTTTCATACTTGCATTCCTCGGTTTTTCGATCAAGTTGTTTAAAATATGAGACAATTTCTTTTTCAAGTTTTTCAAGAGCTTTTTCATATTTTGAAACAATTTCGGAGGTCTCAGACGGAGTCTTTATGATCTTCAAAGAATATGTTTGTAAAATAATGGACATAATATCAAGAGTCGAACATCTTCAAAAGAGAATTATTTAAATTTTCCAAAACTTTGATGTGTTCAACATTTTCATCACTTGCTTTACCAGTGGATTTATTGTCCTTAACAAAGTCAAGTTTCTTTCAAAAATGCTTGTTCAAAATGAATTGACCTTGAGTTGATGTTATTCAATTGAGGGCAATTTGAGTTTTAAAAAACTTTTTCATTTCATCATCAAAACTAGAAAACCATATATTAGTTGTAATATTGGTTTTAGATTTAACAGTCTCTTGAAGATCCCCAATTCTAGTTTTAACGTCATCTAAAATGCTTCTAGCATCACTTGTGTTAAAAGGATTGTTTGAAGACATTTGTTCGATTTTCGAAAGAGATTTTGAGACAGCTACAGTAGTTGAAATAGGTTTTGAGACTGGTGTTGACACACTGTTTGAAACACTGGGTGTTATGGAAAATTTTGACTTTTCTTTTTGTGACACAAAAGTAATTTCATTAATTTTGTTCCATTTGTTATAATCAATTGGTTTTATTTCTGAATTCTTTTGTGTCATTTTTGATCTACTCTCATCAGATAGTTCTAACGTTTCAAGAGAATCATGAACAATTATGGGTTCATGCAAAGGTTTTCCATTGTTCAACACATTCCGTTCTTTCTGAGCTTTCTTGAGGAAACAAGGAGGTGTGTTACCAAGAGCCATTTTTTGAGTTGTATGAAAATACGGATTTGTTTGATTACTCAGCATATTGGTTGATTTGGCTGAATGACCCGTTGTATCAAGAAAATTTTCCAAATTTTTTATCTTTTCATTCTTATCAATAATTTCATCAAGAAGAGAATCTTCTCGTTTTGAAAAATCATCAATCAACTCTTTCTTCTCTTTTTCAAGATCAGAAAACAGTGCTTTTTGTTTAGAACGTTGGTTTTTAAGATAATAAATTTCCTCGTTTAAAGATTTTATTTTTAAGTTCAAATTAACATCAAGTGTGTTATATTTGATTTGCAATTGTTGTTCTCTTAAAACGGAATCTCGATAACCAATTTCTAATTCTGACTCTTTGTTTTTGTGAAATTCAAAAGCTTTTGCGTTCTCCTTGTAACTCTCAAGCTCAGGGGTCAATTTAGCATTCGCGGCCTTAACTTCGCGATTGACCGTTTTAACTTTCTCAATTTCAATGCCACAGCTTATTGATTAATGTTTCAAAATAAGCACGTGTTTCCTCATCGCCTTCGTATTTTGTGCCACACAGCCTCCACTAGGATCCACATCGGAGTTTCAGAGTTAGTATTGCTACAACTCGGATTGTCCATGTATGTATCATAAGTAGGTGCTGGCGTCACAGAATGCTGTTCGTCATGAGTAAACACATCAAATATGACATTGTTATAGCATGGATCAATGATTGGTACCTCATATACTACATTGGCGTCATAAACAGGAGGTGCGCCGAGTCGTTGTCGTACTTAGTCTCCTGAAGATTTTCCATGAAGATGCAGTTTGCATTGATTTCCTCGAGGTCTTCCAAATCATCCATAATAGCCATAAAGTCATGTTCCTCAAGACTCAACTGAAGTCAGCGCTTTTCCTTTTGTACCAACATGATAGCTTTCTGAATATACGCAAGATCCTTCTTTTTCGGCTTTGTAGGACAATTCCTTGCCATGTGACCCACTCCTTGACAGCTTGTAACACTTAACCGATTAGCCTGATTAACATTTCCATAATTCCCAACGACTGAGTGCAACATTCCCATTCTGATTCTCCATCGCTCTATTCCCAACATTCTGCCCCATATGATTTCCAACATTCTCGACCCAACCGATACCCCGATATGGAACCGCTTGATTACCTATGTGAAATCCAAGTAGTATATCCTGTTGATTCCCAATAACTCCAACCATTTGTCCTTGATTACCCATATTCAAACCCTACTGCAATTTTGCCTCGCTGCGAGTGTTTGATGAAATCCTTTGGTTGTTGTTAGTTGGTGTAGAATAGCGACTTCTGAATGCTTTACCCAAAAATGCAAATGCATGTGACAAAGCTTCTTCTTGTTCAGTTGCAGGATCAGTGATTCCTTGTTCCTGGTATTGTGGATACGGTTGTTGTTGAATGACTTGTTGTTCTGGTGGATAGAATTGTTGTTGAGGGATAACAGCTTGTGGTTGTGGAATGTATTGCTGCAAGTTGTTGTTAGTGGAAGATGATGAAGCTTGTTGTAGTGAGTTCACTGGAGTTGGAGTATTTGCCATTAGTGCTAATGGATCATGATTTTTTGCCAATCTTTCTTTCCTGACTTCATTCACTTCAATTTGGTTTTGTTTCAGAAAATCGTTGAGTTGATCAAAGTTCACCTGATGTAAGTCTTTTGTTTGGTTGACAATAGTGACATATCGTCCCCATTCTTCTGGAAGATTGTTGAGAAATTGGATGTTTTGAATGATAGTTCTGGGTGCCAACTTGTTTCTGATAAGCTCATTCATCAAAGTGCAAAACCTTCCATAGTAGGATTCAATGGATTCTCCTGGAGTTGATGTGAACTTCTCCTATTCAGTTAGCAGCTTGTTCTCCATGTCTTGTTTACCAATTTCTGGTCCATAACATAGGCTTCTAACACGTTCCCACATATCGAAAGCAGTTTCACATTGCCAACAAAGCAAAGATGTCTCTTGGCAATCCTAGTTGGACAAAGTGAATTTCCATGTCATCTGCATCGACTTGCATCTTATCCTCTCCAGTGTATTCTGATTCATATTGAACACGAAATGATGGTGGGACAGGAGGTGTTGCATCAGGATTTCCAGGGATTTGGACTTGTCGAGGCTTGAAGGGTCCATTCGTAATGGATTGAATCATGAGTTTTCCATTAGGTTTGGTCTTGATGTAGCGGAGCATACGACTTGTCCATTGAAGATAACCACCTTTTTCCAACATATGAGGACGGTTTTCGGCACCGGCTACATGAATGTCTTGTTGAGTTGCCATTGATGAAGGTATGATATGATAAAGTTGATGTAGGATCGATTCAACGATAAAGGGGTTGTGTTTGATGAAGATGAAGCTCGGTTGAAAATTGGGTCTGAAAACTTAAAAACCTTAATAACTTCTTTTCTGAGCGTATTTAGGACTTGAAGCTTGACCTCAATGGGCGTGCCAATCTCCTCGTTCTCACGGTCGTTTTGATGTGTAGAACGCTGAAAACGGAGTTACGGTTCAAAAGTTATAGTCGTTTGAAGTTTTGCTTAAGATCTTACTCGTAAACTTGTTCTTAGGCGTAAGATATGGTTGCTTAGGCGTAATTTTTGTTCCTTAGGCGTAAGTTTTGAACCTTAGGCGTAAAATAGTAACCTTACGCGTAATAATTAATTCTTATGCATAAAAATATCCTTACGCGTAAGATGTTAGTCTTAGGCGTAAAAAATATCTTACTCGTAAGAGTTAATGCTTATGTGTAAACTACAGATTTAGGCGTAAGATTGAAATCTTATGCGTAAAAACTTGTTTACGCGTAAAACAATAATCGTATCTCTCTAGCTTATCCAAGCTAGTGAGATTTCACAAGTCGAAGTGTTCCACAAACTTATCCAACTGAGGGAAGCACTGAGTCACCGTTGTTGCACGAAGATTCTTTACCAAAAACTTATGCGTAAAACCTTATGCGTAGAAAGAGGGTTTTGACTTTTTCTTAAGCGTAAAAAGAGAGTTTTGACTTTCTGTTCTTACGCGTAAAAAATGTCCAGTTTTCCAAACGATTTCTTATGCACAAACAGCTTCCAAAACACTCAAATACCAAGAAAGTTATAACCTTTATCACCCAAAGTGTTGTTTCTGCTTATGCGCAGAAAAGGACTACCAAATACACACGAGTTTAAAAGTGAAGAAAAACACGTAAAGCTTTGAACTTTTTCCAAAAACTAGGATCTTTAACACTATAAAAACCTTAAAACATAAGAATCTTGAAGATTTTAGTGCAAAAATTAAAGTTTTAAGCGTGACAACTTTGAGAACGAAAGACTACGCGTAACACTACACAAAAAACTTCAACCAAAAACACTCCTAAACCATTGTTAGGCGATTGATACCAATTGTAGGACCTTTAATATCTCAACCTTATCACTTTACCAAGATAACCAAACAAGTAAAACACGAACACAAACACCCACGTTATGCGTAGAAGAAACAAGAAATAAAGATGGAAAGATGGTGACTTGATATATATTATGGGTATATGTGTAGAGAGAAAGATGAAAAGAAGAACTTTAATATCAAAAGAAAAACACACACACACACACACTCAAGCACACACCTCAAATGACTCATTTGAGGTGTATTTATACTACAAGTACATATGCCCTAATGGGCTTTGGGATGGGCTTGGATTGGACTTAGATTGGATGACAACTTATACAAGGCTAGCTTAACATAAATTTTAGCCATTTAGCTTAGCCCAATCCACGAGCCCGTTGACTATTCTAGCAAGATATCTAACACACGTTACAAAGTTCCTAAATGTGAATGACCATCACTTCTAATAAAAATGTTACGGCTAACAGTTGTCGTCATTAATTTCAATTTCATCACATCCAATATTCACTTGGTCTTCGTTCGGTTTCTCCCAAATATCATCGTTAACGACCAAATAACCATTTGTATCAATATCTTCATTTAACTGGGCTTGCATTTGCATTTCAGTTGCCATGCTCAGAGTGAGAGGTCCTGGTGAAGAAACAATACACGTAGATAGATGTTAGGCCATAAAGGTATGAAAAGCTACTTTGAAGTAGAATAAGAAAGATATGAATGATTAGTCAACTCAAACTAAACATGAAGATTGGATAAAATTCAGTACAATAATGTTGTTAAAATTTACAACCGACGTCAATTCAATTGAAATTTTAAAGGAAGTAGGTATTCGAAAAGAAGCAAATCCCAAATTTCTCAAAAAGTGTAAGCATAACATTAATCGAACACTTGGTGTGTGACACTGCGATTCATAATATTTTGTCATCAGATAGCAATAATATTGAAACATTTAATCAAACACTTGGTGTGCGGTTCATATCATAATCCTTTATCATCAAAATTCTTGTACTCATTGACTTAATCTTACAATATAAACACATGAATAAAACGAAATTTCTATTCTAACTCATATGCAAATTGAGATTTTGAGATTCAATGAGAAGATGTGGGTTTCAATTGAAGTGGAAAGAAAATAAAAGGTAATGAAGACACAAACATCTAAAGGTACCTTTGGTTGAATAGCTATTCGGGATAGCATTGCAGGGTTGCGGTTGAAGTGGTGATTCGCATATGGAGAAAGAGATCATATAAAGAAACACAGGGGTCTGGTTCCCCTTTGCTTTAGATGTGGAGAAGAAGTGACTTTGGGGTTTTTATAGTTTTACCAAAACGACGTAGTTTAATTGAGTTCTACACCTAAGCTTGTGTACACTACAGCCACACTCACTTTTCCATATATATATATATATATATATATATATATATATATATATATATATATATATATATGAATAACATTAACCATATGATAATGATGTTAATGGATTAACAAACACAAGATACCTCTACAAACGGTTCAATTCTGGGCGAATACAAGTGACTAACTCGACGCTTTTGGGGTTTCCTAAGTTTCCTAAAACATACTTGAAAAATAAGCATAAAACAGAAAATATTCATTTCCTTTAGAATTTAATAAGGTGCTTTACATCGGAACCGGCAGCCGGGATAATAGCCTCATTAATGACACCTTGCGATCTTGTAAGACGGCGGCAAGGAGTAGCTGATGTTTTTGATAGGCCAGTTGGCGAATTGACAGAATCAGTCATCTTCTTATAATGTTTTACAATGCTATTTTTTTTACTGAGGTTGTCGTTCAATTTTACTCTCTTTCTTTTGTTCGTATTGTTACGGGAGAAAAGTTCTTCCAATGGAGGTTTGTCATTAGGACCTACCACATTTGCAAATGACAATTTGTTGGATTTAACCTGAGATTTAGGGGCTTCAGGGTCTTTCTTTGTTGGTGTTTCTTCTTGGGTAACAATAGCGACATCATTGTTACCGGATCAAAGGCCAACAAACGAGTTTTCCTCAACCACATTCACTTCTTGCTAATCAAAATCCATTAAATCTAAAGACGGAACAAACAATGTTTTATCGACGCTTTTGTTGAAATTATCTTCGGAGGAAACACGTCCCAACATAGGTGTCATTTTGGCCAACCACATTTACATTTGACAGGTTGTTGTCTTTGAACTGCGATTTGAAAATATAGTATGTTAAAAACAACACATTAAAATCTTTTATTTATCGGCGTTGTTTTACTAATAATGTAGATACCTCAAGAGCTTTGTTTGTTGGTGTTCCTTCTTCTGTAGGATCGTATATTTTATGTTGTTTAGATGATTCGGGTGGTCTAGGTAGATGATTAAACAAGATATCCATGGTTAGAGAGATGAAGAGAGGAGAGAGTGTTTTCTAGAGAGAGAAATAACAAAAAGTGTAAGGTTAGATTATGAGAAAGCACCACCCTTCTCTTAGAGGGAAGGCTATTTATAGTTACAGACTAAACGACCTCCTGACGGCCTGTGGATCAGGTATACAGTAGGTAAAGACCTGTCCTTACTCCACGGTGTTGCACTAAGCTAAACTATGCTAATAACTAATCTAATAAACAGTAAATAACGAAATGTCTACGAGCTAACTTGTGCTAGTCTATAGTTGGGGTGACCGATACTTCACATGGAATTTCTAATTCCTAACAATCTCCCCCTAAGGGAGGTCACCCCATGATTTACATTTCGAATCCTAGCATTCTATTTTATCTTCAGTCTTGAGCTCGTAGACGTTAATTCTTCACATCCGCAATCTTTGTGCTTTAGCATTGATTCTTCAAAGTCCGACTGCTTTGTACTTTAAGTGGAGGTCTTTGAACTGATCCACATCTTTGATGATCTTCGAGCTTTCATTGAGATCATCAGCCACAGTAAATCTTTGGATCACACTTTGTAGTGTTGCCTTCATGTGATGTTGTGACTTTCGGACCGACATGCTCACACTTTCTGGATCATGACATCTTTCCATCATAATAGCGGAAGCTTTACTGGTTCATGATATTTGCAGTAGCGTAGCAGAAACATAGTATAAAAATATCTGAGCCAGGTTATGTAGATATGCACCAGTCATGATTTCTTCAATTAAGTGTGGATGCTGTGAGCATGCGGCTTTGGATTGACTTCTCACTTGATCACTGCAACCGTCCAAATGTACCTCCAAACAACTGTTAGCAATAAAACACACGAAAGTGTCTTTGATCACTTTCGTTGAATTGAGGTACGCGGCCCACGGTTCCCTGTTGATCAGTACAAGTACTGTCTGTGATCAGGTATAATTCCGAAGAATCTCCTTGACAGGGTTTCACAGCTGTTCTAGCCGTTCTCAAACCGGAACGTCTCAAAGAAGACAACACGGAGTGAGTGAACCAGCGAATTGAGATTCACTGATTTATGAAAAATTGATTTGAAAACAATCGTGTATTGCTTGAAGAAAGAGTTTTGCAATACGACGAAGGTTTTATGAGAAAGATAAATTTTCAATCAAAAATACTTTTTGTATTTGAAAAGAGTACACATTCGATGTGCTAGAGAAAAGAAGAGATTCGCACATCGAACGGTTTTTCCAAAAGTATTTTTTCAATCAGAGATACTTTTTGTATTTGAAAACATGAATACACATTCGATGTGCTGGAGAAAAGAAGATTTTCACATCGAACGGTTTTTCCAAAAGTATTCGTCAATTCATTTCCTGGACCAAGGTTGATTCAAGAGTGAATCGCCCCATCGTTTCTGTCCAATTGTCACAAGCTTAATCTTTTGAAAATATCTCACAAGTCACCCACCAAGAGCTTGTTTGATGTTGGCTCTAGAAGGATTTCCATCTTCATCGTGAATATTTATCATATCACTCGGATGTTCTGGCAAAACCACAAGGATAATGCGTAGGACTCTCAATATATATACTTACTTTCCACATAGTGTGAAATAGCAATTCTTCATTATTTTTGTGTCCTAATGAGATATTGTGGATGATCTCTTGGCTCTAGACTCCATTGTGCATTTTGGTTTTCTATGTCGGAGACTAGGGAGAGGGTCTCCTTCTTCAATATCAACAATCTCTAAGAGAAAGTCGATAGATTATGTAGGTTCCCCGTGAGAATGAAACAAGCCCTTTTAAGAGGAACTTGAGTAGCTTGGGAAGTTTAGTGCAGTGCGTCACTGGGTCCATGACGTCTTGTCTTCAATACCGGCGTTACCTTGGTAACCACCAGTAGCATATGTATTGAACCCGGTTATTGCCCTAAGGTTGAATTATTGGAGGGCTATTTCTTTTTACCCTTTTCACATTTAATTCTTTTTCATTCTTCAACCCTTTCAGTGCTTACCGAGACTTCATTACTAGAACCTTGTTGGGTTTATTCCAGTTCTAGCTCTATCTCAGTCCGCACTCTTCCCATATTCTCATTTTTCTCCTTTTTTCATCATACCTAAGGACTTCTACACTATCTAGTGGATTGTCCCTGGGTAGATCCCTCCGGGTCTGGCGGGATCGTCGGAACGAATACCTAACCTAACCATCCTTATAACACCATGCCTAAAGTAAATTGGTCGGTCTTTTGGTATTGTTCTTTCCTTCATGAAACCAATTGAAAAATCATTTGGAAAATCAATCAAGGTACTTGTGATATAAAATCAAAGTATTTTGTACCTTAATTGTTTTGATCATTTAGAAATGCTCCCCCTCAACATGTGCATATGATTTTGAAATTGTTTAGCACATGGAGGCAAGAGTTCTTTGAAATGATTTCTTGATCACAATTTCCTTAGAAAAAGCCATTTGAATTTCTTTGGTAAATTCTCCCCCTCAATATGTGCGTAGGATATTTTAAATCATTTTATCACATAGAGGAAGAGTTCTTTTAAAGTACATCCACGATCACAAAAGCCATTAAGAAACCATTAGAAAATCAATCAAGGTACTTAATGTTGAAACATAGAAATCTTTGTACCTTGAAAGTTTATTTTGTTTTTGAAATGCTCCCCCTCAATATGTGCTTCGATATACGAAAGAGTTTAGCACATATTAGAGAGAACTTGCACTTTGAATCAAAACGATCATCTTTTATCAAATTTCATATTAAATCACAAATTCTCCCCCGATCAAAAATATCAAACCCTTTGAGATTTTGGATCCCAAGTGATTTAATAAGGTTTGGAAAACATGGGAGAATTGTGGCCTTGTTTAAATACTCTTCTGGTTTTTGGTTAAATGCTCCTCCACAATCATGTGCATTATGTATTTCAAAATCGTTTGGCACATGAAGGAATGAGTGCTTTTGAAACAATCACCCTTTAAAACCGATTTGAGATTTAAGTCACGATCTCTCCCCCGATCAAAAATTTCAAACCTTTTGAGATTTATGATCCTTATTGATTTAAATTATTTAGAAAATTTTAGGGGAAAGACGTGGCAAGATTTAATTTTGAAAACTGATGGATAAGGAACAGTTTTTCGACATTAAAGATTGTTAGTGTCAGGTATGATAGTTTTTAAGAGATCTTTAAGTAAAATAAAATAATTTCACAATCAAACGAGAACAGAAAAAATTTCATTTTGAAAGATCTTTGGGTTTTAAAGAAAAATCATACCATGACATAACATTAAATCTTTATATCACCACTTATTTTGTACAAACGGACTTGATTGATGAAATATTGTTTGAAAATATTTTATTTAAATCACTCTCCCCCTCAATCAATGACCGTAGTCGATGATTGAGTGACTTAAGTTTTGATAAAATGAAGTCCGGTGATTTTCAAGATTAAGTCCAATTTATTTTCAAAACCAATATTTTTCCATTTTTCAAAACAATATTTTCAAAATTGTTTAAAAAATGGTATCATTCACTACTATCCTGCACAAAGATACGTTAGGTGGTTGAGCTGCTTTTGTTGTTGTTGCTGGAGGTTTGGAAGAAAACCATCTGCTTAAGCAGTGAGACTTCTTACGTTGCATTTTTTTCATGCCAACTCTTCATAGAGGTCAAATTAAGCTCCGTTTCTTCATTTGATGATGAAGAAAACCATCTGCTGATGCAGTGAGACCTCTTAAGTTGTATTTTTTTCATGCCAACTCTCCATAGAAGTCAAATTAAGCTCCGTTTCTTCGTTTGTCAAACCAAGATATAGTTACCCTTTCCTTTCGGCATCCAATCATCTTCAATTGTGGGATCCGGATTGGGAACATTCTTATATACCAATATACCTACATACGTTAGTGAACACACATACAGATATATGGTGGTCGACATCACCCAAACAACAATCGACTAATAAAAGTGAATCCAACATATCTATCAGATCATACAAAGGCATGGGAATTATATGTTTATCAAACTATAGTCATCTAATTCTAACAATCATATCCTAGGCACCTAGTCCTTCAACGTAGGTTAACATGTTTTGCATTTAAGTATATAGGATAATTAGATAAACTCGTTAGATGATATAGATTTGAAAACATTCTCCCCCTCAATCAATGACTTATTTAAAAAAGCTAAAGTCATTGATTGAGTTTGCAAATTTATATAAAAACTCTGATTCTGATTGATTTTTCAAGCAACTCATTTTCCACCATTTTGAAATACAACAAATATTTTTCTGAAGAATTTTAGACGGAAAAACATTTGTGTAGGAACATCAGTCCTTCGACATACTTTCCTCAATATGTTTTAGGATAAGTGCACGAAATTTTTGAAAATCGTTTAAGCGTAGCACTTTCCTTCTTTGAAAACCGGGTTGCTATCGGAAATAATAGCAAGCCATGGTTTAAGCACGGGTTACAGTCAGAAGTAACTGCAAGCCATATTTTGAGACATGTTTTGGAAAAGAATATTTACACCTCCTGCTCGAACTTCATCTATGGTCCCGTGCCATTATTGAATGACATTTCTAAGACCGCATATGTTATCGATACCAGAAGACATGTCTTGAGAAAAACAATATTTTTGGAATTTTCTGATTTTTCAAATTTTTATGGATTTTTGTTGGTTTTATATTTTTCAATTTTCTTTTTGTTGGTTTTATATTTTTGTATTTTGTTTTTCTGATAAATATATACAAAGATAGAATAGATTATATAGTTTAAGAAAGATGATGATACGAGTACCGAGATAAGGATATCGAGCAGCACGTCGTAGAAAATAGAATTCGTCATCTCTTAAACATTCACCACCAAAGCTTCCGAGGCTCCAGAATAGAAGATAGAACATGAGCTTTTGAGAAAGAGAGACTTTGGCAGCTTCCCCGCAAACCAAAAATCCATAAGATGAGCAGATTTGAAGCTCTATTTCAAGCTTGCCTTAGCCAGGTGCACAGAGAAGCACACCATTATCATAAATCCCTCTGCTCCTTTTAAGAACGATAGATGAGATTCTTCGTTCGGGGTTATATCATCAAAGAGAACAGCAACGTATCATCCCACACATAAATAACTCTTCTCAAATTTCAATCCACTGAAGTCTGAAGCGATCCATACCAAAAATTTGTCAAGAGACCACTTTCCCCCAAGTAGATGAATTGATGCAGTCAGTCTCTTAGACTAGAACTCACGAACCCGAATACACATATACCCGAAGACAGAGAAACTTACACCATCGAAGTAGCAGATTAAGTCCGATAGCTAAAGAATAACCCCGATGTATACTTTTCTCTCCCCTGATGATAGTGTATGAAGTTCAAGAACCCGAAGTACCCGAATGCCCAAAGAGAGAATAATCGATAACATTGAAGAAGCAAGCCAAATCACTGATTATCTCAAGGAGGACTATCTCTGCGGATTTCAACTCCGGAATAAGTGATTATATCTCTGAATCACTGATTAAGCACTTAAGTGAAATAGCTGAGCGTCCCCAATGTACACAATCTCTCTCCCCTGATGATTGCGATAGCATCGAAATCATCACACACTTGTGTACCTCTTTTATCACTAGAAACTAACACTCCCATCTCTTCCCCCACACTAAACGCCATGAGTCAAACCTTGAGTTTCTCTGCGGTAATGACATACGTCTTCCCGGGATATCTTCAATCACTTACAAGTATTAAGTTCATCAAGTTTACTCGCTTTTAGATGCGTGTCTCCTTCCCCCTTGCTGGTTTTGATACTTCAGAATCAGCAACTCTTTGTAAGCCCGTATACTTGAAATCTTTTGATAAGAACACATGTAATCTTGTGGGAATCAACTTGCTAAGGTAGAATGTGAGCAAGTCTAATTGGGGATTGAATCTGGACTTTTCACTCTCCCCCAATTAGTGCTCTCCCCTAAACCGACAATCTTTTTGATGAATGCTTGAATTAAGAAGAAGTCTTTAGATCGTTAAATGCAACTCGTCTTTAGTCTTCTAACATGTAGCAGAAAATGTAGAACCGACAGTAGACTCGACCTTCTTCAAGATTGTCTGTTTGGAGATCAGAAAGTTAACATCTTCATCTCACAAAATGCGTTCCAATTAACTTACATGTAGCAAATCCCCTTAACTCAAATCCCTCCCAATCAAACAAGAACAGAAAGATGTTCATCAAAGAAATCAGCCTCGCAACTGGAAACACTTTGTCATTAATCATATTAGCTTGTGAAGATGTCAACCAACGGCTCTTAGAAGAAAACTCCATGTGAAGATAACCCGATAAGAAGAAGCTCGATTCTTACATGAGTTTGGAGCCTTTTGACCATTTATTCTCATATAACACAACATGCAGCAGATTCATACTTCTTCTCTCCCTCAAGAATTGCATACGGAGTTGCCATTCTTGATTGAATAAGTGAAAATCATCCAAATGTAGTCTATTCACACTTCTCCCCCTCAAAGGTAGCATATGATATCGCCATCGTCATTATAATTGAGCAAGTGGAATAAGAAAACAACCATCAGTAGTCCGGTTCACTTGATAATTGAAAGCACATGGAAAAAGCATAAAGCATGTTGATGAGAATGGTCATTAATAAGAAGATTTCTCTTCTTCAGAAGATAAAGCGCACTGAAGCGTACACTTTTCTTTTCTTTGAGGAACGAGGCTTGAACTGTTTTGTTCAAACGTCATAAGAAGATTTCTCTTCTTCAGAAGATAAAGTGCACTAAAACGTACACTTTTCTTTTCTTTAGAGTACGAGGCTTGAACTGTTGTGTTCAAACATCATAATCTCTCTCTTTTCATCATCTCTTGGTAAAACTTGTAATCACCCCATTATCATTTAGTAGGCTCTTTGTTGTGACAGCTGATGAAGAAAACCCAATATGATGAATTTGACTCTGAAGTAAAACTAACCCGAACTCGTGACTTAAAATTGCACATATGTAACAAAGAGCGGTGCCGAGACATCATCCTCCATTGAATCTCTAAGTATTCTATACTCTTCATCCAACCAACCATCAAGTATTAGACGTACATCTCCTCTTGAAAATCCACAATTGAATGTGACATTGAGCAATACAACGTAACTCCTTAAATTGATAGTTATTTTGTGGTGGTAAGAACCCAATTCCCCCAAGTGGTAAAAGAAAAGGAAAAGTCACCCAACAATAACTAGATTTCCAGGTCTTCGTTTTTGATAATAAGCTCGAACAAGGATCTTGAAGAATCTTCATTCAACCATCCCCGATACCTTCAGATACTAAGTACACTCGCCCGTGATATTTCACTTCAATCTCAAATAAATAATAGTGAATTAACCCCGTTGTCACATCTTCTGGTTAAAAGCTCAAATCTAGCCTCCTTTGATGTTTTAAGTGAACTATGATAATGGTTTACATCCCGACCATGGTTAAAAGAACATAACCCCGTAAAACCATGTAATAACCAAACTGCCATGTAGAAAATCCAAACAAACACCCAATTCATGAAGTACACCCTTTTATCCCTTCTTTGACGTAGAAACCGTAACACCATCATCAGATAAGATCCCAAAATACACTTTCCTTTCTCCAGGATGGTTCCATCATCACGGGATTTTACAATTCTATGGTTTAAACCGAGAAATAGTTTCTTTCGCAGGATTTTACAAAACCAAGAATAAACCGTAAGATAGATCCAGAAATGCACTTTACTACCAGGATGTTTCCATTGTCACGGGATTTTACAAGTCTATGATTCAAACCGAGAAATAGATTCTTTCGCGGGATTTTACAAAATCAAGACAAAACCGTAAACAATGTCAGCTTGAATGTGTTATAACAACTTTGGTTTCGGTGAATATCAGTTTTAGGGGAACATGCAGCGGTTCATCAACGGTTCATTATGCAACATCAACAATATCATCAACCATCCAATAAACACTTTGGTAAACACATCATTCACGCATTCTGTCGGCTATTGCAGAGACAACATGGTGAAGTAAACCCGATATGCCAAACTTGATCATGAAGTGAAATTCTCCAGATTTGTTACTTAAACTTGTACTAATCCTTGTGAAGAAGAAACGGTGTACCCAATGTACAAAACCTCTTGACGTATCCTCAACTGCGTGAGACACCGAAGTGATAGTTACGTTGTGGGTTAAGCGAGAAAGAATCACAAAGGTAACTAAATAGCCAAGTCTTTATCACACTCTATAAGTGCCCAAACAAGTCATCTTCGCGGAAGGGTAGAACGAAAGAAGACGAAAAATAAGTAAACACGCTCGGAAAAACTCACTTCAAATCCAAATAAGAAATACCGAATACAAACAACCCCGTAGTCAGTTTTGTTCAACCATCAATTCAAGCCATGAATAGTATCCTCTGTGAAGATGTATAAACCAAAGTATCAAACCTCATAACACAACAACTATCATCATAATACCTCATGATCAAATCTCATACCCCGACAAATCTCATTGTCAAATCACAAGCGACCCGATTCAATTAGCACGAAATGACCTAGTCCATAATAATAATATTAGGCCCAACATCTAACTTGCAATTAACTTAAGCCCGTTTCATTCGTTTAAGCCCATGAGACCCGATTAAAAATTCATTAAGCCCAGTCCAATCCAACACATATTCAAATCCGGTACATCAAAGAATGATACAATATCCAGAAATCACATATCAAAAGCCCATACGTATCATCAATCAATATCCAATTTTAATCAATCAACTCAAATACACCAATTATTTTTCTACCATATCACGTTAATGAAAACATCATGATATCACACTTTTAATCAAAAGCCCATGAGATAATTATGCTAAGTTTCGGCCCAATGGTTACTCAAGCTATTAAAGATTTCAAGACCATTCCAAATCTGGCCCAATCTCACCTTAACCCTAATAATAAGGGTATTAAAACGCCTCACCGACACGCTGTCACACCCCCAAATTACCGGTTTTGCAACAGAATGGAATACCTGGGGGATGACTGTCATAGCATCAAAGTTACAGTTATATCGAACAACCTAAAGTGTCGCTTTGAAAATATCGTTTGATTAAGTAAAATAATCAAAGTTTACAAAGAATAGGTCTCAATAGATTTCCAAAGTACCAAAATGAGTTTGTTACAATCAAACGATAGTTAAGTGCATAAAATATGTGTGAGACGCGTCTTCACTACGACTCTATGATAAGTCCACATGCATGCCATGAAGTGAATGCCTTAGATACCTGAGATAAAACATGCTAAAAGTGTCAACACAATGGTTGAGTGAGTTCATAGAGTTTGTCTAACATGTAAAGCTTTTAAAGAATGCTCATGCTGCAAAGGCAAAGTTTTTGGTCATTTAGAATAGTCCACAAAGCAAAGGCATTGTAAATCCACTCAGTTCCAAGTTTCTCCCATACAAAACTTGCAACCTGTGTGTTCACAACCCACTGCCAAAAGTAGTATGTCTAGAAGTCAAGTACACGTTATCAAATCCACTCAGTTCCAAGTTCCGCCCATACAAAACTTGCAACCTGTGTCTTCACAACCCATTGCACAAAATATAGTGTGTCTAGTGGTCGAGTATACGCTGTCATAATAGTTCACAATATAGCACCACGTATATAATAATGTATGCCAGGAAAATCCCCTAGAATAAATAATATGCGTTCCGTAACATAGTGAACGAGAGGTTAACCGACCTCTAAAAGCGCTATCCATACTACCTACTAATAGGAGATTAACAATGCGAATGTACGAAGAGTACATCATACAACTATTAATATACAATTAAGAACACTCCGAACATGGGAGAATTTGCACTGCTCCGTACAAGGGAGACTTAGTATTGCTCCGTTCGCATAGGGAGACTTTATAGTGATGCTCCGAACATAGGAGACTTTATAGTGATGCTCCGATCATGGGAGACTTTAGGTCAAGTTCATAGCACGTACGGTTCAATAAGTTCAAACAAGTCATAAGTTCGTATTTAAGTTCAAGGGTTCCATTCAAAAGTTCGTAATTAAGTTCAAGTGTTCCATTCAAAAGTTCGTAATTAAGTTCAAGTGTTCCATTCAAAAGTTCGTAATTAAGTTCAAGAGTTTAAGTCGAGTTCAAAAGTTCAAAACAGTCAAAGAGCTCAAAACATATCAAAAGGTTCAAAATAGTCAAAGGGTTCAATATTATGTCAAACAAGTTCAAAATAGTCAAAAGGGTTCAATATAAAGTCAAACAAGTTCAAAATAGTCAAAAGGTTCAATATTAAGTTAAAAGAGATTAATTATATGTCAAAATATTTTAAATCAAGTTAAAAGAGATTAATTATATGTCAAAATGTTTTAAATCAAGTTAAATGAGATTAATTATATGTCAAAAGAATTAAATCAAGTTAAAAGAGATTAATTATATGTCAAAATTTTAAATCAAGAATTTTAAATCAAGTTAAAAGAGTTAAAGAGATTATATGTCATTAATTATATGTCAAAAGAATTAAATCAAGTTAAAAGAGTTCAAATATATATGTCGAAGGGCTCAAAATCAAGGAAAGTGGTTCGAATAATAGTGTTCATAACATAGTGATCAATTTAGTTCGGGCATAATCTACTTACTAGCATAAGTAGTGAAACAACAGCTATTTAAGTTCATATAAGTGTAAAGTAAAAGCAAGTAGTTGAGCATGTATGTCCCCCAAAGAGTTTATAAAACAATTAAACGAGTAAAAGTGGGGCTACGAACTCACCTGATGCAATGATTATAATGACAAAAGTGGGTTCACAGAAATGAGGTGCAATCTCTATCTGCAACCTAATATGAATGATATGTTCTAATGTAAGCCATGAAATAATGTCGTGCATGCAAACTCATATGACCTCTTGTCAAGTTACAAAATACTTTACAAGTATTTACGTTGAAACAACATCCTACGATAGTCGTTTAGTGATTTATCAAGAAATATAGTTTTTCATCGCAAAATAATGTACTTTAATAATTCGTGAAAGTGACAAAATGGCCTCGAAAAGCTAGTCGTAAAATAATGAATATCGAGTGTTAGGAAACAAACTCAACGGTTGTGGAAAGCTTGTAGCCTTATCTCAAAGTCTTAGCTTTTAAATTTTTTAAATAGAGGTCTCGATCATGGAGAAAAACATAGGTGAAGTAGGGCACTTGTACCAAAAATATTGTTTAAAGGTAGTTTTCAGCGAAGTTTGAGTGACCGCATTTTATTCGTTACAACTCCGTTTGACGAACGGTTGAACATTTTGGAAAATAGGCTAAGTGAACTTACTTTTCCTAGAAGACATCGTTTTCTAAAAAGTATCTTATCGATGTGAAAAACGACTCTCAACATGGTAACTAGCAACAACTAGTTTGGCTATTAGAAAATATATATATATGTGTTATACTTGTGAAAGTAGTTACGACAACCTTATTTAAACGCGTGTAATTTAGTCGTTATAAGTCCGTTTTCTACGTTTTATGTCCTTAGTGTTAAAGTATACTAATATATTTTGATAAATCTCATTTAGATAACGCTTAAGACACATTTTTACCCTTAAAAACTGACAAAGATGTGTTTTCCTCGAAAATATAGTTTTCGTCGTTAAACTTGAAAATATCATAACTTCTTCGTTATAAATCCATTTTAACCCGTTCACCACGGTTTCGTTTTAAAGTATATTTTCTGATTATCTAGCCCAAAATATTTTTTAAACTGTCAAAATTTTCAGACTTTGCAAAAATGATCAGACCCTATTTTATAGTTGTCGAAAATGATTTTTCTTGCGTAATACTTATTCTAACCACTTCAAATCAACACCAAATCTATCCTAAACCTACCATACACCTTCTTAGGGTGTCATGGGTTCCTAGACATCATCAAAAATAATATATTTCAAGGGATTAATTATAGGATGATTATAACAAATAATAAGTACTAAAAACAATAAAAAGTGATATAGATACACATGAAACTTGCATGTTTTTGTTACTAGACCATAAAAATGTTGGTGTTTAACTCCCAGAATAGGGTTAGATAATCAATGTCAGCAGAAACAAATACCACTAGGTGGTTACTGGATATCACTTGGAATCGTGTGATCACTTTCCAAAGTAAACTATTCGACCCTAATGCCTGGGTTACACGAATATCTACTTGGGATAAGACCAAATGTAGTTATAGAATTAGGCACAATTCAATAACCCTTTTGCTTATAAGTGTTTATCGTTTTATGTGTATATATCATGCATAATCAGATCTCCTATTTATAGGAGATTACTCTTAGCTAGTCAAATGGAATTATGAGAATTAATCGGCCCATTAATCGCCTCATAATTATCCCTATTATAGCCGTTAGTGGTTACATGACCAATTAAACGTGGTCATTATGCAGTTTTAACTGCCACTTGAATAGGTCAAAGCCCGTTACAAGCAGTACTTTCATCGCATTACTTTCATAGCACTAGCAAAGGAAACACTACTTCAAAGTGGAAATGAGCACTATCAATACAAACCACTATTAGAGTCAGGGTGTTCAGGGACCTTATGGGTGTACACTACGTACCTCCTAGCCCATTACAAGGTGTGAACTAATCCCACAAGTGCACTAAATTTTCCAACAATCCTCCCAAATTTAGTTCACTTCCTTTGCATGAAAACAAACATTAAACAAAACATGTGCATAAACGAAAATGTCCCGAGGATTGAATTTTCATCTTAGTAAATTACACGTTCAAATATTCGAGAATCGGGGTGTTCTAAGAATTGAACCCTTCAACCCATTTGAATACCTGAAGATAAAATACACACAAGTTTTCAAACACTTATCACCTCCTGACACTATACAAGCCATGTGTCCATATCCAAATTCATAAATGTTGTAAAAGCTAAAAGTCCAAAAGCTCCCTGAAGTGGCAAAACTTCAACATTTATATAGGTGGTTCCTCTTTATTCATGCTCCTTCCAAGCACTTTTTCAAAGAAAATTAACCATTAAGAAGTAAAGACTTCATCCTCCTTTCAGCAGGTTCTGAGCACAACCTTGGGATGTAAATAAAACATGTGCTCCAGTCCACTGAATGTTCAGCTTTCCACATTGAACTCCGCTCCCAAGTTTCCTTAGGAGGGCGTTGGGTGTCCTAGCATTCAGTGACTAAGTTGGACTTAAACCCATCCCTTTAGCAGACTTTATAACCAAGTCTCTAGCCAAACCCTTCTTCAAGTGATTAGCTAAATTTTGTTGAGATCTAACAAACTCTATAGATACCACCCCATTCATGATAAGCTCACAAATCATGCTATGTCTGACACCTAAGTGTCTAGACTTACCATTGTACATTTGGCTATAAGCCTTAGCCATTGTAGCTGCACTATCACAACGGATATAAATAGGTGCTATAGGTTTAGGCCACAATGGAATCTCAAGAAGCAAGTTTTTCAACCATTCGCTTCTTTACCAGAGCTGCTAAGGCCACAAATTCAGATTCCATTGTCGAACTGGTGATGCAAGTTTGCTTCTTGGATGCCCAAGAAATTGCACCTCCACCAAGTAGGAATACCCAGCCACTGGTAGACGAATTGTCTTCGGTGTTACTGATCCAACTTGCATCAGTATCCTTCCAACATGATGGATAAACCAGATATGAGACTATAATCCATAGTTCTCTTCAAATACCAGCCCTTTGAACTGCTTGCCAGTGATGAGCACTAGGATTACTAGTGTACCTGCTCAATTTTCCCACTGCAAAACCAATATCAGGTCTTGTACAAGTCATGGCATACATCAGGCAGCCAATCACCCTAGAATACTCAAGTTGAGATACGCTCTTGCCAGCCATTAGTTAGGCACAACTTCTCACATCCATAGGTGTACTCACTGGAGTACAATCAAAGTAATTAAATTTCCTCAACACCTTCTCAATATAAGGAGAAGAGATAGAAATTATTTTACTTTCATGTTTAACCTTATACCTAGGATAACATCAACCTCCCCCATGTCTTCATGGAGAACCTTGATGACAAAAATTCTTTGTCAAGTCAACCTGATTTTGGTCAGTGCCAAAGATCAACATGTCATCAACATATAGACAAATGATGACCCCTTTACCAGATTCATCAAATTTGCTATATACACATTTGTCAGCTTGGTTAAGAACATAACCACTAGACAAAACCACTTCATCAAATTTTGATGCCATTGCTTAGGTGCCTGCTTAAGTCCATAAAGAGACTTAATCAGTTACACACCTTGTTTTCATTGACAGGCATGATGAAGCCCTGAGGTTGGTTCATATAAACCTCCTCATCCAATTCACCATTCAAGAAAGTTTTCTTCACATCCATCGATGAATAATCGAGTGAATAGATGCCAAAGCAACTAGCCTTATGGTACTGATACGAGCCAAGGATATAAGTATCAAAATATTCTATCCCCTAATTTTGTTTAAAGCCCTAAATGACTAGTCTAGCCTTGAACTTTTCAATAGTTCCATCTACCTTCATTTTCCTTTTGAAAATCCATTTGCAACCCAAAGGTTTGCAACCAAGTGGTAGATCAACCAACACCCAAGTGTTGTTGCCCATGATGGAATCCATCTCATCATTGATTGCTTCTTTCCGGAAAGCAATATCCTGGGACTTCATTGCTTCTTCAAATGTCTTGGGATCATCCTCAACAATGAAGCAATAGGAGCATTGTCCGAGACCTCATCCTGGTTCCTTCAACTAGGTATAGTTGAAACTCAGGTCCAAATGACTTTGGAGTCCTGACCCTTTTGCTCTTTCTAAGCACAGGTTCAGGTTGTTGAACTACAACCTCATGATCAGGGACCACTGATGGTTCATCTCCGGGACCTTCATACACCAGGTCATGAGTTCCATTAGGAATCCTCTGACTTGGTCTAGGGACTGATGAGAATCTATTCACATCAAAGTTTGCATCTCTTGATTCAATTATGGAGTTAACTGAAACATATTCATTAGGTTCAATAACATAAAACCTATAAGCCTTGGAATGCTCAGCATATCCAACAAAGATGCAATCAATGCCTCTTTCACCCAAAGTTTTCAACTTTGGATCGGGAGTCTTACAACAGCCCTACAACCCCAAACCTTGAGATAGTTCAGGTTGGGTTTCCTTTTAGTCCATAATTCATAAGGGGTAACCTTGTTCCTTTTGTTGGGAACCCTATTTAATAAATAGCAAGTGTTAACATAGCCACCCCGAACCCTTGACTCATTCCTAATAGGACAACATGGAATTAGCCATCCTTTAGCACCTGTTTTTCCTCGAAATGCCATTTTGCTGAGGAGTATAAGGGGCAGTCGTTTCATGGATTATACCAAAAGACTAAAAATACAGAGTATCCATGTACTCACCTCCCCTATCAACCTTAATCTTTTGATCAAAGACCCAAGTTGTAATTCAACTTAAACACTTTGAATTTATCTAATGCTTCATCCTTGGTAAAAGATAGACATAACAGAACCTAGAAGCATCATCAATAAATGTCACAAAGTACTTCTTATTCCCCAAAGAGGAAGTGGCATGAAAATCACAGTGTCATGTGTATAAGCTCCAAGAGCTTAGTCTCACGACTAACCCCCTGAAAAGGTTTCTTGGTTATCTTGGTCAACATGCAAGTTTTACACTTTTCGATGTCCATGTCAAAAGCTGGGATTAACCCATCCTTAGACATATCTTGCATTCTCTTATAATGTACATGGCCAAGTCTAGCATGCCAAAGGGTAGAGTCACAGTCGAGGTAGTCATAAAGGCTGAATTTATACTATTAGTGGCAATAAATACACTATCAGTGGTAATATTAAGCCTGAACATTTGATTACATAAATAACCAAATCCAATAAAAACACCACATTTAGACAAGACAAATTTATCAGATTCAATAACTTGTTTATATCCATGATTATTCAAAACACTACTTGAAACCAAGTTCTTCCTTATATCAGGAACATGAATAACATTAAACAAAGTTACAATCTTTCCAGAACTAAACCTAAGGTCTACACAACCACAACCATGCACCAAGGATGTTGACTCATTTCCCATGTGAAGAATAGAACCATCATTTAGTGACTCATAAGTCTTGAACCAGCTTCTATCTTTGCACACATGAACTGTTGCACCGGAGTCAACCCACCACGCAACATCATCATCCTGCACATAATGAGATTCAGATACATATGTAATATAATAAATCTGAAAAGACTTATTAACCATATTCTGACCTTTCAATGAGTTGGAAGAACCACCACTCCCTGAACCATTAGTGCCTGATCCATTGGCTTTACCACCAACTTTAACACCCTTGAATCCTTTTAATGTGACCAGTTTTGCCACATTTCCAACAAGTAGGTGTTGTCTCTTGTTAGGATCTCTTGTGTTTTCATGATATTTTGCGTTTGCCTTTGTTGTCATTGTACTGGTGGAGTTATATGCTCCACCATATTAACAACAGATACACCAGTAGCATTGCTACTCTTTGCCTTGTCATTATCTTGCACCTTGAGAGATTCCTCAATGCGCAGATGACTGCCCAACTCAACCAGAGTTAACTCCTCTTTCTTATGTTTCAAGGTATGCTTGAAATCTTTCCAAGAAGGAGGGAGTTTTTCAATGACACAAGAGACAGAAATAGACTCATCCATGTGCATATTATGTTCTGTAAACCTTCCAAGTATACCAAGAAGTTCATTGTATTGTTACATAACTGGTCTTGAATCAGTCTGTAGGATCGATAATATTTATTGTGTTTGATGATTCAGGTGGTCTTGGATGATCAAAATACATGATAGCCATTTTAGAGAGAGAAAGTAGAGAGATGGTGTTCTTGGTAGAGAGTTGCTTCAATAAAATGTAAGGTTAGATTACCAAGCCACACCCCTTCCATGGATGGAAGGGGTATTTATACTTACAAACAATACGTCGTCCTATCGGACTGTGGATCAGGCATACAGTGGGTAAAGACCCGTCCTTCCTCCACGGTGTTACACTAAACTATACTACGCTACAAACTAACTAATTGACTACTAAATAACGTAAATAACTACAAGTCTACGAGCTAAAATATGCTAGACCATAATTGGGGTGACCGAAACTTTAACATGGAATTTCCAATTCCTAACAATCACCCCCTAAGGGAGGTCACCCCATGAAATACATTTTGCATCCTAGCATTCTTTCTTTGTCTTTTTTCTTGAGCTCGTAGACCTCGATTCTTCAATTCCGCAATCTTTGTGCTTTAGTAGCGATTCCTCAAAGTCCGCATAGTTTTGTACTTTCAGTGGAGGTCTTTAACTGATCCACATCATTGATGATCTTCGAGCTTTCATTGAGATCATCAGTCACAGTAAATCTCTGGATCACCCTTTATTGTGTTGCCATCATGTGAAGTTGTGACTTTCGGACCAACATGCTCACACTTTTGAATCATGACATCTTTCCATCGAGTAGCGAAGCCTTAGTGGTTCATGATATTTGCAGCAGCGAGCGAAGCATAGTATAAAATATCGAACCAGGTGTAGATAAGCACCAGTCATGATTTCTTTAAATTAAGTGTGGATGTGAGCATGCGCTTTGGATTGACTCTCAATTCTCGATCACCAACCGCCCAAATGTACCGCAAACAACTGTAGCATAAACACACGAAAGTGTCTTTGATCACTTTCATTGAATTGAGGTACACGGCCCACGGTTCCCCGCTGATCGTACAAGTACCGCCTCGTGATCAGTAGGATTCCTAAGAATCTCCTTGACAGGGTTTTGCAGCTGTTCTAGTTGTTCTCAAACCGGAACGTCTCAAAGAAGACAACACGGAGTGAGTGAACCAGCGAATTAAGATTCACTGATTGATGAAAAATTGATTTGAGAAACAATCGCATATTGCATAAAAGAAAGAGTTTTGCAATACGACGAAGGTTTTATGAGAAAGATCAATTTTCAATCAAAAATACCTTTTCTATTTGAAAGAGAATACACATTCGACGTGCTAGAGAAAAGAAGAGATTCGCACATCGAACGGTTTTTTCAAAAGTATTTTTTCAATCAGAGATACTTTTTTTGTTTGAAAACATAAGTACACATTCGACGTGCTAGAGAAAAGAGGGTTTGCACATCGAATGGTTTTTCCAAAAGTATTCGTCAATTCATTTCCTGGACCAAGGTTGATTCAACAATGAATCGCCCCATCGTTTCTATCCAGTTGTCACAAGCTTGATCTTTAGAAAAGATCTCACATGCCACCTACCAAGAGCTTGTTTGATGTTGGCTCTAGAAGGCTTTCCATCTTCATCGTGAATATGTTTGCATATCACTCAGATGTTCTGGCAATACCACAAGGATAATGCGTAGGATTCTCAATATATACTTACTTTCCACATGAGATATTGTTGATAATCTCGTGGCTCTAGACTCAATAGTGCACATTTGGTTCCTATGCTGGAGACTAGGGAGAGGGTCTCCTTCTTCAATATCAACAAACTCTAAGAGAAAGTCGATAGATAATGTCGGTTCCCGTGAGAATGAAACAAGTCCTTTTAAGAGGAACTTGAGTAGCTTGGGAAGTTTAGTGCAATGCATCACTGGGTCCATGATGTCTTGTCTTCAATACCGGTGTTACCTTAGTAACCACCAGTAGCATATGTATTGAACCCGTTTCGCCTAAGGTTGAATTGATGGAGGGCTATTTCTTTTCACCCTTTTTCACATTAAGTTCTTTTTCATTCTTCAACCCCTTCTGCTTACCGAGACTTCATAACTAGAACCTTGTTGGGTTTATTCCAAGACTAGCTCGTCTCGGTCGCACTCTTCCCATTTCTCATTCTTTTTTCCTTTTTCATCATACCTAAAGACTCTAAGCACTATCTAGTGGATTATCTCGGGTAGACCTCTCCAGCTCATGGATCGTGGGAACGGTCATACTCCAACCTAACCATCCTTATAACATCATGCATAAAGTAAATTCGGTCGGTCTTTTGGTATTGTTCTTTTTTCTTCTGAAACCAATTGAAAATCATTTGAAAAACAATCAAGGTACTTGTGATAATAAATCAAAGCATTTTGTACCTAATAGTTTGATCATTTAGAAAACTTCCCTCAACATGTGCATATGATTTAGAATTTGTTTAGCACATGGAGGCAAGAGGACTTTGAAATATTTTCTCACTTTTCATAGAAAAGCCATTTGATTTTCTTCTAGAAAAAGCCATTTGATTTTCTTTTGGTAAATTCTCCCTCAATATGCATAAGATCCATAAATCCTTTATCACATAGAGGCAAGAGTTCTTTTGAAGTACATTCATGATCACAAAAGCTATTATTATGAAACCATTTGTCCCCCTCAATATGTGCTTCGAGATTCAAAGCCGCTTAGCACATATGAGAGAGCAGCATTTGCACATTTTCAATCAAATCGATCATCATTTATCAGATTTCATAATTAAATCACTAATTCTCCCCCGATCAAAAATATCAAACCCTTTGAGATTTTGGATCCCAAGTGATTTAATACGGTTTAGAAAACATGGGAGAATATGTTGCCAGATTTAAATACTCGTCATGTTTTTGGATAAATGCTCCCCCTCAACATGTGCATATGATTTATAAATCATTTGGCACATGGAGGCAGGAGTGCCTTTAAAGGACTAAAACCAATTCCATTTAAACAAATTTGAGATTTAAATCACTATCTCTCCCCCAATCAAAAATTTCGAACCTCTTGAGATTTGTGATCCCAATTGATTTAAATCATTTAGAAAAATTTGGGAAAAGACGTGGCTTGATTTAGTTTTGAAAAATGATGGATAAGGAACAGTATAAGACATTAAAGATTGTTAGTGTCAGGTATGATTGTTTTTAAGAGATCTTTAAGTAAAATAAAACGATTTCACAATCAAACAAGAACAGAAAACATTTCATTTTGTAAGATCTTGATTCTAAAGAAAATTCATACCATGACATAACATTAAATCTTTAGATCACCACATTAATACGTACAAACGGACTTTTTGATGAAATATCGTTTGAAAATATTTAATTTGAAATCACTTAAGATTTGACAAAATAAAGTCCGGTTGATTTCAACACTTTGAATCCGACTTATTTTCAAAATAATATTTTTCCATTTTCAAAACAATATTTTTCAAAGTTTTAGAAACATGGTATCATCACTATTATCCCTGCACAAAGATAATGCTATAGTGGTTGAGAAGCTTTTGTTGTTGTTGCCGTGAGGGTTGGAAGAAAAACCATCTCCGCAAATGCAAAGGTGAGATCTCTTACGCTGCATTTTAATGCCAATCGAGGTCAAATTAAGCTCCGCTTCTTCAATCACTTAGAAGAAAACCATCTACCGATGCGACACCTCTTA
>OU343222.1:268202036-268320988 GCA_910596185.1 Chrysanthemum makinoi
CCTTACCAAATATTAAGCACTAAAAATATGAAAGATACACTTTACAACTAATGATAAGAAGAAAAATTTATAGAAAAAAAAATGTTTGTTCTAACTAATTAATTAAGTATTATTAAATTAAAAAAACTATTGTAACTAAAATAATTAACTAAAAATACAAGAAATTACGGAATAAAGTAGAAAATAATAAAAATTAAGACTTAGAAAAGTCTAAAATATCTAAAAATAGACTTTTCAACTAATATTTTTGTATTTTTATGATTATTTTTCTATTTTCTAGGAATTAAATACATTTAAAACGATTTAAATTACTTAAAAATATAAATTTAAACTAAGAAAAATCTAGGAAAATATTTTTTTGTCTTTTTATATTTATCTTACTTAAGAAAAATGAAAAATTATTTTTTTGAACCTTTTCTTAATTATTTGTATTAAAAGCTATTTAAAATGCTTAAAAACTAATTTAAATAAAGAAAAATAGCTAAACAACTTGGAAAAATCTGAAAATTTCAGGAAAACTCTAAAATAATATAAGGAATATAAGAAAAATAGAAAAATAGGAGGTTGTTAAGAGGAATAAGCAACTGATGAGGAAGTGCTTATTGAAATAAGCACTTCAATAAGCAAATGGAATCCAAAGGCTACCAAACCAAAAGAGAAGCTCTAATAAGCTAAAGTGACAGAAATGGAACAAGTTTCAACAATCCCTAACCACTGATAAGCTAGATGCAAAGATTTGAGTTTATGAGATTTTGGCTTAAAACAGTAAAGGGGGTGCAAGTTTGAGCTTATGAATAAGCTAACCAATAAGCCAAAACTTAAAACCAGAACTTGGGATCTACACTAGACCTGGTTGAGAACCAATAGAACAGAAACTAGACCTAGAGGAGCTCTGGTGAGCCAACTGCAAGCTCTGCAATACTGCAGAATCCTGTGCAGCTTGATGCCCTGCACAGGGGAATTGGCACCAATTTGAGAAGCTATTTTGAGCTTTTAGAAAAAATTGCAAAAATCCACTAAATTAGACATAAGGAAATAGACCAGTAATACTTACTAAAACCACAAGTTTTATAGGTAATGACTCAGAAATGAGTTCAATAAAAATCACTCTAGATGGCCAAAAACTTAGCTTTTGGAATTTTTGACTTTTATGCAAAACTAAAAGTTTGACTTTCTTGAGTTTTAATCTAGATTTGTGAACTGAAACTGATACATTATGATGAATTAAGACTGAAGCAAGCTTTATCTATGACTTTCAACAACACAATGAGCTTTTGCAAACCCAAATCCACAACAGTTAAGAACATAGAACAGTTGACAGGTGAAATTGACTTTTGTTGTTCTTAAGTTCCAAACAAGGCCTAGAATGAGCATAAGAAAGATACACAAGCATGAACTAGCAAGCTCTAACAACTGAGCAGACCTTATTGCAGCTAAAACACTTGAACCAAACCACACTGTTATACTTGATATGAACTTAAACATACATCCACTACTGAACCAACAAGGAATAAGGATCAAACTAGGTTTAGATATCTTTAATAAAACTAAATAAACAAATCAAAACAGATTATGACTACAACTACCAGTTTAAGCAAAATATGCAACTGACTTGAAAATTTGAAAATGAGATTCTTGCTCACCAATGTCCGCGGATATGTAGGCCAAAACCAAACCCATTACTACACTAAATGAACCTAATTCAACCCATTTCAGAGGTCTGCAACACCAGTAACCATTTCCAATTCCAATTTGAGCCTAACAGTTGACTTTTGTTGACTATGGATCAAATTTACTTGAAAATGATTCAAAAGCTTTTCAAAGCTATAAATGACTAAGTAAACTTGTTTAAGCTTTCAAAGAAGCAGTTTGAATCTAAACTAGGTATTTAAAACCAAATTTGCAACAGTGGAATTTTGAACATCAAATTTAATTGAAGCCTTGAAATAGAACTTGGAAACAGATTATATTGATACAATAACTTAAGTTTAATACATAAAAGCAGAGAATTAAAGTTTTCAAACTAAACCAAGACATTTAGGTAAAAACGACATTGAGGAAAAAGAAATAAAACTAACTACTCTTGTTTTCTCTTCCTTCTTCCTTTTTTATACTTCAAGAGGCTTCCACGTGTCTTTTAGGTCAAATCCCACCACTCCTCTCAGCCAATGGATGAGTTTTAAGTATTTTGGCCATTTGATGACTTTGGCGGGAAAAGGTGATTTTGACTTCTGTGGTTTTTAGACTGCAACTAGGGGGGGGAAGTGTAATGATGAGGGGGTAGTGGGAAAGGAGATAAGGTGAGGTGATGGTGTTGGGAGATGGAATTGCAGGGTAGGCAAGTGGGGAAGGAGGTGTACAGGATAAGGGAGGGAAAGGTTTGCAGCTTTTGACTTTGGTGGTTTGACCAGGGGGTTCAAATTGCATTGACAGGGGTCATTTGGTTTTAAATGGCAGGGTCAAAGGCATTTTGACAAGGCTTATGTATACAAGGACTAGTTTTGTAATTTTCTGAAAGATGAGGGACCAATCCTGTAATTTTCCAAAGTTGTAACAAGGGACCAATATTGACAAGTTCCAATAGTACAAGGACCAGTTTTGTCATTTTCAAATTTCCAGGGACCAAACTTGACATTTTTGAAACTTGAGGGACCTTTTCTGCCATTTAACAAAAGATTTATTCAAGGACCATTTTTGACAAATTAAAATATTTCAGGGACCTTGAATAACATTTTTCTTTATTTAGATTTACCAGGGACTGTTTTTGACAACTTTTGAAACTTGGGGGACTAAAACTGCCAATTATGCAAACTTTATACGTTTTTCACCAGATTTTGATATTTTTGCATTTAAAACACATAAAATACTTATTTGTGATATTTTTATCATTTTGATGCATTTCTGAGTGTTTTCAGATGTTTTTGCAGTTTAAATGGTACAAAAATGATGAGTATTTAGACACTCATCAATCCCCCCACACTAAGATATTGCTAGTCCCTAGCAATGTTTTGAGAAAATTTAATGGATTTCATCTCTTTACCAAAAGCCATTACTTCTGGAGTAGCCAAATGTTTCAGTTCAAGTAAGAACCATGGTACACTGATAACCATCTGATTTATTGGCAAATCATAAACCATATAACGGATTTGATGTGTCTTTACCAGAAGCCGTTTGCTCTGGACTAGCCAACTCTTAGATAAATTATCAATATTATCTTTGGTGAGTTGATTACCAATTATGGTTTTTCCACTGCCTTTACCACAAGCCATAAACTTGCGGGCTAGCCAACTCTTCACTTTTTAGGATATGGTGAGCTGAATACCATACAATTTTGGGCAAATTGCAAGCCGTCAACGGATTTGAGATATCTTTACCAAGAGCCGTTTGCTCCTGGATTAGCCAATCCTTATGTGGGTTAGACATGGTGGACTGATTACCATTTGTTGTGTTTAGTACATAGTACTTCCACTAAAAAATTTTAAAATTTGGCCATTTTGGGGGAAAAAGGGACTAAAAGGGTACATTTATGATCAAATTCGCCAGAATTTCCCCCCCACACTTAGAAATGAATATTGTCCTCAATATTCAAAGTGTGGAAACACAACAATTATTCTCTTTTTTAATATTTACAATTTTCATTCATTTTTAAGATCTATATACAACATGTGGGGCATCTCCCCCACACTAGGGTGGTACACACGGGTCAAAACCCATGTTAAGCTACTATTTTTGATTACCGAGTCGCTAGCTTGACTCGACCCCGAATTAATTTGTTCATGGGGAAGTAAGTGGAAGAAACAATCTCCATCGGATTTTCATTCAAGATGTTTGGATAAACATTGAAGTACGTGAAAGTTCCACACCGATGAGATACAGACAGACAGACCCGGCTCACAAATGGTACATGGGAATGCCTGGGTCAAAGATAATGTCTTCATTCCCGAAGGAGTGAAGAACAGGGGAAGTGACAGAATATATGAAGAAAAGAAAGAAAATCATGATAACAATCATGACTAACTCTTCATCCTCAATAGGAGAATTCATAGTTTCATGAATCTCCTCAGTTAAGCTCGGTTGATCAAGACATATTATGGGTGTGTCTAGATCAAAGTAGAAATTATCATACTCCGGCGGAGATATGATATGAGTGAGTTCACCGGCGAACTCCTCGTGAAGAGAATCAATCACAAGATGTAAATCTGTGAATTCTTGTTCCACTGTAGACTCATCACTATCCTCAATCTGAGTATCAAAGAGTGGATTCTCAGAAATTAAAGTGAATCAGGGTCGAATTCAAATAGAGGATTGGTGAGAGTTGTTTTGAATGTTTCAGGAACAAAGTGATTAATATTCTCTATTGGACTGTTGGGATAAGAAGTGAGTGAACGTTCATTATCACGGAGACTTTCAGTTTCTCCCAGATCGGCTTCGAAATCAAAGAGTGGATTGATGTGAGTGAGTTCATCGGAGAACTCCTCAAGAAGGGGATCAGCATCAGATTGTGGAAGTGATGCCTCAACGTACTCGATGTCTCCATATGAAGCACAATCTTCGCTAAGATCAGAGAAAGTTTCAAAATGATCTTGAGAACACTCAAGAGGGAAAGAAGAATCACATATATGATCAGAAATTCCCTGTGACTCTCTTGGGATTGAGACAAGGTTCTCAACACTAGACGATTCCATTTCTGGAATAGTGCTAAGAAGCTCATCCCCCATGTTTAGAGAGTGAGTGGGAATATCGGGTGTGATAACAACAGACTGAGGGAGTTTAGAAGGACTAGCATACATATGTTTTATACTTTCCATTTGTTCTTCTGCTAGTAATTCCATCATAGTCTTTTCTCCCTGACTTTTCATGGAAGGAATCTCAACTGATGAACTTGATGAACTATTATAAAATTGTAGGATATCAAGGATATCTTCATCATCATCGTCATCAGGAATGAAACGGAATCGAGAGCTAGATTTGGCTGCTTTTTCTTTTGCAATTGATTCCTTAATAGATTGTTCAAAGGCAATTTGGGAATCTAATTTAGCAGCCCGCTCTTCGGCTAACAACACTTCCATGGATTTTTCATTTGGATTATCTTGGGAGGACATAGCCGACTCCTCCTTAAGTTCTTTTAATAACTCCAGAGTCTTCAGTAGAAGGGTGTAGTAGTTTCATGAGGAGTCGCTTGAATCATTTGGTACTGTGGAGGTTGGTCTTGATACAAAGAGTCGTAATTGTTACAAGGAAATGGATTCCTTGTTTGACAATCCGAGCTAGAGTGAGAACCTCCACAATACTCACAACAGTAAAACTGATGTGGATGTGAGTGGTATGTGTTGTAGTCATAATTGTTATCAGGAACCTGCTCATAGACAAGCGTGTTTACTGATTGACAATCAGAATGGAATGTGAACCACCACAATATTCACAACAGTAAAACTGCTGAGTCTCACAGTGTGGTAGCTGATGGAATAAATCAGTCGTGTCATGATAGGAATAGGGATCTTGGTTATAGACAGACCCGTTTCCTGATTCCACCATGCTACAACTGGGGCAATTGCCACCATTATAAGGACCACCACACCATTGACAACCAAGAGGGTGAGGATAAGACATAGAAAGAATCAAAGGTTAACAGAGGGTAAGAAATGAAGAATCAAAAGGGTAAGAGGGTAAAGAGGAATATTTTTGGTGTTTTTGAAAAACATTTTGAAAAAACAAAGAATGAAAATCTTTTTGGGTTTTTGATTTTTATAAGAAGATATAAATATATAGATGGTATAGACAAGGAGTGATTATTCAAATCACTAATCTGCTAAACGTAAGACAATTAGCACAGCTCCCCGGCAGCGGCGCCAAAATTTGATGCACGCAGAACCGTCAAGTTTTATCACTCAAGCCTGCCACTTGTGAATGGCAGACCGTAACAAACTTAAAACAGCTCAAGCACGAATGCAATGAAGATCAGGAGAGTATAGTGTTTCCCCAGGTCGTTAAGTCCCAACGAGCTGTGCGAGAATAGTCAAACGTGTAGTGATCGAGAGATTTGAACGGGAAAAGATATTTGAAGATGATTATAACTAAGGAAAAAGCCCATAAACTACAGGGGCTTAAATGCAAATTAAAGGAAATTTAAAAAGATAAAATCTATTAAATAAACGCTATCACTATATTTAAAATGATGAACGTTTAAAATTTAAAACTAAAAACTTACGTTTAAATAAAAAATTACGTAAACGTATAAAATAAAAAGTGAAACTTATACAATATAAAGCCTAAAAATATGAAAAATACATTTTTACAAACCTAATGATAAAAGAAAATTTATAAAAAAAAGAAAATTATTTTTATAACTAATTAATTAATTATTATTAATTAAAAACTATTTTAACTATTAAATAATTACCTAAAATACAAGAAATTAGGAAATAAAGCTAGAAAAATAAAATTAAGACTTAGAAAAGTCTAAAATATCAAAATAGACTTTTCAAAACTATTTTGTATTTTTATGATTATTTTTCTATTTTCTAGGAATTAAATACTATTTAAAACTATTTAAATTACTTAAAAATATAAATTTAACTAAGAAAAATCTAGAAAAATATTTTTTTTTCTTTTTATATTTATCTTAACTTAAGAAAAATGAAAAATTATTTTTTTGAACCTTTTCTTAATTTTTTGTATTAAATGCTAATTAAAAATGCCTAAAAATCAATTTAAATGTAGAAAAATAGCAAACCAACTTGGAAAAATCTGAAAATTTCAGGAAAACTCTAAAATAATATAAGGAATATAAGAAAAATATAAAAATAGGAGGTTGTTAGAGGAATAAGCAATGATGAGGAAGTGCTTATTGAAATAAGCACTTCAATAAGCAAATGGAATCCAAAGGCTACCAAACCAAAAGAGAAGCTCTAATAAGCTAAAGTGACAGAAATGGAACAAGTTTCAACAATCCCTAACCACTGATAAGCTAGATGCAAAGATTTGAGTTTATGAGATTTTGGCTTAAAAACAGAAAGGGTGGCAAGTTTGAGCTTATGAATAAGCTAACCAATAAGCCAAAACTTAAAACCAGAACTTGGGATCTACACTAGACCTGGTTGAGAACCAATAGAACAGAAACTAGACCTAGAGGAGCTCTGGTGAGCAATGCAAGCTCTGCAATACTGCAGAATCCCTGTGCAGGCTTGATGCCTGCAAGGGGAATTGGCACCAATTTGAGAAGCTATTTTGAGCTTTTAGAAAAAATTGCAAAAATCCACTAAATTAGACATAAGGAAATAGACCAGTAATACTTACTAAAACCACAAGTTTTATAGGTAATGACTCAGAAATGAGTTCAATAAAAATCACTCTAGATGGCCAAAAACTTAGCTTTTGGAATTTTTGACTTTTATGCAAAACTAAAAGTTTGACTTTCTTGAGTTTTAATCTAGATTTGTGAACTGAAACTGATACATTATGATGAATTAAGACTGAAGCAAGCTTTATCTATGACTTTCAAACACAAATTGAGCTTTTGCAAACCCAAATCCACAACAGTTAAGAACATAGAACAGTTGACAGGTGAAATTGACTTTTGTTGTTCTTAAGTTCCAAACAAGGCCTAGAATGAGCATAAGAAAGATACACAAGCATGAACTAGCAAGCTCTAACAACTGAGCAGACCTTAATTGCAGCTAAACCACTTGAACCAAACACACTTGTTATACTTGATATGAACTTAAACATACATCCACTACTGAACCAACAAGGAATAAGGATCAAACTAGGTTTAGATATCTTTAATACAACTAATAAAAACAAATCAAAACAGATTATGACTACAACTACCAGTTTAAGCAAAATATGCAACTGACTTGAAAATTTGAAAATGAGATTCTTGCTCACCAATGTCCAGCTGATATGTAGGCCAAAACCAAACCCATTACTACACTAAATGAACCTCTAATTCAACCCATTTCAGAGGTCTGCAACACCAGTAACCATTTCCAATTCCAATTTGAGCCTAACAGTTGACTTTTGTTGACTATGGATCAAATTTACTTGAAAATGATTCAAAAGCTTTTCAAAAGCTATAAATGACTTAAGTAAACTTGTTTAAGCTTTCAAAGAAGCAGTTTGAATCTTAAACATAGGTATTTAAAAACCAAATTTGCAAAAAGGGGAATTTTGAACATCAAATTTAATTGAAGCCTTGAAATAGAACTTGGAAACAGATTATATTGATACAATAACTTAAGTTTAATACATAAAAAGCGAGAATTAAAGTTTTCAAACTAAACCAAGACATTTAGGTAAAAACGACATTGAGGAAAAAGAAATAAAACTAACTACTCTTGTTTTCTCTTCCTTCTTCCTTTTTTATACTTCAAGAGGCTTCACGTGTCTTTAGGTCAAATCCCACCATTCCTCTCAGCCAATGGATGAGTTTTAAGTATTTTGGCCATTTGATGACTTTGGCGGGAAAAGGTGATTTTGACTTCTGTGGTTTTTAGACTGCAACTAGGGGGGGGTGGAGTAGGTGTAATGATGAGGGGGTAGTGGGAAAGGAGATAAGGTGAGGTGATGGTGTTGGGAGATGGAATTGCAGGGTAGGCAAGTGGGGAAGGAGGTGTACAGGATAAGGGAGGGAAAGGTTTGCAGCTTTTGACTTTGGTGGTTTGACCAGGGGGTTCAAATTGCATTGACAGGGGTCATTTGGTTTTAAATGGCAGGGTCAAAGGCATTTTGACAAGGCTTATGTATACAAGGACTAGTTTTGTAATTTTCTGAAAGATGAGGGACCAATCCTGTAATTTTCCAAAGTTGTAACAAGGGACCAATATTGACAAGTTCCAATAGTACAAGGACCAGTTTTGTCATTTTCAAATTTCCAGGGACCAAACTTGACATTTTTGAAACTTGAGGGACCTTTTCTGCCATTTAACAAAAGATTTATTCAAGGACCATTTTTGACAAATTAAAATATTTCAGGGACCTTGAATAACATTTTTCTTTATTTAGATTTACCAGGGACTGTTTTTGACAACTTTTGAAACTTGGGGGACTAAAACTGCCAATTATGCAAACTTTATACGTTTTTCACCAGATTTTGATATTTTTGCATTTAAAACACATAAAACACTTATTTGTGATATTTTTATCATTTTGATGCATTTCTGAGTGTTTTCAGATGTTTTTGCAGTTTAAATGGTACAAAAATGATGAGTATTTAGACACTCATCAAACAGCTAAGTTCTGACAGTAGCTCAAGTCTCTAAGCTACCAGTCCAACTCCAGCAAGAATTTCGAAAGGATCAACAAAGCGAGGATTAAGCTTTCCACGTTTACTAAACGTATCACCCAATTCCATGGTGAGACTTCAAGCATAGCTTTGTCTCCAATCATGAAATCTCAAGGATTTACATCATTTGTCGATCATAGTCCTTCTGACGATCGCGAGCAGTTTGCGTTCTGCTTTTGATCTGAACAGTCTCTCGGCAGTTTCATGAACAAGTTCAGGATAACAAGTAGGGTATCCCTACTTCAACCCGACAAATCGTTAAGCGGCATACTCAACCATAAAGTACCTCGTACAACGTGGCTATTATAAGGGAATTTGGCCAATGGGAGGTGTCTATCCCAACCATTGCCAAGACTAATCAAGCAAACACGCAACGTGTCCTCTAACATTTGGACGATTCTTTCACTCTAGCCAACAGTCTGTGGATGGTACACAATACTCACACCAAGACCTGTTTTCATGGCTCTTGGAGTGATTACCAGAAATTTGATGTGAAATGATTATCAGATTAGAGGTGATAGAAATCGGCACTCCATAATGTACAACAGTCTCCTTCACGTGTGAGAGAGCAAAGTTGTCCATAGTGTCCGTTTCTTTGATTAGTAGGAACTGAGTAGGTTTGGTGGCACGACCAACAATTACCCAGATGGAGGCGCGGAATTCACTTCCAAGTTTCAGTTCATAATACGGCAGCCAAAACATTTTGTAGGGTGATCACATAATGATTTATCGGAAAGTTAAAAGTAGTTTGAAAGACAATAACGGCAGGGCTCAATATATCATAAGGAGGTAGCAAGAATCACAGATATTCCCAAAGGGCGAGCGAAGGATTAGACGTCAGCTCCAAGGATCGCGGTTCAAGTTACTCCTTAAAGTCTTAAGGTTTCTGTTGGGTCAACAGAATCTCCGTCGAAAAGAGAGTTAAGCAAATTCAGAGTACGACTCTGAAGGAGAGCATTAATTACTACTAGCAATCAATAGATTGATTCCGTAGTGCACTTAATACTTAACGCAGAAAGATACAGCATTCAAATCCAACGTCATAATTTCCAAAAGAAATTCGACTACCAATCGATATCAAATCAAATTCTAAATACAATTGAACAACGATGGGTCCAAAAGTTATGCTAAAAGCATACACATCGATAGAGCGCAAGGTGCAACATCAAAAGAACAACATCAACGGAATAATCATCGAAAGATAAGGCTTAGAGTAGAGGCGACTACAACAAGACCAAAACAAAATCACGAGAATAAGCGAATCCATTTTCACCATAGGAACCAAAATCGTAGAATCTAACAATCCAAATTCAACGAAGTCAAGATCGATTCTAAATATTCCAAGAAGCCCGATGAGCTTATTATAACTTCACGCAACCCAAATGCAAACTTGTGACCAATCGGGTCTGACCTGACCCGATGCAAAACAAGGTCTTACAGTTCCAACGATTCCAAAAATAATCTGAAGTCAAATAATGATTAGACGGTGACGAATAGCGATTCATAACAAAGGAAGGATATCGCAATCAACAAAAATTGGTGATGCCAGTGTGTTGTGTGTGAAGGAAAGCTTTTATAAAATTTCATGCTCGTATACACATACCAAAACTTTTCTATTTCCCGAAATCAAACCAAAAACCAACCGGACATAATTCTATTATGACTACTCCAAGTATCGCAAAATTCACCTCTGAGTCGGACATATGTGATCAGGCTATGTCCCACTGTCCCTGGTTGAATATAGGTGATCAGGCTATATTCACCCGAGGTTCAATGAATTTTGATATACTTGACTTAGTTACTCTAGCCTCATGTCTTTCACTTTCCAAAATCCATTTTCAAAATATTAAAACAAGTGTCCGTACGCGAGGACGGGTGATGAGATTGTGCAGGGAAAGAGATGCAACGCTACAACAGATACAATGCGCAAACATAAGTATGTCGAAGATACTTATAACATATAGTGAAAGATAAATGGATATACTCATCCAATAGTAAGGCACACATCTCATCAAATATTTTAGCAATCAAAGTCACAAGTGAGGTATCAGCTTGGCAGGCAGGCACGTGTCGGTCATAGGGTTAAATTTTTATAAAAGTGGTTATAGTCTAGGTTTTGAAAATTCACCCAGTTCTCTATAACCTAGGCTCTTATACCAATCTGTAACACCCCCAAAAATCGGGTTTTAGCGGAAGCACACAAGTTCTGGGTGCTACTAATTGGTATCTGATATGTGCTAAAACACATATCATTTCTTTACCAAAATAGACCCAAAATAACCAAAAAAGAGCCGTTTATTGCTAATATATGTTGGTTTCTTGAGTTTATGCATGTGCAGGTACGGATATGATAAAACAGACAAAAGAAAGCCAAAACCGAAGAAAACTGAGCACGAGAGAAAGAAGAGTGCAAAAGCCGATGCCGGGGATGCTATTTCATGGACTTTGATGCTCAAAAGAACATTTTACGGAGTTCGGAACATGATTCGGGTAGTTTTCTCATTTTCACCATCACTTTACCAAAATTGCACAACAACCCCTAAACTTTCCCATATTGTCACAATTCACCCTCATTTTACCCATATTTACGCAATATACCCTTCATCTCTCATTTTACCAAATTACCCATTATACCATTTCCATATCACAAAATTACACTATTGGTCCTAAATTTGCAAAGTACATAAATAATCCTTTTGGTTAAATTTGGATTGCAAAATAACACCAAATCCAAGTCCAAATCTAAACACTACTACTCACCCAAGCCCATAATCCAAACATTATAATACCCTCATCCCACAAGCCCAATCCCAACCGGATCCCATGACCCGTTTTGTTTACCCATCGGTCAACCAGTCAACACATTAAACCCAGAGTCAAACAAAAATAAAATAAACCCACCCCCACATCTGATGCGCGCCCAAACAGATATTAACCACCATGGTTACTGTTTTCACAATTTACCCTGCCACACCTCATTTACCCACACTTAAGATTGCTTCTGGAAGCCTCTGACACACGTGTCAGAGGTGTGCACCTTTGGATTGCCAAGCTGGCAGAATGGGATGATTTTATTGGACAAGCCACCTCACCAAAGCAATCCAACGATTCAGATTAAGAGTGGTGATGAGATGGGAAATCAATGGTGAAGATTAGATGTACTAGAAGCATCTGAAGATCAACCCTTGCTCTCAGCTCAGCTATATAATCCCATCATCAGTCACTAGCTTTTTTGTCCAACTTTTCATGTTTTTAGAATAGTTTTGACCTTTTAAATTACTTGTCATTTACATGTTTGCGTTGTAGTGGTGAAGCCTTAAATTTAGAGTTAGGTAATCAATTTTTCATTATCATGCAAGTTTCCCTTCATAGATTTTGATTAATTGTAATTTAATTCGAATTACTGTTAATTAAGTGATTTTATTATTGTTTCATCAAATCACAGAGAACTTCTATAAGCTTTTGTGAGTTCATGGTTTCTTAAAGCTTCTCTAAAACTCATTTTCTCAAAATAGTCAAAGAAAGTCAACATAAAAGTCAAAGTTAGTTTTTAAATTGATTTCAGATTTTAGTTGTTACAAGTGTTAGCTAATCTGTGTTTGGACTCTTAAATTCAGTTATGGTTTTAATTCATCAAGTTTTCAAAGTTAAGTGACAATTTGGTTTCAATAAGGGGTGTTTGGATTAGGAATTATTGGTCATTTGAATGTTATTTCTACATGGATTGGTTCTGAATAATGGAGCATTTTCGTTTTAGAAGCTTAGCTGAGATTTGTAAGTCATCTTGTCTGTCCTGTGCATCTGATGCATTCATCAATTCATTGTAAGTTTCATCTGCAGTATGGTAGGTTAGAATTAAGTATAGAATTTAGTTTGAGTTTGATAATTGATAGAATAGTTTAGTAATTGAGATTCTAGTGTAGTTTGCAATTTTAAGTTCTCACAAGTTTTCGATGATTCTATTCTGTCCACTGATTTGAGATCCATATCAGTACATTTGAGTTTTAGTCTGTTTCTGCTGAGCATACTTTCATATCTGTTTCTGTCAAATCAGCTTGTAGGCAAGCTGATTTAGGGTTTATCTTTTCAATTTTATTGTTGAATGATAGCTTCTTAGGGTAGCTTTAGGACTAGATATAACTCATTTGCCTTTAGATAGAATCCTAGATGCTTTTTAAGTAGCTATTTAGTTCTGCAATTGCTTTATGCCCCATCATATCAGGTATGCACATTCAGTTTCATTAAGTCCCAAGTTGCCTTTATTTTTGATTTTTAATTCATTCAATTTAGATCCTTATTAGCTGAAATTTTGTATGCTAGCTCTCTGGTTGGTTTTCTACTCCTAGGACATTTTTTGCTTATTTTTGTGATTTTTCTAGATAGCTTATTATAGTGCTTAAAGTAGGTCATATAGAGCCGTTTGGCATAATAGACTAGAAATTGAATATGTAGCCAAAATGCTTTTAGCTTGAGCTTTTAAGGTCCATTTCAGTTGCAGAAGGTTTATTACAGATAGTTTAAAGTATTTGTAGCGTATGGTAGCTTATAGTTAGCTTTTAGCTTATTTCAAGTGCTTATTCACATTAGTTTTGTGCCCAAATCACATTTACAGCTCTCCAAAGTTGTTTCTGTTATTTTTCCTTGGTTCTCAGTATTATTTTATAATATTCTGGAAGTTTTCATATTTTTCCATGGTCTCTTGCTATTTTTCTGCATTTTATTTCATTTTCTAGCATTTTTAAATAGCATTTTATTCAAATAAATTAGAAAAGGCTCATAAAAATACAATTTCAATTTTCTTAGTTTTAGAATATTCAAAAAGTCATAAAAAGTATTTTTCCTGAATTTTCTTAGTTAAAATAGATTTTCTAGCATTTTAATTAGTTTTAAATAGTATTAAATTCATAATAAATTCATAAAAAGTCAACAAAATGTGATTCCAGTTCTGAAAATTCTTTTTAGTTAATTTTGATTTTTGAAAAATAGTTTTGAAATTTTCTTGCATGTTTTTCTTATTTTTAGTATTTTAGCTCTATTTTAAATATTTAAAATTAGTTTTTAATTCAAAATAAATCAAGAAAAACCAAAAAAAATTAGTTTTAAATTTCAAATAATTTTTAAATTACATTCTTAGCTGTAGAAAAATATAAGTTCACTTTTAGGAGTTAAAATGGGTTAGTTTGCATTTTATTTCGCGTTTTATTAATTACATTTAATAGCGTTTTTAGTTATCACTTGCATACTTGGTTGCACTTACTTATTTGCATCATAGATTTAGTTGTTATTATTGCGTTCCTTTATTATTCTTTGCCCCGTAGATTAGAAATCCCAAAAATCTCTTTTAACTATTCAAAACCCGAATCACGCGACGTGAGTTATAAACTCCATTCATCCCTCGCTGGGAAAACGACCCGGGAAATACATTCCTTTGTATTTCTTCGGAAAATATCTGTACGAAAACGACAAATCAGTATCACAACACAAGCATAGAATAAAAGGTTTTTCTTAAGAAAACTCATTTATTTAATAAAATCAATTTTTCAATAAAATTTAATACGGAAATAGGCCCATAATAAATAAGTGGTCCCCAAATACAAATGTCAGAGTCGTCTATAACCATGCCATGCCATTGCCCAAGCGCCTCCAAAAGTAAACAATCGCCTCAATACCTGAGAATACACGCTAAAAGTGTCAACATGAGGTTGGTGAGTTCATAGGTTTTCATAAAAGTATTGCGAGTTCAAAAGATCCTTTCGATCATTGTGGCGCCCACAATGTCACGAAAACAAGGTTTACCTTTAAGCAAAAGAATAAAAAGGTGGACCACAAGGTTTTCAAGTGCAAATCATTTCTCATAAACAAGTCAAATTTAATCAAGGCATACCCTGCCTAATTCATAGTATCAAAACATTTATCCGCAAAATAGTTCATAAACAACCACTTGGACAATATAAAAATCAAACACTACAACGAATATAGTGCCACGCAAGTTTAACTATTACGCAGGCTAAGTTATGAAACCATCACTAGATAGCACGAGCCGTGACTATCTCTAAACATACTAACAAACGACATGTTATACGTCCCCCACATGAGCCATGTTAGTCGGACAGGGTGGCCATTCCCAATAGATCTATCCATAACATTCGCACCATCCTGAGCCAGGATGTAACAATTTATAACAACGCTTGGGTTTCTAACCTTAACCTAGCACGTAATAGCTCACAAAAACATTTTCAGGTCCAATCCAAAACAGGTCAAGCACTTGTGTCCACATAAAAACATATTTAAACCAAATCACGCATCTTCGTCAGACCAAGTATCAATCATTTATTCAAAGAAATCAAGCATTTGCATTTAATAAAAACGAGCATGCATTCTCCCCCAAAACAGTTTAAAAGCAAGTAAAATTAGGGGTCATGAACTCACCTCGATACGAAGCAACGCAAGAATCACAACTGGCATTAGTGAGCAAAGCACAGCAGTCTCACAAGAAAGGCACAACGATATCCAAAAAGTACGAGCTCAACAGTACGACATCGGCACAATCTAATAGAAATTTGCTATCTCAGAATAAATCTAGCAAAGCAAAAGAATTTCCGAAAGACAATGTGTCTTAGTTTTCGTGGAATACTCGTAGCAAACATTTCCAAAAATCCATTATCAATATCTCAAAAATTTAGTTTTAACGTTTCGTGTGGTGGTAAGAAATCAAGACTCGACATACAACTCACGCCAAAAGTAACTCACACCAAAGCATAATATATATCCCAATATATTATGAGGAATAGTCAATAAGAATTGACCAAGACTCAACTCGAGTAGACAACGACCAGGAAGAAGTCGGGGAACTAAAGACACATAATTATGCTAAGAAATAATTTAATCGGTAAGTTTCGGTGTTTGCCCCATAATCCCAAATAGTTCGTAGAAACCATTATGTTTTATAAAAAAAAGGATAAGTTGGAATTGAAAGATTCAGACCATAAAGGTTTACCACTTAAAAGAACATTTGCTTAGATGCTCGTCGGGTTTTCAACAACAAAAGAGATTTAATTAAAAATAACTATAAGTTTAGAATGTTTTTATAAATTTCGGCTTGACGTGTTTATTTATAAAATATTCCGAAGTCATCGTGACTTTAATTAAATCAAATCCATCAAAACAATTTCATAAAACTATTCATGGTTATTAGACAGTTTTTCTTTATTGTATCTATCACGAATCAAACATATTAAATTCATATCGAGTCTAATATATTGTATTCGTTTCGAGTCCAATAAGTCCAATTTGTCCAACGTCCAATTAATGACCAAGTCCGATAATATAATCCGTAATAATGTATAGTCCAAATCCAATTCACAATCCGTAACCAAATCCAAATCTCAATTCCCAATATATATATATATAAATATATATATATATATATATATATATATATATATATATATATATATACCGAACGTACCAAGTGAGCATCAAAACCAACGACAAGTAAGTTTTTCTAATATCCGATATCCGATTAATTCAATTTAGTTATAACTTACGAGTGTAATTTCAAACCGTTTCATTCATAAAAAGCAATACTCATTTTTATTGCTAATCCATTTATAAACCCCTTTGCCTTCCCAGTTGCGGACCGGGTCAAACGACCAATACAACCCACAAGTATAGATAGTCTTGACAGACTGGAAAATGAATATACGAGTATATCTTTTGTATCAAGACCAAGTAATCACAAAATCAGACAAACTTTAACCCAAAAAGACAAACTAAGCTAATGGATAGCAATATAAGCCAAAACCCAACTCAAACAGTCAAATCCCAATCCAGGCGAGAACGAGAATAAACATATACTCAACTACGAGACCTTGACACAACAATGCACAACCCAACACCACAAACCAATGCCTACGCGCTTTACAACTGACTCGGAGCTCACCGAGTCGACTCACCTGAATCGACTCAACTCGACAAGCATGAACACGACCAGACCCGAGACACACTTTTCACCACACGAACCTATTTCAAAACTTTTTTTAATTGGCTGAAAGATCGACACATAACAATTGCAGCTGGTTTATAAATTTTTATTCCACAAAAAAAACACCACATAGCTCGGTTTTAAACCCATTTAAATCTACGTAAACTAATCTCGAAACCCATTTAACAATATGTTCCCAGCCTCTTGTATTCACGAAAACACTCGACACAAAATCATCATCAATCGGTTAAACTCAAATTAGCACGAGGGTTTTGTCGACTTACCATGAGAGAATCGAGAGGGAAAGAAAATAACAAGAGACGAGAGACGAGATGAGAGACTGTGAAGATGAGTGTAACACACACAAACTACATATCTTCGACATATCCACTTCTGCCCCGTAAGAGGTGTGGCGGTGGTGGTTAAAACACGAATCAATAACAACCCTAGCTTGAACATTCACACAAACCCGTAACAACGAAGCAATCATTGGTCTCTTGATGACGGCGGCGAGATATTTACAGCAAGAAATGATGGTGGTGGCGTCGCACAGCAGTAGTGGTGGCGACAGTTGGAGTAGATGATGGTGACTGATAAGGGTGTTAATGGTGGCGTTTGTGTTTATGGTGATGGTGTGGTCAGGTGGTTTTGCCGGAAGAAGGGACGGCGCCGGTGAAGTGGGCGGCGGCTGCAGAAACCCTATAGAGGAGGAGGTGGGAAGCAGCTTCTAGGTTTTGCAAAAGTAAAACTCTAATAAGAGTTTTTAACTTTTATATTGCCATAAGGACCAAACATGTAAACTCCTGAATTTAGGGGGGCGGATTTAATATACTCCAGGGACTAAAATTGTAGCTTTAGTATACTTTTGTAAAATATAGGTTCGGGTTTCATTTGGACTAGCAATTAATCGATCCAAATTGCGAAAGTTGCACCATCGCGTTCGATATAACTTTTCCAGTCAAAACGAGTGTTTACACGAAATATTTTTCGTATAAAATGTCAAAATTAAATCAAAGGGTCGGTTGTGCCAGTACACGTTGTGTCTAATTTTCTCGTTTCACGAGATAAGTTTCTTGTTTTCACGTCAATCAAACTCAGGAAAGTTCGTAAATGAAAAACAGACTTAATTCCTCGAGAAATAAATATCTGGAAAATCGCGGGATGTTATAATTAGGTCTCCTAAATGTGTTTGATTTTGAAAACGATGGACCTTTGTTTCTTGTAAAACTTTGATTTTGTCTTGGAGGTGGTTCTCTAATAGTAACATGGGTTGGTTTCTTCTTATTAACAATAACAAAATCGGTTCTAGATGAGGAAGCTATATTATTGCTACTGTTTGCTTCAGCAGACCCACGGATCCCTGGTTTTACACTAGACGGTTTCCTTTTTGTGGGATCCGTGACTACAGTGGCTTGTTTTTCTATTGCTTTGATGAATTGTGTTTCTTTGTTTTCACTAGTTGGCGCATCAAGTTGCCGAAAACCTAAACCTTTTTGGTTGTTTCCTGTTTTAACACTATCTAATATCATATCTTGAGTATTAGTATTCATTATAGCAATCTTAGAGTCTAGATGATCAACTAGTGTTTGAAGTTGAACGCAAAGTTCACATTCCCCACTTGCTATCTTCCCATTTTCTAAACGTTTTAATTTTGCTTTTAACTCAAGGACTTCCTTTTCTAAACGTTGATTTTGATTTTTCAAAAACTTGTTTTTTATTGATTACTTTTAAACTTATTTTGCAAAGTTTATCATATTCATGATGCAATGAGTCATCATTTAATGATGAGCTACTATAGTATTCGTGACATACCTCGTCATTTGCCATGAGACAAATTTCTTCGTCCTCTTCCTTGCTCATTCCCCACGAACCGCTCACGAATGTTTTTTGTTCATCACGTTTGGGACACTTACTAATAAAGTGGTTGGGATCCCCACATATAAAACAAGCGCGTTCATCCCTTGCCTTCTCACCATCTTTGCTTTTCCGGAACCCTTTCTTGTTGTCATAAGGTTGCTTGACGTATCTTCCCTTTCTTCTAAAGAACTTCTTGAAGTCCCTTACCGCCATGGCATACTCCTCGTCATCACTATCCGAAGAGGAGTTTTCTTCATCGCTTGACACCTTCTTGGCTTTAATGGCAAGAGATTTGTGCTTCTCTTTCACTTTTGAAGCTTCGGAATCTTTACCGAGGACAAGCTCATAGACTTTTAAATTGCCTATGAGTTCATCGAGGGTGAGGATTGACAAGTATTTTGACTCTTCGATTACTGTCACCTTAGATCTCCACTAGGATGGAAGTGCCCTTAGATATATCCTAACATGATTACGACTAGAGAAAGACTCATCAAGTGCTTGTAAAGATGTAATTATAGTATTAAAGTTAGCAAAAGAATGATCTATAGTATCCTCATCCGATATTGAAAATTGTTCATATTGTTGAACAAATAAATCTACTTTATTGTTTTTAACTTGTTGATTACCTTGATGAGTTAAAACTAAAGAATTCCAAATTTCTTTAGAGGTTTTAAGCATGGAAATTCTTTCGAATTCCTTTTTGGGTAAAGCATTATATAAAACCATTTTAGCTTCACTATTTTTGGAAAGCTTTTTCTTAAGATCATCGGTGAGTTTATCATGAGGTGTGTTAACTAAATTTTCGTTTTCATCTTTTGTAGTGGCTTCAAAATCGCCTTCAAAAATGATGTACCAAAGATCAATATCTTTTGACTTCATATACGTTTCGAATCTATTTTTCCAATATATAAAACCATTAGTTTCAAGTAGTGGAGGTCGTTGCATGGATTGCCCTTCCTTGTAATTTTCAGAACCCATAGTGATCGAAAAGTTTTTAAAATACGGTTTACTTTAAAACTTTTATAAACTTAGCTCTTGATGCCAATTGTGGAAAACTATAATGGGGGTTGAATAGTTTTGCCGATTTTAAGTTAGTTTCAAAAACTTTAGATTCAATGTTATGTGGAATTGTATGGACGAAGAGAAAGTATAGATCTAAGAGTAATGCAAGTAAAGAAAGCAAGTAAAGTAAAGGATAGAAATGACACAACCGATTTATAGTGGTTCGGCTACAAGGATACCTTCCTTGCCCTACTCCACTCCCCGAGTCACCTACTCGAGAGTTCAAGCACTATGTCAACAAACTCCTTCAACTTGACGGAGAAGTCTTCACAACGTTGCTTACACTTTTTTCGGTACAAAGCTAAATACTAAGTCCGTAACACGGAGGACCAAACCAACACTACTATAACACAACAAATATGTGAAATATGAAATACAAGAACTTCGCTACAGAAATCTTGTGGAGGAACAAATTAATCAAGGACCCCTTGCTTGGATGACTTTTACAATGCTCGTGATCTCGCCTTAGAGAAGGACCTATATGAGAATCACAATAAAAGAAAGAAGAACTACTCTCTAGATCAAGTGATCTTTTGTTAGAAGAGTGTAAGAATATATGAGAGAGTTTGTAAGAAGATGGGTAAATAAAAATGAAGAAATGACTCTCTATTTATAGGCAAATTCTTGCCACTGTTGCACGGATCCCACGGATCCCTTGCTTGAGGGATCCGTCTAGTGTAACTTGAGGGATCCGTGAGACGCTCCTGTTTGCCCATGGGTTTTTGGGTTATGGGTCATGGGTCCTAGATTATGGACCATGGGTATCTAAATAGATACAATGTATCTAATAGATGCAATGCATCTAGACAATGGGTATGGGTTAACTCCATGGGTTATGGATATGCTCTATGGGTATGGGTCATGGGTTGTGGTTTTTACCCATCCTAATAAACTATTATAACAAATGAATTATTACAACAATTTGTATTAAATGACTATATGTAGATGCTTTACAAAAATAACATGTATCCTTATAATTTTACTTATGATAACATTATATTTGTTATCAGCAAAACACAAAGAGATCGCTAAATATTAATAAACGTTTTTACGGTTTATTTGTATCAACATTCTTCACACAATTATCCAAGAGTTTCTAAAGTGGCTTGTTTGACATGAACTGGAACCTGATGAATACTTGATAGTAGTGACCCAATAAGCTCAGACCATTGCTTCTGTAGGAGCTCTATACCAGCAACTTTAGAAATGATTTGTGATGTAGTCGATCGGGCTTCATAGACAGGAGAAGTGAGTGTCTGCAACAAACATGCCTTTATCTGTGTCTTAACACCCACGTCTAGTGATAACCATCTTTGAACAAAGTTCAAACTTTCTATTTTGTTCTTTTGCATCCAATGCGTTCTTAAGAATTAAACCAGCCAATATACGACGGTCAACAATCTTCTCCTCACTAGCGAGTTCTCCAGACAGAGCTAACAAAAACCAGCTAGGTTTTGCTCCTGAAACTGCTTTAAACTTTCTTCTGCTTGCTTTCGAACAGATCCATCAACAGATTGTGCATTCAACAATACCTGTGTAACCTCATTTGCCATATTTCCTTGGAAAACACTCTTGTAATCAACCAGAACAATTAAAAGTGAAGGACGAAAAACGACAGTTATTTGAAACCCTAAAACCAATCATACTTCAAAGCTGATTTCTTTCGTGAATTATAGACACAAAAAAATGTATAACCAACTTCCATAATGAATTAATTCAACAGAAAACGAAATTAAAAAAGTTGATATCCACAAAACCCTAAAAATTCGAATACCTTAACCTTTTTCTGGAGCAGTTTTCCACAGTCAATATCTTATGCATTAAAGGTCAGATTAAAGATCCCTCCAGTGAGAATGTACCTTGACATGTATAGAACCTTCAGTAAAAATTGCACCCTAATCCAACGGTTAACGAAAGAGAAAACGCCTTTGAAAAACAGCCCTGCAGAAAGTTACGAAAATTGAAAACCTAATTTGATTTTTTTTCTTCTTCTTCAAGAAATTCTAATAGATCTTAGATCACGAGCCCCCAGGCTCTTATATCACCTGATAAATCTTTTAAGGCTCAGGTTGTATATACCTTATATCTAGGATAATGAAAACAATGACAATAACATGCAGCGGAATAAGAACAAATCAAAGTTATCATAACAAGGTTTTTCATCATTATCATCTATAATACATGACTACTACAATAAGCCCCAATACTACTTGATCAAGGGTAGTACGATTACTAAAAAATAACAGGGATTATGAAAACCTTGATAACCTAGAGGCTTAACCAACTAGACATCTACATCTTTTTAACTCACACCACACACTTGTCTGGTGCACACACACACACTTTTTTGCACACCTAAACCTAATATCTGATATCTTTTTATATAATAGAGATATTAGGTTTACAAGGAAACATAATAACAATACAATTAGGAAACAATATCTTCCTAATATTTATCCATATAATGAGATCTTCTGGAATCTTCAGCTTGTAGAATTCCAGTTTTGACATGTAGATCCCTCATGTTTCCTCTTTGTTTCTTTCTTGATTTAACATTTTGTATGATTTCAAATCAAGAAACCCAACATGTTATTAACTGTTCATTACAAAGTCATCAGATGCATACATCTGGAGTAGCCATAAAAACAATTAGTTATGCTAGGATGCAATCGCATGAAATTCTAGGCTTGACTGAGCACCTAAGTACAAGTTAAAAAAGCTTCACAGAAGTAACAAATACAATATAGTTGAAATATTTTCATCACCGGAACAAGATTCCACAAAAGTCACCAAGTATCGCTATGCTAAGCTTCTCAAGCAGACACGGATCACAGGAAGGCGGAAGTGTCATCCTTGGAGCCACTGTCGGGGTTTCCTCTGGGCGGTCCAAAATACATGCATCATACATCTCATTATCTGTGTACTGCATGTTGTGTTGAGTTTCTTCATCTTTAGTAGGATTAGTCACCGGAGTTTAGGGGTCAGGTTGGTTAGGATCAATAATGACCAAAGGCCCAATAGAAGCCCCGTCGCTGTAATCAAACTCCTTCCCATGAAGTTTGTCCTTTTTCTCCTTATAAGAAGCGATAGCCCGGGGATGAGAAGTGATAGCATGAAGCACAAAATCTGGAAGGATCCGCTCCTCAGCGGTGGGTGGGTCAGATAGAAACTCAATGGCCCCGGCATGACGCCCTTCCTCAACAACCAGCTGAGACATCAAAAAATCTTGAGGAGCGTATTTGCAGGCTTCCAATGAATCCAACAAGGGAAAGGGTACATTTATTAGCTCCATGACTGCATCAGTATATATCTTTTTTGCCTATGGGTCATACGCAACTACATCTTCAATTTTGGTTCCCTTTTGTCCATGTAAGACCCCGGCCTCCAGGCCTTGTCGGATTCCTTCAGTAATGGCCAAAAAAATGCAATTCCCCAACTGCGTCCAAGGTTATAAAAATCGCTAGGCGTTAGTGAGGCGGTCGGGTAGGACCTAGCGATTAATCGGTTAGGCGAGGATTAATCGGATTGGAATTTTTATACACAAAATTGTAATATTATAAATTATATTATATTATATGTATGAGATAAGCATAGGGCATCAAAGTTCAAAATTTTCAACTGTTCAAATATAAACATAATACATAATTCTTCAAAGTTTAAAGTCAAACATAGACATTATTCATTTTGTTGACCATTTTTAAGTGATCTTTGACCAATTTTGTCCGATCAATCAGTTAGTTGACCCATTTTTAAGTGATTTTGTCCGATTTTTAAGCAATTTTGTTGACCGATTATAAAGCGATTTTGTCCGATTAGACCGATTTTGTCCGATTAATTGGTTTGTTGACCGATTTTTAAGCGATCTTTGACTAAACCGATTAAATAGGACGATTATGATAAATCAAGGCGCTTAGTGAGTGATCAACGATTATGCGGGGATTAATCGGCCGCCTGGACCGATTTTTACAACATAGGTCTTAAGCTCAGGAGACTCTTTGAACTTAAGAAAGGCCCTAAAGAAACCGGGGCCAATTGCCCACCTCCTGCCTTCCACGGCCATAAAACACGCAGGAAATAGCTGAGTATCAAACCTCTCCTCTAGAGCATCAATTTTGTCACTTAACTCCACCACCCGGCCATTCAAACCAGCCCGAATGGCCCCCTCCCTCTCTTCAAATTCCTTCACAAGCTGCTCTTCACCTCTAACTTGAGCTTCAACCCCTCAACCATTTCCAACCCAGCCATTTTCTCAGCTAACTCTTCATTCTTCGCCAACAACTCAGACATCTCTTTGTCCTTAGCTTTCGTAGCAGCCTCTAGCTTGGAAGTTCGGCTACGGAGCTGACCCACCTCAGAAGACTCTCTTTCAAGCTCACTAACCAGAGCCTTAAGACCGGAGATATGCGCCTCTCTCCTCTCTAGCTTTCGGCCAAGCTTACCATTCTGATGAAGCTCATACTCCAACCTCAACCTAATCTCCAAACTCGTATACAATTGCTGAGATGTTAGTAAGTTATATTGATCCAGCACATCTTGACTCAGCATGTTTCGAAGTATGGAGAGGTAATCGATAGTGGCAAGATTATCCAAGAAGTTATGGCAAATCCAAGGATCATACATCTTGAAATCATTGGTTGAAAGCCACTTCAGAGCATAAATAGATTTGGCCTCCGCAGTATCCACTGACAAAGATTAATAAAATCTTCAGAGCCATTAGGACTGGGAACCACGGGCTCATGCTGCTGAGAAGCTTCACCAATATTATCCGGACCAGATTTCCTGAAAGATTTATGAGAAGATTCCAGAGCAACCGAACTTGTCTTGGTCGGGGCATGGCTGCGTGAAGCATATTCAAAGAATCATGCTCCACTGGTGTAGGCATGGTAGAATCAGAGGAAAGGATGGTCGTATGCGCCACAATTTTGAGGAGTAGATGTTACACCCCTATCTCGAAAATACCAATAGGTCCCACCGTGATTAAATGTGGTCTAAAGACTTAACGGGATTGACTAGTCAACCCGATAGTCAATAATAGATAACACATGTTAAGTTATAGTTATAAAAGGAAGGGGGGCCTAAGTTACCATTTTGTAAATATGTTATAGTAGTATTTATGGCCAATATAGAAGGAATGAGACTTGAGGGACCATTCGTGCCAAATAGCCAAAGTATCCACCTAGATATTTCTGGATACTTCTCTATTCTCTAATTAATTCCAGAAAATAAGAGAGTGTGTGTGTGTCGTGACATGAAAATGGAGGGAAAATAATGATAACTTTGATGATCAAATTAGGATAGGATTTGTGTTCCCAATCAAGTAATAAGTTAGTATCTATCATCCTTGTGCAAGTAAGTATCCCTAATTGTGTTTAATTATAATTTGAAGAGTTAGGGTTCTTGTACTAAAGTTAGGGGTTTTGGGTAATATTGGTTTTAAACTCCGTTTGAGATGTTATAGTACTATGGGTTTTGGGTAATATTGAAGGCAAACGAGTAATTTTGGGATATGATCATGTTATGACCATATGGTTAATTAAAAGAGTTATAGTAATCTTGGGGTAATTTTATTATGGATAAAAGTTGGGTAATATATTGGTTGGATCATCATATAATCAAGATATGATTATATGATGATTAGAGGTTGGTTAAGTTAGCCAAGGTTATAGTTGTTTGGTTATATAGTAAGTGCATGTTAATTATGTGACTAAATATTAGCTATGGATGATGATAGATATTGAAGATGAAGATGATGGTAAAATTATGTATGGCTTAGATTGGACGCTAAGGTAAGTAATTCGGTTATTATATGTGAAATGTGGAAGTTATTAATTGATGTGTTTGTTATTGTTATAGTTGAGATTTGTTATAGTTAATTAAAGTATAGAAGAACCAACATTGGTTGTATGCATCTTATAGAGTTTTTGAATCATGATAAGATCAAGTTATGTGTTGTGTGCTTATATGCTAATTGTGTTATAGTTTGTGTGCATAGAAATGCCTTGGTGATGGTAATTGATAATGGAAGCATTAACATGTATTAGCCTAATTACTTACTAAGCGTTATCGCTTACATGTTATAGTTGTCAATGTTATTGTAGATTCATGTGCTTGAAATGCCTTGGCTTGAATTTGGATCATTGTTTAGCTACGTGGAAGATTGATTGGGTGTGATTAGGAGCTAGGAAGATACCGAGCTCCAAATAACGATTTGTTCCGCCGTTTAATTTGAAAAGCTTTCATAAACTTGTTGTTAAGTGTCAAGTGTCGTGTTATAATGGTTATAGTATTATTTTGTAATGACATGTTATAGATATGTTCTAAAGAGTCAAATTGTAAGTTTATATCTTTCTTAAAGGGGTATTTGGAATAGTCTGTAATCTCACCTATTTTGGATATAAATGGGTCAAGTAATGTTAAATATGTTTTAGAGTGTTGGTTATAGTTATTAAGATGTTTGGTTAAAGTTGAAGAGGTCTAAATGATTATTTGAGTTGAAATGGGTCAAAAATGGTTGTGCAGTTTTGGTGTCAAAATGTGCAAGTATGTAGACCTGACGGCGTCACGAAATTATGGGTGATGGCGTCAGACCCAGTTGCGACGGCATCAGATTTAAAACTCTCTGAACCGTCGCGTGTTAATTCTGAAAAGTGATTTGAGTCATGGTTAAAGGGCGACGGCAGCCCAGCTTGAAAATTGGGTGGCTTCGCTGTCCGAATTGTAGTCTGGAGAAGCGTCCTCAGCGACGAATCGCGGCCAAGTCCCGGAAGGGGGCGCCGAAGAGGGTGAGAGCCCCGTCATGCCCGGACCCTGTCGCACCACGAGGCGCTGTCTGCGTCGCACCTTAGAAGGCGACAGCGTCTGATTGTTGTAACAAATCAAAATGATGTTTTGTTATAGTCTTGTGCTGTTGGTTTAGGAAGTTATGGAGTATATGTTATAATAAGAATTGTCAATGTTCAAATGTCATGGTTTTGTCGTATATTGAAGAGTTTAATGAGAAAAAGTTATAGTCAAACGTTTCCGCGTTAAAGTTTTCAAAATCAAGTAATTTCTGGTTAAACCGGTAAACGGGGCATAACAAATTGGTATCAGAGCTTCGGTTTAAGTGAATTAGGTTTTCACTATAGGTTTCCTAGTCTTAAACCACTCTTAGTTGCGGAATTAAGTAAGCGAAAATGTATGTGTTTGTTATAGAATGAATTATGCATTTGTGCTAAGTGAAAATGTTTTATATGTTATAGTGCTATTGTTTAATTGATGTAGGTCCATGGCGGACCATATGTGTATAGGTGAGTAGATCACCATGAATGTTTTATGATTTTGTAGTTACGTGTATAGAATTGGTTTTGTGTATGTGACGAGAGTCCATGACAGACTAAATGTGTTATGTTATAGAACACTGTACACTTTGGTAGTGTTAGTGAATATATATATGATTGTGTAAATTGTACGTTATAGTATTGATGCGATAGATAATTATAATCTGTTCACTGTGGATGGTGACGGTGGGTGTGATATGATTGTGTGCTTATTTGTTATAGAAATTATAATGAAACTTGAATAGCTGAGTCAAGGTGTGAATCCATATAGAAGGCATGATTTGAAATTATAATAATTAGAGTTATAATTTGAATAAGATGAGGTATGACTCGTGTTGTGTTAATGACCAACCTATGGTCTTGTTATGTGAATGGCTAAGGGATAGCCAATACAGTGGTATTAGAGATGGGATAATTGTAAGTCATAGAACGTAATAGGTAAGCATAAATGTTAATTGATAATAAATGTGTTACAGTGAAATATTAATATGTGTTGTAACACACGTGTAAATGTAAAATGAAAATTTGACACATAATAGTTAAGTGTCTAAAAATATATAATTTATATAATAATATTGAATTTTCGATAACTTGTATTGAAAGATAAGAATGATAAAGCATAAATTCTAATTGATTAAAATGAAATAAATGCAATTATGTAAAGAAGAATGTGTTATAGTTGGTAACCTATGTAGGGTCTAAATGCAGAATAAAATAGTCAAGCCAAGTGTTAATTAACGAAAAAGCAATAAGCTAAAATATACGAAAGAGATTATGGTGGGTTGTGATACAATATAAACATGACGAAGTTGTGATAGTGTTATAGAACGTGTATGAATAATGATTGAAAGATAATGAGTGTGTTTTGGAATAAACCTATAAAAGGTTTACATGTGGATAAAGTCAAATAGACTAAAAGTGGTAAAAGTAAGAATGTGAAAATAGTCAACGAGGGTTGACGGGTCAATGAGAAAATGAAATGATTAAGCACATGGTAAATATGTAAATATGGAAAGCGGGCTCATAAAACCTATAAATTTGTATTGGTTAAATGGAAATGATGAAATTGTGTATATGATAAAATAATAATAGCTTGGATCCTATATGTTGTTATAGTGTGATGTTACAGGCCACTCAAAAGATGTTACAGTTATTGTTACAAAATCCTATGGGCTATATAATATTAATCCTTCGGGATATGTTATAGTGAATCCTGCGGGATGTGTTATAGTACGAGTTGGCAAGAGAAAGTTATAGAAGTCCTTCGGGATAAATTAAATTGCCTTCACCGACAAAGATTGCCTATATCTTCGGCATATGAGATGGCTCCTTAGGGAATTGTGATAGTAAAAAGGATCCAATGCTAAGAAATGAAAATTTTGGAAAGTTAAAGTGTGTTACAGATATGTATTAGTATTATGTCGGAAGTGTGTAAGTAGGATGATTTATAATTTCTTTATTTAAGTGGATTGGGACGCCTTTTCACTTAAGTAAAGAAATTGTGAGTCACCGAACTACGAGTTTATATTTCTTGATTTACATCATTTGGGACGCCTCTCGATTTAAATGAGGAAGTATAAATAAGTAGGTTTATGTGTTCCCGACATAGCATGAGTAGGGTAGTGGAGTAGAAAATAAAAGTCTAAAACTAGTCAGACGTTATAAGGAAATAGGATAGGTGGAATAGGAGTTCCGTGTCAGACCCTAGATAAGGGTCGTTATGTAAAACTAAAGTATAGAAACATTTGACGTAAAGTAGAAAGAAAAATAAAATCTTCAAAGATGGTGTAATGTGAAAAATGATCATGGAGATAATAAATTGAATAAAATTAAAAGTTTGAATGTGTTATAGTATGCCTTGGGGTCATGTGGTAATATGAAAAAGACCATAGTGGTCATGAAAATTGTGAAATTTAAGAGAACGTTATAGCAATAACAAGGCATTACAATGACTAGACGAGTACCCGTGCATAGCATCAGGATTTTATAGCGACAGATCGTTTTGTGTTAAAAAAAAGTTTATGGGTTATAAACAAAAAATAATAAAAGTTTGAAGATTTGGGGATTAAACATAATGTTTTGAAACCCGGTTCGACCCGGTTGGTTTAACCGGTTGAATCGTTCCGGTCGAAAATCGGGTCGATTTAAAGCGAGTCAACCCAACGGGTTGGGTCAAAACGGGTCAAATTAAACCGGGTTTGAAGCGTCTCGGGTCAAACCGGTTTTTGATATGTAATAGTAGTTTCATTTTGAGATATATATGTTTTCAACATTTCCTTTTTTAGTTTCAACTTTTTACTTTTTACTTTTTGGTTTTTCCTTTATATATCGTATAGCAAGGTACCCGCGCGTTGAGGCGGCGGGTACCCTGTGACGAACTGGAGAAATACATCTCGATGAGACCTGATTCACCAGTTTGTATCGTTTCAACGGGTCCTCTCTGGTTTGTTTTCAAATGACTTTTATTGGTTTGCCGAACTGGTGGCGACACCGGTTCCCGGTTGAACCCGTTGGTCATGTCTGATTTTTAAAACTATATGTACCATCAACTTGTTAGCTTGTATGAAGCATTGTGTGTTTTATTAATTTGTATAATGTGTATAATAACATATACTTTTCATTTTAGGGTGTTTTAAAAATAACATTAATTAGTGTGTTTAATTATTTTATATTTTAGATTATGTTGTAGCTTGTTTAAATTGTAAGTTGTGAAACTTTTATTGCACTTTTTAGTAAGGGGTGTTTTAATTGGTGAGATATGCTTTTAATTGGTTGTACATTGTGAATAAATTATTGTAGTTTTTAGTAATGAGGTGTTTTAATAAAAATATTAATTACACCATACATTTCTCTCACCTTTGACTTTCAACATTTTACTTTTCAAAGTTTGACCATTTTTCTTTTATATGTAGTATAGATAACATTATGGAAATTATGAATTAACAATGGTATAATGTGGAAATTGTTGGCCAAGTTTGACTTAGGTAAAGTCAACGTAATATCTAAGTGATCATGTATGTGATGTTATAGTAATAAACTGATAATGAGATGCTTGTTTTGAATACATTATGTCTCGGATGACATAACAATGTGTTTGTTATAGAATTTAAATGGATAATGGAATGCGTTTGGAGATCGGTTATAGTTATAGTGGGCCTTTAGTTGCGAAATTAAGGAAATCTTCTCAACAAATTGATTAAGTGATTGTTTTTGTGACATTGTGTAAGTTGAATAAAGAGTTAGATGGCATTAGACAGGATATTTCGGGGACAAAATCTAAATAAGGGGGTAGAATTGTTACAACCTATCCCGGAAATACCAATAGGTCCCACCGTGATTGAATGTGGTCTAAAGACTTAACGGGATTGACTACTCAACCCGATAGTCAAACCAATAGATAACACATGTTAAGTTATAATTATAGAAGGAAGGGGGACCTAAGTTACCTTTTTATAAATATGTTATAGAAGTATTTGTGGCCAATATAAAAGGAATGAGACCTGAGGGACCATTTGTGCTAAATGGCCAAAGTAGCCACCTACATATTTTTGGATACTTGTCTATTACTCTAATTAATTCTAGAAAATAAGAGAAGTGTGTGTGTGTCGTGACATGAAAATGGAGGGAAAATAATGATAAGGTTGATGATCAAATTGGGATGGGATTAATGTTCCCAATCAAGTAATAAGCTAGTATTTATCATCCTTGTGCAAGTAAGTATCCCTAATTATGTTTAATTATAATTTGGAGAGTTAGGGTTCTTGTACTAACCTTGGGGGTTTTGGGTAATATTGGTTTTAAACTCCAATTGAGATGTTATAGTACTATGGGGTGAAGCCCCTTTAATTTAATTGAAGGAAAATGAGTAATTTTAGGATATGATCATGTTATGATCATATGGTTACTTAAAAGAGTTATAGTAATCTTGGGGTAATTTTAGTATGGGTAAAAGTTGGGTAATTTATTAGTTGGATCATCATATAATCAAGATATGATTATATGATGATTAGAGGTTGGTTAAGTTAGCCAATATTATAGTTATTTGATTATATACTAAATGCATGTTAATTATGTGACTAAACATTAGCTATGGATGATGATAGATATTGATGATGAAGATGATGGTAAAATTATGTATGGCTTAGCTTGGAGGATAAGGTAAGTAATTCGATTATTATGTGTGAAATATGGAAGTTATTAATTGATGCGTTTGTTATTGTTATAGTTGAGATTTGTTATAGTTAATTAAAGTATAGAATAACCAAGATTGGTTGTATGCATGTTATAGAGTTTGTGAATCATGATAAGATCAAGGTATGCGTTGTGTGCTTATGTGCTAATTGTGTTATAGCTTGTGTGCATAGAAATGCCTTGTTGATGGTAATTGATAATGGAAGCATTAACATGTATTAGCCTAATTACTTACTAAACGTTATCGCTTACATGTTATATTTGTCAATGTTATTGTGGGTCCATGTGCTTGAAATTCCTTGGCTTGGATTTGGATCATTGTTTAGCTACGTGGAAGATTGATTGGGTATGATTAGGAGCTAGGTAGATACCGAGCTCTAAATGACGATTTGTGCCCTCGTTTAATTTGAAAAGGTTTCATAAACTTGTTGTTAAGTGTTAAGTGTCGTGTTATAATGGTTATAGTATTATTTTGTAATGACATGTTATAGATATGTTCTAAAGAGTCAAATTGTAAGTTTATATTTTTCTTAAAGGGGTGTTTGGAATAGAGTGTAATCTCACCTATTTTGGATATAAATGGGTCAAGTAATGTTAAATATGTTTTAGAGTGTTTGTTATAGCTATTAAGATGTTTGGTTAAAGTTGAAGAGGTCTAAATGATTATTTGAGTTGAAATGGGTCAAAAATGGTTGTGCAGTTTTGGTGTCAAAATGTGCAAGTATGTAGTCACGAAATTATGGGTGACGGCTCTATTGCAGACCCAGTTGCGACTGCGTCAAATTTAAAACTCTCTGAACCGTTGCGTGTTAATTCTGAAAAAGTGATTTGAGTCATGGTTAAAGGGCGACGGTGTCGCAACTTAGAAGGCGACGGCGTCTGCTTGTTGTAACAAATCAAAATGATGTTTTGTTATAGTCTTGTGCTATTGGTTTAAGAAGTTATCGAGTATATGTTATAATAAGAATTCTCAATGTTCAAATGTCATGGTTTTGTCGTATATTGAAGAGTTTAATGAGAAAAAGTTATAGTCAAACGTTTTTACGTCAAAGTTTTCAAAATCAAGTAATTTTCAGTCAAACCGAGAAAAGGGGTGTAACAATAGACTCTGCAGTAACACTCTCTGCAAAGAATAGTTAAAAAAAGAGAAGACAAAGAATAGTTAAAAAAAAGAGAAGACAAAATAATCATAAATGAATAGTTAAAAAAAAGAGAAGACAAAGAAAAAGAATAAGAAGTAATAATCTATACCCGCTCCGGCCGCGATCTCCTTCTAGGACAAGGGGTGATCCTTTTTCTCTTCCCTGGCTTATCTGGTGCATCAATGGTTACCCTCTTCTAACCAGCAACTTTTTTGGCTTTGGCAACCTCCAACTCTTGCACAACAGTGTGCTCAACAAGCTTGATAACATTCTCCGACGGCTCAACCATCTTGTTGGCCGTCTCGGCTCTCAACGCCGACTCATCTTTCTTCAACATCTTCTCTCAGGACACAACCTTGAACTGGTCCGACTGGCTGATGAAATCAAACAAATCCATCTCTGTAAAAGCAATGACAAACAATTAAGAGCTGACAACCAAGGATAAAAAAAGTAAAAAAAACAAAGGAAACTTCCAAGCAACCCACCCGATTCATCCAGATACAAGAAGGTTGGGCGACTAGAATCATTATCCCAGATGTGGCTCAACCCTATAACACACAAAAAAGGCTCCAGATATTTTTTAAAAGCGGCCCTTTTGCTGTCAAGAAGAGACAAAACGTTGGATCGATGTACTCTAACCAAACTAACTTAAATAGCTTGTTAAGGGTTTAATAACCTCTGATAAATCCAAAGTTATTAACAATGAAAACACTGAGTAATCTCTATTAAGTACGCGGAATTTACTTAACAAAGCCAAGAAGAATATAACTTTAACTTTCAACGATTTTATTAATAACTCTAAATCTGCTTGTTATGCAGATTCTTTAACAACTCTAAAACTCTAAATAATGATCGTACTTTAGGATTCTAAAAACATATATCTCTAATGCCAATCTAGGGGTCCTTTTATAGGCTTAAGGATAACCCTAATCAATTTACAATTCTTATACTTGTACGTCAAGTAAACTATACTTAGAAAGTTTTAGATAAACATTACTTTTCATCTATTAATCAATTACAACCGACTTTAAGCTTTGAAGTACTTTGATGAATAAGCAGTACTTTGACTTTTACTTAGCAGTACTTTGACTTCTTCAGACTTTGTCTTTCTGCATTTCGTTAATCTTCACTTTAACTCTTGACACTTTGACTTCTCAGATCCCAACAATCCTCTCCTAACTTGAATTCTACTTGTTTGACTTCAAGTTCCTTTGTGAAATTATCTTTAACATCTGTTAGCCTCTTGGAAAGATTGTTTTTATCTTTGAATTTTATCTTTGTAGATTTTGTGCTTATATCATCATCAAAGTATTCTTGAAAAAATATTCTTTACAGCATCATTCAACAATCTCTTTCTTTTCAGTAACATTCAGCAAGCTCCATCTTTTTAGCAACATAAGACAATTTGTACATTAATTCAGTTTAAGTTTCAGTCTATTCTCATCACTTCCAGGAGTGTAAACTCCTGTGAGAGGTGAATCATTGAAAATTTAATGGATTTGATGTCTCTTTACCAAAGCTATTAACTCTGGAGTAGCCAAATGTTTTGATGTGTAAGATCATGGTACATTGATAACCATATGATTTTTAGCAAATCATCACTATCAACGATTTGATTTGTCTTTACCAAAATTTGTACCCTTTTGGACTAGTTAGTTCTTTCATCATGGTGAACTAATTACCATATAATGGTTTTTCCACAGCCTTTACCACAAGCCATTTTCTTGTGGGCTAGCCAACTCTTCACATTACTGATATGGGGAGTTGATTACCATACAACTTATTAGCAAGTTGTCAACTATAAAACGGATTTGAGATATCTTTACCAGAGCCGTTTACTCATGGATTAGCCAATCCTTTTGTAACCATGGTGGATTGATAACCTATTGTTGTTACCATCTCAAAACCATTTATTTCTTTTAACCTTTGTTTCAAAATATTTAACACTTAACAAAAGTTTTCTTTTCAAAATCAAGAACTAGTTTAAAGTCAAGCGATACTTTGATGAAAGTATCTTGTTTGATCGCCAGATTTTGAATAAAGTCTGATATATCAAAAATTTAATCAATTTAAGATTCATACCAGTTATTCATCATCATCAGCCATAGCAGTCCATCTGATAACCAATTTGATGACCAAAAGTGCAGTTTCATTATCTTCTTCAACTTCCATTCCATGCTCCAGCATCCTCCTCATGAGATCACGATGTAAGAGGGTATCTTCTATCTTCTAACATGTGAATCATAGTCCCATCTTCTAACTCTAAAACATGCACTCCAGATTCTTCAAAGAATCTCCAGCAAGTAATCTCCCAATCTTCTTGGTTTTTCCAAATCTCAGCAGTACTTGTTTCTTCATTTTCCCAAACAGTTGTGAGATCTCCAAGCAAGATTAAACCAAATCCTTCTGATGGATTGTGTTCAAAATATTCTTGCACCACATGATATAAATTAAATAAATCCACTCTATCTATTATATGCAATAAATCCCATAGCATATTGAACACTCTGAAGCTTTCATCTTCTGTGAAACATCGAGATAACTTCCATCCTTTGATTCTACAACTTCAAAAGTAGTTATTGGAGATTTGTTCATCTTCATTTCAACATCATCTTTAGAATACTCAAAATCTACAATCCTTAAGTAATTCCTCAGTTCATCATTTGTTTCAGATCTTAATCCAACTTTCTTTAACTTGTTGTTGATCTTTAACTTCAGTTGTTCTTTTTCTTTTTAAGCTTCCTTTTCTTTCTTCTTCTTTTTGAGCATCATCATCTTTATAATCTTTGATACTATCAACTTGTTTCTGATAATCTTCTCTAACGACTTCATATAACCCTTTCATCTCAACATACTTCAACTTATTCAATCCAATATATCCTTGCTTCTTTAAATAAGCCATCATTTCATTCCTTTCCTTAGCAAGATTTGGTCTTCTTGGTAGAGCAGAAATAGGAATAGATGATCAGAATGTTTCAGCAGCTTCAGTATTCAATTCTTCTTGCAATTTCTTAGCTGCTTCTCTATTCTTGGCTTCTTCAATATCCTTAGCTTCTCTATCCTTAGCATTCAATTCAGCTTGAAGCTTTCTAGCTGCTTCCTCATTCATAGCAACTTGAGCAGCCCTTATTTGTGCTAAAGTGAGCTTCTTTTTCTTCTTTGTTTCTACCAACTTTCCTTTTCCTTTATCTTTTGGATCTATAGAAGGTTGAGAAGTTCTTGGTTGTTCTTCTGTAATTCCTGGAATGCTAACACCCCTTGGCTTTGATAAATCATGCAAGATCTCATCAATGGTTTCATCATCACTTGCAGTATGTATAGGTTTGGGTGTATAAGCTTCCTTTTCTGGTATGACAGCTTGAAGGACCAACTTCCTCTTCAGTTAAAGCAGTTGAAGGACCGACTTCCTCTTCAAAATCTAACAACCTTGCTGTAATTAACCCTTGCTGTAAGTTCCTTGAAAAGCAAGCTACTTTGATCGCCAGTACCTTGATCATCGACTTTGAACTCTAGTGGTATCTTCCTCAGTACTTTCAATATTAACCTGCTCTTCAGTACCTTGAGGTTGAACATCTGTACCTTGAGGTTGAACATTAGCTTCTTCATTCAAATTCTTATCTTCCAATTTCCTCCCCAATTGGAATGAAGATGATTGTTGTTGAACCTTTCTACCTTTGGTTTTCTTCTTAAATTGCCTAACTGGCCTGCCTTGCTTTCTTTGAGACTTGACCCATAGAAGATGATGTTAAACCAATGGCCAGAAAAAATCCTTGTGTCTTCGAAACTTAAGCTTCAACTTCGTAATCTGAGTAGCCTGATCTTCAAAAGATTTCTTTAATCTTGTCAATTCTCTTGATAAAGCATAGTTGTTTAGAGTTGTACCCTCAGGCTCCATAGCTTCTTCATCTCCTCTAGTTGGTGAATGTTCTTCTTGTTGAGAATCAGGAACAGAGACTTGTGGAGATGGTGGAGGTGAAACTGCAACATCTTCTTGAACTTCGACTTTGCGAGCAAGACCTTGTGATGCAGTACCTTGTGTAGAAGTTTCTTGAGATGCAGAACTTTGAGAAGCAGTACCTTCAGAAGTAGTACCTTCTCTGTCATCACTAGCATCAGCCTGATCTCTAATAGCTTGAACAATCTCCATCATTGAAGTAGTCAATGGAGTGTCCCTTCCAGTGAATAAATCACTCTTCCTAGCCATGAAAGTGAAAATCTTGGCTGGTTGTACCACAACAGGTAAAAGACTGGTAGGCTTTGGTACATCTGCAAGTTGTTTGTTCAGGAACACTTGAATAAACCGTGGATACATCAACCATCTTGAACCATGAGAGATGTGTGAAAGCATTCCATCTAGGATTAGCCTTGAAAAGTTGAAAATGCGACTTATAGCCAATCCTACTATAGCAGAGGCTATGTTAGACCCAAACTGCTCCCATGATGTACTTTTAGCACTAATACAATGAAGCAATACATGAACTAAATACTTCCAGTGGGGACAAAATAAGGGTTTCTTGAATGTTTGTTCAGTTAAGGACCCTTCATATCCAATGTCCCAAAATGTATCCCAAATCAGTTGCTTATCAAAACGAACAGCCCCTTCTTCATCAATAAACAATAAATCTTCACGAATGGAGACTTCAGTAACCTTCACAGTTCTCCCAGCAACTTTAGCTTGAATATACGAATCATCAATCTCCATATGAACCCTAGCAGTTGCCCAAATTATTGAATCCAGGGCTTAATGATATCTGGTTCCACTAAAAGCGCATAACTAATCGGTGACCCAGTGAGAAAATCAATGATATCATAAAAGATCACATTAGCTTCAGTCTTTTCTAAACTCTCCACCATGTTGTGTTTTGAAACTGTATTACAATTTGCCATTGATGATATGTGTACACAGAAAGTGATATGATGAATAATATGGGTGAAAGAGAGAGAAATATGGAAAAGATTATAAGGTATCAATATGAGAGGGAAATTAGGAGAGTAGTTATTTATAGGTGAGATTGAAAAAATCACAGTCATTAATAACAAAGTTACCGTTAGTAGTAGCTACCCCTCAATATTACCATTGGAACAGTACTTTGATAAGACAAACAGTTCTTTCCACGTGTGTAGTACTTTCCAAGCATTCTTTCATAAAAACAAAAGCGTACTTTTCCATTCTATTCTTTACAATAGCAAATACAGCAAATAAACATGAATATCCTCCCCTCAAGCAATGCATAGGACTATACTTACACTAAATAGTCCTCCCCTTAAATGTAGCTCAGTAATTAATCATGCCAATACTCACCACCAAGTGATTGAATCTTGAAACATCAAAGCCTTTGGTGAGTAAATCAGCTACATTATCATCCGTATGCACCTTGACAACATTAATGAGCCTATGCTCATAACAATCTCTGATGAAGTGGTGCCTAATCTGAATATGTTTGGTCTTGGAATGATAAACTGGATTCTTCACAATGCAAATTGTACTCTCATTATCAATATTGATAGGAGTATTCTTGAAATTGAACCCATAATCCAAGAGTTGATTATGCATCCACAAAACTTGTCCACAACAGCTTGCAGCAGCCACATATTCTGCTTCAGTAGAGGATGTTGCTGCAATAGTCTGTTTCTTGCATTGCCATGAAACTAATCTTCTTCCAAGATATTGGCATCCTCCAGTGGTTGATCTTCTATCATAGTTGTCACCGCATAATCACTGTCGAAAAAGCTTCCAAGTAAAAAGGTGAATCCTTTGGATACCACAACCCCAACTTAGGTTGTTGTTTCAAATAACTAAAAATTCTCTTCACTGCATTCATATGAGAGATCTTTGGTGAGACTTGATATCTTGCACATAAACAAACAAAAAACATGATATCAGGCCTAGATGCAGAAGATACATAAGACGACCAATCATTGATCTGTCTAACTTGACTTCAACTGGTTGTCCATCTTCATCCTTGCCCAATGAGTTGATAGATTTAATAGGTGTAGTAACAGGCTTCATTGCATCAAAATTGAACTTCTGAAGTATGTTAGCTACATACTTGTCTTGACTTATGAAAATTCCCTCTTTGATGCTTAACTTGAAGTCTCAAAAAGAAAGTTAACTCACCCATTGAACTCATTTGAAATTCATTCTGCATCAGCTTCTCAAACTCCTTGACCATAGATTGTTTGGTAGCTCCAAATATGATATCATCTACATACACTTGAACTAGCATGATATCCTTCTTATCTCTCTTGATAAACAAAGTCTTATCTATAGCTCCTCTCCTATAACCATGTTGCAATAAAAAGGTAGAGAGCCTTTCATACCAAGCTCGAGGTGCCTGATGTAAGCCATAAAGAGCCTTAACAACTTTGTAGACTTTGTTTGGATGTTTAGGATCTTCAAAACTAGGAGGTTGTTTGACATATACTTCCTCTGTAATCTTGCCATATAAAAAGGCACTCTTGACATCCATTTGATAAACTTGGAATCCCATATATGATGCAAAAGCAAGGAAAATTTGAATTGCTTCAATCCTTGCTACAGGAGCAAATACTTCATCATAATATACTCCTTCTTCTTGTCTGTAGCCTTATGCAACTAACCTTGCCTTGTTCTTGATAACATTTCCTCTTTCATCTCTCTTGACTCTGAACACCCATCTTGTACTAATGACCTTCTTTCCATCAAGAAGATCACATAATACCCAAACTTCTTGAAGTCTGAATTGAAGCAGTTCTTCCTGCATAGCTTCAACCCAACTTTCTTTAGTTAATTCTTGAGCAATATTCTTGGGTTCTTCTTGAGAGATAAAGCAAGTAAACAGACATGTTTGATGGTCCTTATGATTCAGCCTGTTTTGTTTATAGACAAAGCTAAGTAAAGCATTATGAGGTTTAGTAAAACTCTTAGCTTTGTGTCTTGTCATCACTCCAGAAGTAGAAGGACCAATGATTTGATCAGTAGGATGATTCTTATGAATTCTTAAGATAGGAGACTGTGGAACTCCATAATTATCACCCAAATTAGTGAAATCAGCATCTTCATTGGAATCTGAGAAAATACCTTCATCTTCAAACTCATCATCAGTATCTTCTAAGCCAGGCATGGTAGGATCATCCAAATCATCTAAAGTGTGTTTAAGTGCAGTAGTACTTTGATCGAAAGTACTGTCATCCAAAGTACTGTGAGTGAACTCTGCAGTCTTGTTCTTTTTCTTTGCTTCCTCATAAGCTCTTCTTTGATCATCAGTATAAGAGTGTGCTAGAACATCTTGAAAAATCATGTGGTTAAGTTCATCTTGAATAGCTTGATCCTTAACAGACAATGAGGATTTTGGCTCATCAGTACTTTTCTATGTCTCAACAGTTTTAGGTTCTTCATCATGAATAGCATCAGGTCTAATATGGAATCCATGAACAACATACTGTACCTCTTCTCCATTATGTACAGGTTGATTTTCTTCTCTAACAGGAACATCATTCATTGAAGGAGTCAAAACTTCAAGATCAAACATCCAATCAGGACCTTTACCCTTCTGATTTTCTTGATCTTCTAAAAACTCAACATGAAGACAATCTTGAACCTTCTTGGTGACTCTATTGTACACTCTAAATCCCTTGCTGTTGGTGCAGTATCCCAATAAATAACCTTCTTCTGACTTGCCATCAAACTTACCCAGATTATCAATTGTATTAAGAATAGTGAGAGGGCATCTAAAAGGCTTCATAAAGCGAATATTAGGTTTGTTTCCCATCAGAAACTCATAAGGTGTCTTCATCTGTGGTTTGGTGACTGACACTCTGTTAAGTACATAGCAAGCAGTACTTACGGCTTCAACCCAGAATTGAATAGGTAAGTGTGAGTCTGCAAGCATTGTTCTGGCTGCTTCAATCAAAGTCCTATTCTTTCTCTCTGCAACACCATTCTGCTGTGGGGTTCTGGCAATACTGAACTCCCTCTTGATCCCTTTGTTGGCACAAAATTCATCCATAAGCTTGTTCTTGAATTCAGTCCCATTATCACATCTAATTCCTCTAACTTTCAGTCTCAGTTGGTTTTCAAGTGCTATTATAAGATCATGAATAGCATCAAATGTATCATCTTTAAATCCCAAGAAAAATACCCAACTGAATCTACTGCAATCATCCTGTTACTACTAAGCAGTACTTCTTCTTGTTCAAACTTGTAACAGAAACAGGACCAAATAGATCCATATGTAACAGCTTCAATGGTTCTCTAACCTCCTTTCCTCAAGCTTCTTTCATGAAGCTTTATGTTGTTTACCCTTCTTGCACGCCAAACAGGAGTGATCATTCTTGTAAGTCTTTGAAGGTAAACCTCTAACTAAATTTCCTTTGACCAATTTGTTGATATTCTTGTAATTCACATGGCCCAATCTTCTATGCCACTGATGTGCTTCTTCAAGTGATGCCTTTGCTACTAAACATGTAGCTCTTTCAGAAGAGTGAAGATTCTTCATATCCAAACTATACACATCATTGGTTCTTGGTACTTTCAGTATTACCAAGTTATCATCATCAAGCTTGAATTCAGGTGAAAGTATGAGACATTCTGTGTTAGTGAATAACACAGGATGCTTTTTGTCACAGATTTGAGAGGCTGACAAAAGGTTGAACTTGAGCTCCTTCACATATCTAACATTCTCAAAATCTATTCTTCCTGTCTTGATGGTTCCTTTTCCACTAATTCTACCTCCACTAGCATCATTCCCAAATGCAACTCTTCCTCCACAATATGGCCTAAAATCTAACAGAATCTCCTTGTCTCCTGTCATGCTTCGAGAGCAACCACTATCCACAATAAGATGATCTTTAAGCTCCTCTTCTGGGTTGCCCTGCACAAAGATAAAAAAGTTAGTTTCTTTTAGGAACCCAAGCTATTACTGACTTGTGTTCCCCTTGTGGAGTAACATACTCAAATTCCTTGAGTATGTAATCTTCACAGTTTTTGTAGACAGAATCAAGCATTATCTTTTGTTTCAAAACTTGTGGTGGATTTTTAGCAAAACATTCTTTTTCAAAAAAAACCTCCTTTTTATTTTCAACAAAATCATCCTTATCAAAAATCACTGTTTTAGCAGTACTTGTTGAAAGTACTGTTTGTTCACCATCAGTACTTTCTTTCTTAACCCATTGAGTTTTAACTTCTGGTGAAGAGTCTCTAGATCTAACTACTTTCTTGGAGTTGTAACGCCTTCTAGATTGATAGTAATTAGATCTCCTAGGGTTCCTATTCCAAGAGGTGTTTGGTGAAAACTGAGCAGTACTTTGAGAAAGTACTGTTCTTGGCTTCGCAGTACCTTGGAAAGTATTTGAAGGTACTGGAGGTTTTGAAAAGGTCTTCTCTGGTGAGGGTACCTATAGTCTGGTGAGAAGTTTCTATGGTTAACCCTATGTGAATGATTCCAAGCTGGTCTAGTCTCCCTTGGTTTTTGGTTGTCAGTTCTGTTCTTTGGGAACTTACTTAAGTACTCTGAATGTAAGTCACAGTCCTTAATCAAATGATTAGGACTAAAACAAACAAAACATAGTTTTTGATCTGTAATTTCAAAATTTCTTATTCTATGTGTATGACCAAACCTATCCTGTCTTCTAGGTGAATGATGAAAACTGTTTTGACCAAAATTATCCCAAAAAGGTTTAGCAGTATGTTGAAAAGGTTTTCTTAAAGGTATTGCTAAAGGTGTAGCAGTACTTTGAGGTGTAGCAGTACTTTGGGGTGAAATTACTACTTTGGGGTGAAATTACTACTTGAAATTACCTTAGGTGTAGCAGTACTTTGGGGTGAAATTACTACTTGGCTTTTTACATCATCTACCTTAGGTGTTTCAACAGTTTTTTTTGAGGTTTCAGACCTAGATTGACCTTTAAGTTTCTTCCTAAACTCTAAGCTGTCTACTCCAAAACGAGAAACATCAGGCCTAAGAGGTTGATGACTACCAGTGGGATGAGGGACTGCATGATAGGCATTATCTTTCTTAAACTCAGGAGGTGTTTCACTAACTAATTCCTCATTACTAGATGTGTCTACATAATTAATGAGTTCATCATCACTAGTGGTTATATCCTCAAAGTCACCTTCATCCTGATCACTAGGTGGGTTTTCTATGCTATTAAAGTCCATACCAAAACCTAGGCCGGTTTTAATGTAAGCTCTTCTCTGTTTTTCAACATAAGTGGCATGAGAAAGACCTGATTGTCCCAAAGCAGCAAACTTTTCTATCAATTCATCTCTCTCCTTAGTTAGTTTCTCAATTTCAGATATCTTATAGTTTAACTTCCATTCACTTAATTTCAACTGATAATCCTGTTGTTCATACTTTTATGCCCAAGCCATTTCATTATTTTCATGTGTTATTATTTTGGCTTCCATTGACTCTAAAGTTATTTGGTAACCACTACTTCACCTTATGTTCTACACTTATCTCTTTCAGTCATATAATCATTAAGCATTTTTTGATAAAAGTTATGACACTTTGAGCATACCTCAGAGATAGGGGGTGAACTTGGTGAAGTGGCTACCATGGCAAGCAGAACAGGTTCAGCTTCACACTCCATGCTCCAATCAAAGCTTCCATAACCATCTTTAGACTTCATAGCAGCATGTCCAGATTCCTCATCAAAAGTTGTGCTCCAATCAAATTCTTCCACTGAATCCTCCACAGCTACCATATAGTAGGTTACTGGTTCATCATCAAACTCAGCACTCCAGTCAACCTCTGATAGATTCTCTTGAGCAACCAAAGCTTTTGTTTATGTAATAGGAATTTCTTTCAACTCTAGCTTTCGTTTCTCAGTCATCCTGTTTGCTTGATACTTAGCAAACCTGCATTCCCTTGCAAAATGTCCAGTCTTTTGACAATTGAAGCATTCAATCTTGGATTTGTCAAAAGTGATTCTCTGTTTTGGTTTGAAGTCAATGCCTCTTCCTGTCTTCTTCATAAACTTCTTGATCCTTGCAGTGATCATAGCAACTTGCCACCGGATATCAATTTCTTCAAGAGCATCCTCTTCAATCTGTGAGAGATCTTCTTCATAAGTAACAGTGTAGAGTATCTTCTGTGCAAAGAAAGAGCACACGACTTCATCTGAGTGGATGGTATTAGTTGGTGTGGTTGTGAGCAAAAGTGGGGGTAGTGTAGGCAAGCAGACTTTGAGCAGATACTTTGAGTAGGAGAAGCGAGATACTTTTAGTAGAAGTACGCCCTCTTTCGATGACACAAAAGCAATACTGTGAGACTTTGAGCTTGTTTGGCCATTCATCTCATGCTCATACACCTTCGGATGATTATAGAGATCATCAAAGTCCATGGTGTCCAATCCAGGTTGTTCTCTGATCATAGTAGTAATCACATGCCATGTAGATGGCAAACTTCTTAAGAACTTTAAATTAGCATCTTCAACTGAGACCTCTGCTTTGTACAGTTCCAGCATGCTAAGAAGATTTTGGAATCTGTCATAGGCAGCATCAAGGCTTTCTCTTTCTCCAACAGTAAAGGTTTCAAACTGCTGCTTCAACAGATTTTTGTGCATCTTCTTGGAAGCATCATTACCTCCAAATCTAGTCTTGAGAGCAGCCCAGAGTTGCTTTGCATCTTTAGCATCATGGAACTTGAGTAGATGGCCATCTAGAATAGCAGACAACCGTATGTTGAGAGCTTTCTCTTGATTCCTTATTGTAGCAGTTGGCAAGATGGGTTTAGGTGCTTTAGGTTGGCCAGGAATGTCTACAGGTTCTTCCACAACTTCATTACCATTGACAATCACATTCCACAGTGCATGGTCTGTGATTGAAATATAATGCCTCATCTTCATGCTCCATAGATCGTATTCGCCTTCTTAATGATAGGAATCCTTAGTGAGGTTATGGATGGTGGTAGAACAGCTTCAGTCGACATCTTTAGGTTTTTATTGTTAACTAGGTTTTAAGGGTTTCTTCTTAGTCAGGGTTTCCACACAAGCTCTAATACCACTTGTTGGATCGATGTACTCTAACCAAACTAACTTAAATAGCTTGTTAAGGGTTTAATAACCTCGGATAAATCCTAAGTTATTAACAATGAAAACACTGAGTAATATCTATTAAGTACGCGGAATTTACTTAACAAAGCTAAGAAGAATATAACTTTAACTTTCAACGATTTTATTAATAACTCTAAATCTGCTTGTTATGCAGATTCTTTAACAACTCTAAAACTCTAAATAATGATCATACTTTAGGATTCTAAAAACATATATTTCTAATGCCAATCTAGGGGTCCTTTTATAGGCTTAAGGATAACCTTAATCGATTTACAATTCTTATCCTTGTACGTCAAGTAAACTATACTAAGAAAGTTCTAGATAAACATTACTTTCCATCTATTAATCAATTACAACCGACTTTAAGCTTTGCAGTACTTTGATGAATAAGCAGTACTTTGACTTTTACTTAGCAGTACTTTGACTTCTTCAGCACTTTGTCTTTCTGCAATACTTTGTTAATCTTCAGCACTTTAACTCTTCAGCACTTTGACTTTCTGTATCCCAACACAAAATCTCAAGATTCACATCCGCGTAAGAAGGAGGTGGATCGCTGTCTATGGACACCTTGTCGCACCAAGGAACGGATATGGGAAAAATTGTAGACTTTATTCAGAAAAAATGGTCTTTCTACTTTTTTACGGATCCAAGGGAGAGGTGTAACAGACGGGGTCTACGAAAGATTTGGGCCCTTTCCTCTTCTCTAAAGTTAGTCAACCGTTGCTAAGGCCAGCATAGTAGAATTTCCTAAATAAGGGCACGATGGGAGTACCGCCGTGGACAGAACACAGGATCTCAAAATGACTAACCCTAGCCGCCGCTAACACAGACAACTGGGACATGTGAATCTGAAAGTACTCTAAAACACGAAGCAAAAACCTAGAAAGGGGTATCCTAAAGTTGACAAGCTTGAAAAGTCGAGTGTAGACACCAATTTTCCCTTCCGGAGCATTTTTTACGGTGTCGTGGATGCCGGGTAATTCCGGTTGCAGGTGGGCCAGAATATTGTATTTCCTACATAAGTCATCTAGGTCCTCTTGGGAAAGATGAGAAGTCACGGTGTCTATAGTAGTTGGTGCCATTTAAAATTGAAAAATAAGGACTGCGAAGGAAGGAACCTAACCTACGAATCTAAAGCCAGAAAGATAAGAAGAAGACGAACTGAAGATGTTGGGAAAAATTTCTAGAGAGTGGTAAAAGTTAAATAGTGCGTGTAAAAAAACATCACATTGTGTACCATCTTGGTATTTATAGCCACACGCACGCGCCTCATCAACAGCATCGAATGGCTAAAAAGCTGCCACGTCCCTGGACACTTATTGAATGACCACGGTCTAATCAAGACGAACGGTCGCGATGGTAACAGTTTACGAACGGTCAGCCGTCAAAACGTCACATCAGTCAGTAAATACGCGGTTAAAAACGTTTCCCGAGTACCAATGACAGGTATTCGTCACGTGCAAAGCAAGAATTTAGTGGAAAGTCTAGTCAGTAGGATAGGACACATGGATATCCGAATCGCGGAAAATAAAACCGCGGAAGCGGTACCTCAAGTCTAGCAACTTGTTCCTAAGCCAACAAACATACTAGACTGGGTGGAATTGATCACGTATAGTATCCTCAGACCCAACATATTGGGCCAGGTACACCCAAAGATAAATAGCCCTGATCCAGGGACAATCCGGACCACACTAGGCACCAGGCTCGGCAAGCTGGGCTGGACAAGAATACCTTACCATAACGAACCACGCCTCAGCACCCCTGCCGCGGAAGAACTTGTTAATACAAATAAAGCACAAAAACATTTATTTATATTTTACGATCTTCTAATGTTTTGTCGATAACAAACGTAAAATCATTTTAACGAAACAAATAAAATACATAAAAGGTTTGAGCCAAGAGTTTACTAACACACTTATACTAAACATATTAAAACCATATCAAAACATGTTTAATAAATAAGTTATATAAAACCAAAGACATTTTTATATTAACACTAAACAAGTAATATTGTTTACATCTTATAGAAATGCATATGTATAATAACTAGTGTTTACATAATATAGAAATGTACATATACTTTGTATATATTGTAATGGGTAAAAACCAAAGTCTATGACCCATGACCCATGATCCATTGACTAGGTACAATGAATGTTGTTGGGTAAAAACCAAAGTCCATAACCCATACCCATGGAGCATGATCCATAACCCATGACCCATTGCATGACATCATGCATGAAGTCATGTTGGGTATTTTTCATGATCCATGACCCAAAGTCCATGGCCCATGACCCAAGATCCATAACCCAATATCTAGGTACATTGCATCTTGTTAGGTATCCATAATCCATTACCCATAACCCATGGTTTATAACCCATAACCCATAAACCGGTTTGCAACCCGAAATCCGGACTAGACTTACCCAGCAGCCGGATCCCCAGGTTTGCACTAGCCGGATCCCTTTGGGGAGGGATCCGTGGGAACCGTGGTACATTAGACAATTTTGTCTATAAATAGTGAGTCATTTCTCTCTTGCTAATCACCACTTTTTACACATACTCTCTCTCAGTATTGTAACATCTCTAACCTCTGATCCAAAGGATCATTCTATGTAGTTTTATGTTTGTGTGATTCTCTAGGTTCCTCTTAAAGGCGAGATCACCACCTCTTGAAGACATGCAACCTCAAGGTCATGAGTTGCTAAGCTTCTTCATCATTAAGACCACTGAAGTGTATCTTGTTGACAGTTCTTTCCTCCCTCCATAGAAGTGTTGTGTTGAAGGCATTAGTGAAAGGTGCCGAAGGGTCGTGTCGAAGGCATTAGTGAAAGGTGCCAAGGGTGTACATTCGATATGGTGCATCGATGTATAAGATAGATAGTTTGGGTTAAAGTATATTGATATCCTTCTAGTGTTGTAACAAGGAGTGTGTCTCCTTTGGGGTATTTGTGTTGTGGTGTAGTGTTGGGTAATAGTTCCTCCTTTGTAATGGAACTCGGTATCTAGCCTTGTACCGGATAAAGAGTAGGCGACGTTGAGAAGGCTTTTTCGTCACATTAAGGAGATTGTGTTGTGTAGTGCTTACGAGATCTCTAGTGGGGTACTCGAGGAATGGAGTAGGGCAAGGAATGTGTCCTTGTAGCCGAACCACTATAAATACTAGTGTCGTGGTTTTGTATTTCTTTACTCTTTATCTTTGCATTACTTACTCATATGCTTATCTATCATTATCCAACACACGTATTAAATAGATTGACATAAGTCGATCTAAATAGTTTAAAACGAAGTTTTAATCGGTAAAACTATTCAACACCCCTTTTAGTTTTCCACAGAACTCTACGTCCGGAGCGGAACCAGGGATCGGGGCCACAGATTAACCTAAAAGTGTAAAGAATATTGCCGGCTATCACATAACTGACCTGGGCAAACTCCAAATAGGGAAAGACCGCAGTTCCATCCCAAAAGCATCACACAAACGAACAAGAACAAGGTTTGACCTTTGGAGTTTGCCACCCAAAAATGTCGCCATCACGACACGTGATCCCAGGAATCTGACAAGAAAGTCCATGGTATAAATAGAGGGCATTTGACACTCTCAACGGTATCATCATCACTCTCTCACAATATACACTTTCTCTCTCTAAACTTAAACTTACTCTTACACCTAAGGTTGACCGCGGAACCTCCCTTCCTCGTTGAGACTAACGGTGCTATTTTTGTTCTTAGCAGCTTTAGCCCATAAATATTTCACTTAGTCCAATATTCGTCTCATCAAGAGCTAGCCTAAACTAGGTCTTGCTTTGAGCCCAAATTTTGTACTAACACATACAATAATTTTAAAATAATAATACATCAGCATCATTCTCTAAATTTAATAAAAATATGTAAAATATTTGTCTCTTCATTTCATCACAAGTGTGTATCACTAATGAAATTCTTTCTCCGTCTTAAAATTATTAAACACAGACCAAAAATACATAGTTTAAGAAAAAGTAAGACCACTACACTTTTCAACCAATCAAATATCATTCTCATACACTATTTTTTTTCTTTTCTTTTTCTTTTCTAATATAAATAAGAAGTGAATAATTTTTTCGATACATCAAAAAAAGGAAAGATGAACAATATTTTTAGAACGAATCGAGTAGTTGACTTTAATTCAAGTAAAGGTAGATATTAGCAAACGGAGCTAAAAAAAAGAAAGATTTGCGTGTCATATGACAATTTCAAGTTAAAAATAGAAAGATTTGTGTGTCATATGACAATTTTAAGTTAACAGTTAATGCTAAGTTACCATTCTCTAAGTTTAGTAAAAATATTCACATTTTTTTTCTTCATTTCATTACAAATATATCATTAATGAAATTGTATACTTTAATGTAAATAAAGGTATACAGTAGCAAATGAAGCTAATGTGGTGTTTTGTTATTATTTGTAATATTTGTATAATATGCTTTATCAAGAATAATAAATACAATTATTATGATTTATTATTTGTAAAATGTGTTTTAATAATTGTATTTATTGACCAGTATTAATTGACTACATTAAACAACATTAATATGGTGTTTTGTTTTTTAGTATGTGCATTAAAGTTGTGTACGTTCTGCTTCTTGTCTTTTACGTCTGAAAACTATGTGCATTAAAGTATTGTACACTATGCTTCTTTTCTTATAAACTTACTAAGTATTTGCTTAGTATCTTCATCAGATTGTAAATTGTGGTTGAATAGTTTTATTTTTTGGTGAAATGGTATTTTTAATAGTGAATTAATTGTATTAAATGAATGAGTAGTGATTTTTTCAGTTTTATTTGTGTTTTATGTATTGTACAATAAGTATTATGACTTGTAAGTGAAACCATAAAAAATGAGATTAATTTATTTATTATATGTAGTATAGATAAAGGTGGATATTAGCAAATAAAGCCAAAAATAGCATGATTATTAAATTGCTCATGAGACTAGTATTAAATAGTAGACTTCAATGTAAACAAAGGCAGATATTAACAAATGAAGCTAAAAATAGAAAGATATATGACTATTTTTAAGTTAACAATTGATACTCACACCCTCACGCTTCTTTAAAATTTAGTAAAAATATATACAAGATTTTTTTTTTCTGGTTTCATTACAAGTGTATCACTAATGAATAGTAATCTTCAATGTAAATAAAAGTGATTTTAGCAAATGAAGCTAAAAATAGCATGCTTATTAAACTAATTACTAAATTGCTCGTTAAACTAGTAATGAAATAGTTAACGTCAATATAAAATAAAGGTAGTTATTAGCAAATGAGGTTAAAAATAGTAAGTTTTATGCGTCATATGACATTTTTAAGTTAACAATTGATGCTTACAGTATCACCGTTCTCTAAATTTAATAAAATTGTTTACATCATTTTATTTTCTTCATTCCATTACAAGTGTATCACTAATGAAATAGCACACTAATGTAAATAAAGGTAGATAGATCTTAGCAAACGAAGCTAGAAATAGCATGATTATTAAATTGCTCATTAAACTAATAAAATAGTAGATTTCAGTGTAAATATAGGTAGATTTTAGCAAGTAAAGCTACGAAAAGAAAGATTTGTGTGTCATATGACGATTCTATGTCAAAAATTAATGCTCAAAGTCTCCATTCGCTAAATTTAGTAAAACTATTTATAGAACTTCTTATCTTCTTTTCAATACAAGTGTATCACTAAGGTGAACCAAGTGTCAACCAATTTAACTTGATGAGTTGTACATGTATACAACACACCTATTTTGGTATAATAATTATCAACTTTATTGTATTCAAACGAGAATTAAAATGCACGCGCGTTGCCGGCAGTATATTATTTGATAAAAGTTTTATATGATCACTTAAAATCATGTATTTACGTTATTTTTTTTAACCAAAAATATTTCATATGTCTATATAATTTGATTTCAAGCGTTTACATATATAACCAAATCGTATAATACAATTCACATCTTTATCTATTAATCTAAGGTAATTATAAAAACACAAAAGTTTAACTATTATGCCAATAATTCTTTTTAACTAAATAGTTTACATTTTAAAAGTAAAACTTATATGAAAAACCCTCCCTAAACTATTATTTATTATTGTAATGAGTCTACCGTCTATATCATTCATAGTTTTAATCACCATTTGTTTGTAAAATTGTACGTAACTTAAAAGCAATGCAATATTGGCTATTTTGCTCGAAACTAAAATTATGTATATTTTCTATAACAAAATTGGTAAATTTTGACCTATTACAGGAAAAATAAGAAGTTGATTTAAAATTTTAATCATTACTTTTTTATAAAATAAGTCAAAAGCATTGCAATATTAGACTCATTTTATTCAAAATGTAAAGATTTTTTTACTGGTAAATTTTTAATAAGAAAGTTGCTTGATATTTATTAGATATTTTATAAATGAAGTTCGTTAAATAAAAAATAGTAACAGGTAAAAGTTTAAGGTAATTTTCATAACTTGTTAGATAGTCTAAGGATGTGTTTTGAATTTTTTTATCAAGAAAACATTAATTTTTATATATAAACGCTAACATTCTTTTACAAAATCGTATCTATATCAAAAGCATTGCAAAATTAGTGTCATTTTGTTCGCAATTTAGAAACATTTTTATTGGTATATGTTTTGTAACCGTTGGATATTTGTTAAATATTTGATAAATAAAGTTTGTTATATAAAAAAACCTTGTAACACTAGTACAATCACCACTTCCGTCTACGAATTTTTTCAATCTATGCCGACGCCCTGTCGTCGGCAGCAATAATCGCGACGACAAGCCGTAGGTGGACTTTAGTCGGTTGAGGCTCGTCGGGAACCACTATCCCGACTACAAAGTTAACACCGTGCCGACGCCAATGTGGGTCCCACAACATTTTCTGGTCAAAGGTTTTTGTGGTGGAAACATATGGTGCCGACGACAGGGCGTCGGCACCATAATGCTAATCATTTTCTTAATTAGCAATAAGTCAACGAAAGTTAAATGTGATTAAGTATTATCCCGACGTCCTGTCGTCGGGAGAATAATAAGCCAAAAAAGTATGTTTAGATGGTCCTAACGACAGGACTTCGGGACCATAATACACCCAAAATTATGTTTATATGATCCCGCGACAGGACGTCGGGACCATAATAAACTAAAAAATATGTTTATATGGTACCAACGACAGGGCGTCGGGACCATATAAAACCAAAAAGTTACATTGTTATAATGCTGACGACCCGTCGTCGGCTAGCTAATATTGCTGCTAATGCAGAATAGGCTACACAGTAGCAATATTCCAGTTTTTTTTTTCGAAACATTTTTCGGAAAAAATCTACACAACCTGCACCTGCTGTTTTCAACCAAAACCTCTAAACCACCAATACCAATATGCCGATATCCCAAAACAAGTTATAACAGCTAAAACACTTATATATAATCGCTAAAACACCCTCAAATACATTAAACGTTACAAATTATACAAAAAGGGTGTTATAATATACGCATCTAGCTGCCATATACACAAAAGTTGCTATATCTGCAATGTTCAAGTCGCCAAAATGTTAAAAGTGTACAATAATAACATAAGGATGAGTCGATCAAAAGCATAGTCTAAACGGTAATATATATCGACAAAAAATAACCCATATACCTCCATCTACTTATCATGAGCATCATCCGAGCTCCCACCATCAAGATCACCACTCCTGCCTCCGCCACTACCGCCAGCGCCACTCCCGAATCCGCCACTACCACCAGCATCACTCCCCGACCCTACCTCAGATCTCGAAGGAATCTGGCTCATAAGCTCGGCCCACTGAGGGTTACTCCCTAACACCGACAATATCTGAGTGAGCTGGCACTGAACGGCCTTCGACTCTTTCATAGCCTCGACTGCCTTCTTTTCAGCCTCTGAGTGAGCTAGCACTGAACGATCTTTGTCGGCCATCATCTCATCAATCACGGGTCGAGCGTACGAACCTGAAGGCGCCTCAGGTAAAATTATCTTTCCGCTCAACACCCTACCCCTACCGACAACTTTTCCCCGCTACTTGCCCTTGATAACCATGGAAAGTATCTCTTCGTCCGTGTAGGCTACGCTATTAGGGGTGTTCGTGCCTAGATCCCATAGGCGACACATCTCCTCCTACAAAAGTTGAAAAAAAATTATATATTAGTCGGGTTAGTTAATTAGTACATTATGTACATCAATAAAACAGGTTAAATGACTTCAATAAACAAGAACGTTACTTATTAGTACATGTATCTGCTAAAATGGGTGAAATTTGTGTAATATAAACGACAAAGTTACTTATCAGCCCAAACGTGTGCTAAGAAGTAACTTTGCCATTTATATTACACCCGTTTCACCCATTTTGATCTATTTTAGCATAACGTGTACTTGTTTGGGCTAAAATGGGTCAAAACGGGTTAAATGACTTAAATATACGAGAAAGTTACTTATTAGTGCATGTATTAGCTAAATTAAGTGAACAGGTGTAATATAAACGGCAAAGTTACTTATTAGCCCAAACGTGTGCTAATAAGTAACTTTGCCATTTATATTACACCCGTTTCATCAATTTTGACCCATTTTAGCATAACATGTACTTGTTGGTCAAAACGGGTTAAATGACTTAAATATACAAGAAAGTTACTTATTACTACATGTAGGCATAATTTATTAAACTCTAATGTATTTTCTAATCACGTCTAAAACCTTTTGCTATCACATCCGCTTACAAAAAAAAAAAAAAAGATTAGAAAAAAATCTTGGAACACGACCCTCATCTTGCAACCACACATCGTCCTTGCAACGCTCGTCGTGATAGCTCTATAAGAGGGACGGGTACTCACGATTATCGCTCGTCTGAAACTGTATATACACATAAATATAAAATGAAACAAATTAAAAACGACAAATCAAACACCATATATATAAAGAACAATGTGAAAAATAATCATAATGTGTCTTACGTATCGATGTCGAGATTCGACCAATGACCGAGATCCATGTCGGCTGTAGACCTTGTTCTTCTTCCTGTTCTCGGCATTGACAACGGCTCTTTTGACGGTCTTCTGATCTAGGTAGTGCTTGATGTGCTTCTCCCACATTGGCAGCTCCATGTTTGGAGGAGGGTTCCTAACATAATAACAAAAACAGATAATTAACATATATCAATTGCTAACATATTACAAAAAATAAAAATAAATCAAAAAAAAAACAACAAAAATAAAAAGCTTACCTTCATATCTCCTCAACATTGGCTGCCACACCTTTGGCAACAAAGTAAGTTTGCTTCAAGGCGCTCTTATTGTCCCGGTAGCATTCTGGAAAATACTCGTTCATTTTTGACACAACTGGTACACACTACAATACATATAGCAATCCCATCCGCCTACTGATCTGTCACATTTACCATTATACTAAACGCCTATTAATATACTAAACGATCATTTAGCAATCCCATCCGCAAACTAATACTTAATCAGTCACATTTCACAAACATATATAAAAAATAATAACAAAGCATAAAAAATGAAAAAACAATACGGATATGTAAGAAATAACAACATGTCTCGGCTGTGGTATCGGGCTACGGTCTCTCGGGCTGTGGGCTCTCGGGCTGTCCAATGTAACAAATAACAATATGGATATGTAACAAATAAATTTTGACGACGACATTTCGTCGGGATACAAAAGATAATACAAAAAATTAAAAAGATGTACATTGTCTATGTCTTGGTTGACTCGGCTCTCACCCTTGGCTCTCGCTCTCGCTCTCGGCTAACACAGGCTCACAACTCTCGGCTGTATCAAAAATAAAATAAAATAAAACAAAACAAAATCAAAAAATTAACAATTAACATTTGCTAATTAACAAAATCAAAAAATTAACAAATGCTAATAAAAAATTAAAAATTACCTTCGTTAAACAAGAAATAGTGGGGAAGAAGAAGAGGAAGAATTAAATAATAGAGGGGTTGAGGAGTGAATTAAACATGAGAAGAGGAGGAGGAAAAGTGCACAGTGGTTCTCGTGTAGTGGCGGGGCTGTGGTGGTGTAGTGGTTGGGCTGTTGTGGTGTAGTGGTGGAGTGTGGTGGTGTAGTGGTGGTGTAGTGGAGTTGTGATGATAGCGGTGGTGGAGACGGTGGTGGTGTGGTGGTGCTGCTGTCTTCTTTATCGCCGACGATGAAGAGAGAATTGTTATAACTTTTTTTCAAAGTGTTTGACCAGATCTAGTTTTTTCATAACTTTTTAATTGTCCCGACGACATGTGGTCGGGACCAATAAAGTTTTTTTGTCGTTTGTGATTTGGCGGGATAAATGAAAGTTTTGGGGGGTAAATGAAATTTTTTTGCCAACGACATGACGTCGGTATTAAATGTATATTTAAAAAAAAATTATTATAAATACTTTTATTTAATATATAATTAACTTAAATACTCACTATTTAAAATTAAATACTTTAGTTTAAAATTATATACTTTAATTTAAAATTAAATACTTTTGTAAAATTACATTTTTTTATTTATTATAAATACTTTTATTTAATATATAATTAAAATTAAATAAAATAACTAGTAAAAATTTTAAGTGTCCCGGTAAATTTTCTAACATAAAAAAAAATCCCTGTAAATTATTTAATATATAAATAAAATGAAATAAAATAAATGAAATTTTATTGTCACATCTATCAATATTTTTAAGGTACACGATTTCTTTGTCCAGTAGAATGGTCGTACGAATGAGTCAATATGTTATGGATATACATAATATGTTAAACGAATGAGTCGATATGTTATAATTATACATAACATGTTAAACGGATGAGTCGAGGTGTTATGGATATACATCCCATGTTAAACGGATGAGTCAAGATGTTATGGATATACATAATATGTTAAACGAATGAGTCGAGATGCTATGGTTATACATGAGATGTTAAACGAATGAGTCGAAATGCTATGGTTATACATAACATGTAGTTTAATGCATTTGTCATATCCTGTTATAGGAATCGGTTACATTGCTATGGATATGCATAACATGTTAAACAGATGAGTAGAGGTGATTTCGTTATACGTAACATGTTAAACGAATGAGTCGAGGTGATATCGTTATACGTAACATGTTAAACGAATGAGTCGGTGGTGGCAGAAGTTGTTACAAGTGTGGCGAGAGTGGCCATATGTCTAGGGGAATGTCCCACCGAAAATACTAGCGCCAAAATTTTCCACCAAAATACTGGCTACCAGATCTGCTCTATCCTCACAAACACATTATATACACTCTTATCCTCAAAACCACTCAACCTCACTGCCTCTTATCTTCACACCATTTCAAAACCTGAGATGCAACGATATAATCCTTATATGTGTTCTTGTGGAACTAAAATATAAAACTAAGAACATCACATAAAGAAGATACCTTTGGATGGCAATATTATGCATGTCCTTTTTTGAAGGTGAACAATCATACATTTATTATTTATGTAAATATTTAATACAAACAATCATATAATTTTCTTATTATGTAATAGCCAAGAGAAAAATATCATGGGTGTGGATATTTTATGTGGAAGAGTGAATTTGATGACCGGTTACAAGTAATCTCTTCTACTTCAACATCTCAAGGTGATGGATCTGCACCAACAGAGTGATCAAACTGCAATGCCAAAGATCTTAGGATAAACATGCTAGAATCAAAAATACAAGTGTTAGAGATAAAAGTAAGGATGTTGGAGGCAAAACTTGAAATGACAAGGAATCACGACGATCACGACCACGCATGTCAGTCGGCTGTAATACTCCGTGAGTTGTTAGGTGACATGGACAATATTCATAAAAATTCAACGCACTGAAGGCTTGGTCAAGCGAATTTTTTGTTGTTTAGCTTAAAATGCCGACGACATTGTGTCGTCGGCATTTCTTCGTCGCCTGTTCTCCTTATTCTTGTAGTGTAAAAATCAAAACTTTCAAGTAATTTTTGTCGCTTGTTACATAGTTGAGGAGGGGGTTGAATTATTTGTTTCTCTTAAAGCGCCGTCGTTCGCTTCACCAAGTATAAATACTAGATGAGTACCCGTGCATAGCAACAAGATTTTATAGTGACAAATCGTTTTGTGTTAAATTTTTTTATGGGTTATAACCGAACAATAATAAAAGTTTGAAGATTTGGGGATTAAACATAATGGTTTGAAACCCGGTTCGACCCGGGTGGTTCAATCGGTTGAACCATTCCGGTCGAAAAACATATCGATTTAAACCGAGTCAACCCGACGGGTTGTGTTAAAAACGGGTCAAATTAAACCGGGTCAACCCAACGGGTTTGAAGCGTCCCGGGTCAACCCGGTTTTCTATATGTATTAATAGTTTCCTTTTGAAATATATGTGTTCAACATTTCTTTTTTTAATTCCAACTTTTCACTTTTTACTTTTTGGTTTTTCCTTTATATATAGTATAGCAAGGTACCCGCGCGTTGCGGCGGTGGGTACCCTGTGACGATTAACCGGAGAAATAGATCTCGAGACTGATTCACCAGTTTGTATCGGTTTCAACGGGTCCTCTCTGGTTCGATTTCGGATGGCTTTTATTGGTTAGCCGAACCGGTGGCAACACCAGTTTTCGGTTGAGCCCGTTGGTCAAGTCCTATTTTCAAAACGTGTGTTTTATTAATTTGTATAATGTGTATAATAATATGTACTTTTCATTTTAGGGTGTTTTAAAAATAACATTAATTAGTGTGTTTAATTATTTTTTATTTTGATTATGTTGTAGCTTGTTTAAATTGTACATTATGAAAATTTTAGTAAGGGGTGTTTAAGTGGTTATTTTTAATTTGATAGATATGCTTTTAATTGGTTGTACAATGTGAATAAATTATTGTACTTTTAAGTAATGAGGTGTTTTAATAAGAGTATTAATTACACCATACATTTCTCTTTGACTTTCAACATTTCACTTTTTAAATTTTGACCGTTTTTCATTTACTAGACGAGTACGCGTGCATAGCAATGAGATTTTATAGCGACAGATCGTTTTGTGTTAAAAAAAGTTTATTAGTTATAAACGAAAATAAAAAAAGTTTGAAGATGTGGGTATTAAACTTAATGTTTTGAAACCCGGGTTGTTCAACCGGTTGAACCGTTCTGGTCGAAAAACGGGTCGATTTAAACCGAGTCAACCCGACGGGTTGGGTAAAAAACGGGTCAAATTACACCGGGTCAACCCACCGGGTTTGAAGTGTCCCGGGTCAACCCGGTTTTGCGATATGTATTAATAGTTTCCTTTTGTAATATATGTTTTCAACATTTCTTTTTTTAGTTTCAACTTTTCACTTTTGACTTTTTGATTTTTCCTTTATATATAGTATAGCGAGGTACTTTCGCTGGCGTTGCGGGCGGGTACACCCTATAACAGGAGAAATAGATCTCGATGAGACCTAATTCACCGATTGTATCGGTTTCAAAGGGTCCTCTCTCGGTTTGTTTTGGATGGCTTTTTATTGGTTAGCCGAACCGGTGGCGACACCGGTTCCCGGTTGAACCCGTTGGTCCAGTCCGATTTTGAAAACTATATGTACCATCAACTTGTTAGCTTGTATGAAGCTTTTTGTGTTTTATTAATTTGTATAATATGTATAATAACGTGTATTTTTCATTTTAGGGTGTTTTTAAAATAACATTAATTAGTGTGTTTAATTATTTTATATTTTGGATTATGTGTTAGCTTGTTTTAAATTGTACATTGTGAAAGTTTTATTGTACTTTTTAGTAAGAAGTGTTTTAATTGATTGTTTTTAATTTGGTAGATATATGCTTTTAATTGGTTGTATAATGTGAATAAATTATTGTATTTTTAAGTAATGATGTATTTTAATAAGAATATTAATTACACCATACATTTCTCTCACCTTTGACTTTTAATATTTCACTTTTCAAGTTTTGACCATTTTCTTTTATATGTAGTATAGAGAGTATGGATCAAATGAGAAATATAATTAAAATGAGAAGGATTAGAAGAAACTACAACCACAAATTTGAGATGCATTTACAAAAATATATGCATCTCCTTATTATTTCTCTTTCCTTATTTAAAATATGTGGCTAATATTTCTTTTCACTCTTCTTATTTCAATAACTTTTTTCACAGGATCCATTTCCGTAGTGTAGATAAATAATGATTGATGAGTGTGTAAATACTCATCATTTTTTGTACAAATTAGACTGCAAAAACATCTGAAAACACTCAGAAATGCATCAAAATGATAAAAATATCACAAAAAAGTGTTTTATGTGTTTTAAATGCAAAAATATCAAAATCCGGTGAAAAGCGTTATAAAGTTTGCATAATTGGCGGTTTTAGTCCCCAAGTTTCAAAAGTTGTCAAAAGCAGGTCCCGGTAATTCTAAATAAAGAAAAATGTTATTCAAGGTCCCTGAAATATTCTAAATTGTCAAAAATGGTCCTTGAATAAATCTTTTGAGAAAATGGCAGAAAAGGTCCCTGAACTTTCATGAAATGTCAAGTTTGGTCCCTGAAAAATTGAAAATGTCAAAACTGGTCCCTGTACTATTGGAACTTGTAAATATTGGTCCCTTGTAACAACTTTGGAAAATTACAAGTCTAGTCCCTCTAGTTTGGCAGAATTACAAAAAGGTCCTTGCATTAATAAGCTTAAACCATGACCCTTTTGCATTTTGATCCCCTGCCAAAACCCCTTTTGACCCCTTGACCCTTCTTGTTTTGACCCCTTGGTCAACACCTCAGTCAAACAATCTAGTTTTCCCTCCCACCTCCTGCTTCTTCCCAACTTGGCCTGCAAATCCCTGCAACACCTCTCCACTCACCACTCACCTCCCCTTATCTCTTCCACATCAACCCACAATCATCACACCTCATCCACCCCTAGTTGATAAAATAGAGCCCTACAAGTCAAATCCCAGTGTTCCCGCCAAAATGATCAAGTAGCCAAAATCCACCAAACTCTCCCATTGGCCAAACAAAGTGGTGGGATTCTCTCAGAAGGCCACGTGGAAGCATTGGAAGCTATAAAAGAAGGAAGAAAAAGCAAGAATGAAGGGTAGTTAGTTTTTCAATTTTTCTTAAATGTCGTTTCTTAAATTAATGTCTTAGTTTAGTTAAACATGTTGTAATTTCAGTTTATTTGTATCTCCTTTAAGTTAAAATATCATTGTATTGTACTTTTGAGAATCAATTTCAAGTTTGGTTTAAGTTCCAAGTTTTTAGTCCACTGTTGAAAATATCAGTTTCCAGTTCTTATTCATAAGCTCTCAGAAGCTTATTTTTAAACTCAAATCAGCTCAATTAAGCTTATCAAAGCTTTTTGTAAGCTTAAGCATCCATTTCAAGCAAATGTGGTACATGGTCAACAAAAGTCAACTATGGTTCAAAACTGGGAATGGTGATGGATTTTGGTGATGCAGTGAGTGGAATTGGGTTGGATTTAGTTAGGTTAGAGTAGTTTTAGCTCTGGTTTTAGCCTGCTACAACAGCTGGACAGTGTGAGTAATCTGTCTCATCTACATTTTCAAGCAAATTTGCAATTTGCATTTGTATATGTATCTGTGGTTAACACTAGTGTAATCTTGTCTCTTTAATGATAATTAGAGTAATTAAAACCATTTTGAGCATCTGCTATAGCTATATCAGTAACTAGCTTTGTTAAATTGGTTTATAAGTTCATTTAAGTAGTGTTTGGATTTGCTGTAACAATTGTGCTAGAGGATAGAGTAGTGGTTTATACCAGTTGTTTCATGTCTACTAAGTCTTATTATGCTCCTATCTGTCTTATTCTTGCACCTGCAAAACTTTAAAGTCAACATCATGCATTAATCTGTCTTTAAGCTTGTCTGTTGAGTTTTTACAAGATCAAAAGCTCATTTTGTGTTTAAACTCCATAAAGTTAGATTACATTAGCTTCATTTCATCACTTTACATCATTTTCAGTCCTTACTTTGGATTCAAAGTTCAAAAAAGTCAGCTTTTCATAATTGCTCCAAAAGTCAAATTGCATAAATCTCAGTTTTAGCCAAGTTAGATGGATTTTTCATGGACTCATTTCTGAGTCAATTTCAGTGATACTTGTTGCTTTAAAAACTTCCACTGGTCTAGTTCATTATTGTCATTTTTGTATAATTTTGTCAAATTTTTATGAGCTTTAAAATTGATGTTCAATAAGGGCTTAAGTGCCTGTAGGCACTTAAACGCACTGAGACATGTGCAGCTTTTGCAACTCTTGCACAAAGCTAATCAGAGCTCACTTTAGTCTAAGCTTTGGGTTTTAGATAGTCAGCCGTGTCTACTTATAGTTCCAACATTTGCTTTTTGGTTCTCAGCTTAATTGAGTGCTTATTGATGGGCTGCAAGTAGGCACCCCTTTAACTGTTTTTAGCCAAAAGCTCATTTCATCAAATCTGTACAACTTGAAATCCAGTGGTTAGGACTTGTTGATTTGTGTTGCATTTGGTCACTTTTAGTATATCTCAGCTTCTGTTTCAGTGTGGTCTCCATTTGGTGCTTCTTGGCTTATTCAAGTGCTTATTCATAAGCACATTCCACTTCAGTTTCAAATTCCTCCACATAACCCCATGTTTTTCCATTTTTCCTAGCTTCCTTATATTATTTTAGACTTTTCCTGAAATTTTCAGATTTTTCCAAGTTGGTTTGCTATTTTTCTACATTTTAATTACTTTTTAGCACTTTTTAATTAGCTTTTAATACAAAAAATTAAGAAAAGTTTCAAAAAAATAATTTTTAATTTTTCTTAAGTTAAGATAAATATAAAAAGCCAAAAAAATATTTTTTTAGATTTTTCTTAGTTAAATTTATTTTTTTAGTAATTTAATTAGTTTTAAATAGTTTAAAATTCATAAAAAATAGAAAAATAATCAGAAAAATATAAAAATAGTTTTGAAAATTCTATTTTGTTATTTTAGATTTTTCCAAGTCTTAATTTTATTTTTCTAAGTTTATTTCCTATTTTCTTGTAATTTAGGTTATTATTTAATAGTTAAAAATAGTTTTTAATTAATAATAATTAATTAAATAGTTATAAAAATAAATTTCTTTTTCTTAAAAGTTTCTTATATCATTAGGTTTGTAAAAATATCATTTTCATATTTTTAGGATTAATATTGTGTAAGTTTCACGTTTTTATTTGTACGTCACGTAGTTTTTAAATTAAGTTTTATAAAAACATAAAAACAAAAACATTAGAATTTAAATATAGTGATAGCGTTTATTTAATATTTTTTATCTTTTTAACTTTCTTTAATTTGCATTTAAGCCCTTGTAGTTTATGGGCTTTCTCTTTAGGTATAGATCAATCACTATCCTTTCCCTTTCAAATCCTCTCGATCACTTTACGTTTGACTATTCTCGCACAGCTCGTTGGGACTTAACGACCTGGGGAAACACTATACTCTCCTGATCTTCATTGCATTTGTGCTTAAGCTGTTTTAATTTTCTTACAGTTGGCCATTCACAAGTGGTCACTGCTGAGAAAACTTACGGTTTTGCACGGATCAAATTTTGCGCCCGCGAGCAGTGCTAATAGTCTAACGTTTAGCAGATTAGTGATTTGAATATTCACTCCTTGTTCATACCATCTGTATGTGTTTACAACATGTTTTTCAAAAATACCAAAAATATTCATCTTTACCCTCTTACCCTTTTTGATTCTTTATCTCTTTACCCTCTATCCATTTGATTCTAAACTTCTATTCTCATGGAATCTCATCTGCGGCAATTCTGGGACGGTGAAAGACTTCAGACTTTATCACAAATGTCAAGAATTCGTGTTGTTCGTGATGATCCATTAATTCGCGTGGGAAATGGAACGAGAGACCGGGGTGACAAAGGACCAGGTACTTCCCTCTAATAAAGGAAGTGCTAAATACGTCCAACCTACGGTTATCCAAAGATCTAATCCCTCAATTGCTCCTAAGCCGTCTAGAATTGATCCTAAACTTTCACGATTTACGGTTAAAAGCAAACATGCGAATGGACCGGTGACTCGCAAGAATGACTTGCCTAATCTTCACGTTTCTCAAGAACCATAACCGGAGACCATAACGGAAGTGGTGGAAATTGCTAGCTCTCAGAGCACACCACTTGTCCCACCTCCGGATTTTTCAAAATGTTCTTCGAGACTTGATAGTCATTCAGATCACCATGTTGGTTTTGTTGATTCTTTGAATAATCAGATTCCTTCTCATAATTCTCAAATAGAATCGTTTATTCCTTGTGTCGGTTGTGGTGAGCCTCTTTATGGTTCACCATGGTTGGTGTGCGTGTGTACAATGTGGTAATGATATTCGAGCGGGAGTTGTTTGTTTTGTGGTTCGAGGAATTCATTTGATTATGATCCTAATCAGAACTCATTTAACGACCCTTCAAACTTTTCCAATTACCCACCACAGCCCGACTTATCTTCATATAACCAACCTAACTGCTGTGAATTTTGTGGAGGTCCTCACCAAGGATTTGAGTGTCAATCCGAAAACACGTTTGTCTATGAACAGTTTTCCTAATGCTCGAACTTTGATTATGACCAATATCCATATGATTCACCGTCCGACTCAACATTTCTTGTTGTGAAGCTGTGGAGGTTCCCATTTCAGCTCGATTGTCAAACGGAAACCCATTTCCTTGTAACAATTACGACTATCCATATCACGACCAACCTCCACAGTGCCAAATGAATCAAACTCCTCAGCAAACCCAACAAGACACTTATCTAGAGCTTCTGGAGTTAGTGAAAAGAGGTGAGGAGTTCAATAAAACTGCATTTCATAATGTTCCCAGTTTTTCTTGTGTACATTGTGGGGGTCCTCATGATGATTATCAATGTCAACCTTCCGGTTTTGACAAATCTCCACTCCCACAATGTCCTGTCATTCAAAATTCACATGAGAAATCCATGGAAGAATTGCTAGCTGACGAGCAGGCTGCTAAAATAAAATCCCAAATTGCCTTTGAAAAATGCATTGGGAATCAATTGCAAAGCGACCATATCTAGCTCTCAAATTCGTTTTATTCCCGATGACGGTGATGATGAGGATAAACTTGATTCATCAAGTTCATCAGATGATATCCCAGCAGTTGAGATTCATTCTCAAACAACTGCTATCACACCCAAGCTCCCATTCACTCTCCTCGACCATGGGGACGAGCATCTCGATACTCGTTCCGAAAAGGAATCGGACGAATTCATAAAGTCTAGTATTGAGAACCTTGTCCCAATCCCAGAGAGTCTCGAGAACCCGATCATGTGTGTGATTCTATTTTCCCTCTTGAGTGTTCAAAAGATCATTTTGAAACTTTCTCCGATGTTAGCGACGATTGTACTTCTTATGGAAACATCGAGTATGTTGAGACATCTCTCCCTCAGACCGATGATCGATCATCATCTTGAGGAGTTCACCTATGAACTCACTCACACCAATCCACTTTCATCGAAAAGTAGTGATAGTCTTTCGATTTCAAAGTTGATCCGGGAGACCGAAGTCTCCTTGATAATAATCATTCACTCACTTCTTATCCCAACAGTCCAATAGAGAATGTTGATCACTTTGTTCGAAAAACATTCAAAACTACTTTCACCAATCCTCTATTTGAATTACCTGAATTCACCTTAATTTCGAGAATCCACTCTTTGATACTCCGATTGAGGATAGTGATGAGTCTACAGTGGAACAAGAATTCACAGATTTACATCCTGTGATTGATTCTCTTCACGAGGAGTTCGCCGGTGAACTCACTCATATCATATCTCCGCCGGAGTATGATAACTTCCATTTTGATCTAGACACACCCATAGTATGTCTTGATCAAGTAAACTTAACCGAGGAGATTCATGAAACTATGAATTCTCCTATTGAGGATGAAGAGCTAGTCATGATTGTTATCATGATTTTCTTTCTTTTCTTCATTTATTCCGGTGGCTTCCCCGTTCTTCACTCCTTCGGGAATGAAGACATTATCTTTGACCCCGGCATTTCCTTGTACCATTTGTGAGCCGGTTGTCTCGTCGTATCTCATCGGTGTGGAAATTTCACGCACTTCAATGTTTATCCAAACATCTTGAATGAAAGTCCGATGGAGATTGTTTCTTCCACTTACTTCCCATGAGCAAATTAATTGGGTCGAGTCAAGCTAGCGACTCGGTAATCAAAAACAATAGCTTAACATGGGTTTTCACCCGTGTGTACCACCCTAGTGTGGGGAGATGCCCCACATGTTGTATATAGATCTAAAAATGAATGAAAATTGTAAATATTAAAAAAAGAGAATAATTGTTGTGTTTCCACACTTAGTCGTAATGTTATCTTTTTACGTTCTAAGTTTCGATAACAGCTCGGTACTTTGAATATTGAGGACAATATTCATTTCTAAGTGTTGGGGAAATTCGAATTTGATCGTAAATGTACCCTTTTAGTCCCTTTTTCCCCCAAAATGGCCAAATTTAAAAATTTTTTTAGTGGAAGTACTATGTACTAAACACAACAAATGGTAATCACTCCACCATGTCTAACCCACATAAGGACTGGCTAATCCAGGAGCAAATGGCTCTTGGTAAAGATATCTCAAATCCGTTGACGGCTTGCAATTTGCCCAATATTGTATGGTATTCAGCTCACCATATCCTTAAAAGTGAAGAGTTGGCTAGCCAGCAAGTTTATGGCTTGTGGTAAAGGCAGTGGAAAAACCATAATTGGTAATCACCTCACCAAAGATAATATTGATAATTTATCTAAGAGTTATTAGTCCGTATAAACGGCTTCGGTAAAGACAAATCAAATCCGCTAAAAGTCGGTGATTTGCTCAAAATCATTTGGTTATCTGTACCAAGGTTCTTACTTGAATCAAACATTTGGCTACTCGTAAGTAATGGCTTTTGATAAAGAGATAAAATCCATTAATTTTTCTCAAAACATTGCTAGGGACTAGCAATATCTTAGTGTGGGGATTGATGAGTGTGTAAATACTCATCATTTTTGTACAAATTAGACTGAAAAACATCCTGAAAACACTCGAAATGCATCAAAATAACGAAAATATCACAAATAAGTGTTTTATGTGTTTTAAATGCAAAAATATCAAAATCGGTGAAAAACGATAAAGTTTGCATAATTGGCGCTTTTAGTCCCCAAGTTTCAAAAGTTGTCAAAAACAGTCCCTGGTAATTCTAAATAAAGAAAAATGTTATTCAAGGTCCCTGAAATATTCTAAATTGTCAAAAATGGTCCTTGAATAAATCTTTTGAGAAAATGGCAGAAAAGGTCCCTGAACTTTCATGAAATGTCAAGTTTGGTCCCTGAAAAATTGAAAATGTCAAAACTGGTCCCTGTACTATTGGAACTTGTAAATATTGGTCCCTTGTAACAACTTTGGAAAATTACAAGTCTAGTCCCTCTAGTTTGGCAGAATTACAAAAAGGTCCTTGCATTAATAAGCTTAAACCATGACCCTTTTGCATTTTGATCCCCTGCCAAAACCCCTTTTGACCCCTTGACCCTTCCTGTTTTGACGCCTTGGTCAACACCTCAGTCAAACAATCTAGTTTTCCCTCCCACCTCCTGCTTCTTCCCAACTTGGCCTGCAAATCCCTGCAACACCTCTCCACTCACCACTCACCTCCCCTTATCTCTTCCACATCAACCCACAATCATCACACCTCATCCACCCCCCCCCCCTAGTTGATAAAACAGAGCCCTACAAGTCAAATCCCAGTGTTCCCGCCAAAATGATCAAGTAGCCAAAATCCACCAAACTCTCCCATTGGCCAAACAAAGTGGTGGGATTCTCTCAGAAGGCCACGTGGAAGCATTGGAAGCTATAAAAGAAGGAAGAAAAAGCAAGAATAGAGGATAGTTAGTTTTTCATTTTTCTTAAATGTTAATTTTTAAATTAATGTCTTAGTTTAGTTAAACATGTTGTAATTTCAGTTTATTTGTATCTCCTTTAAGTTAAAATATCATTGTATTGTACTTTTGAGAATCAATTTCAAGTTTGATTTAAGTTCCAAGTTTTTAGTCCACTGTTGAAAATATCAGTTTCCAGTTCTTATTCATAAGCTCTCAGAAGCTTATTTTTAAACTCAAATCAGCTCAATTAAGCTTATCAAAGCTTTTTGTAAGCTTAAGCATCCATTTCAAGCAAATGTGGTACATGGTCAACAAAAGTCAACTATGGTTCAAAACTGGGAATGGTGATGGATTTTGGTGATGCAAATGAGTGGAATTGGGTTGGATTTAGTTAGGTTAGAGTAGTTTTAGCTCGTTTTAGCCTCGCTACAACAAATGGACAAGGTGAGTAATCTGTCTCATCTACATTTTCAAGCAAATTTGCAATTTGCATTTGTATATGTATCTGTGGTTAACACTAGTGTAATCTTGTCTCTTTAATGATAATTAGAGTAATTAAAACCATTTTGAGTATCTGCTATAGCTATATCAGTAACTAGCTTTGTTAAATTGGTTTATAAGTTCATTTAAGTAGTGTTTGGATTTGCTGTAACAATTGTGCTAGAGGATAGAGTAGTGGTTTATACCAGTTGTTTCATGTCTGCTAAGTCTTATTATGCTCCTATCTGTCTTATTCTTGCACCTGCAAAACCTTAAAGTCAACATCATGCATTAATGCCTTTAAGCTTGTCTGTTGAGTTTTTACAAGATCAAAAGCTCATTTTGTGTTTAAACTCCATAAAGTTAGATTACATTAGCTTCATTTCATCACTTTACATCATTTTCAGTCCTTACTTTGGATTCAAAGTTCAAAAAAGTCAGCTTTTCATAATTGCTCCAAAAGTCAAATTGCATAAATCTCAGTTTTAGCCAAGTTAGATGGATTTTTCATGGACTCATTTCTGAGTCAATTTCAGTGATACTTGTTGCTTTAAAAACTTCCACTGGTCTAGTTCATTATTGTCATTTTTGTATAATTTTGTCAAATTTTTATGAGCTTTAAAATTGATGTTCAATAAGGGCTTAAGTGCCCTGCGGTAAAATTTAAAGCTGCACAGACATGTGCGCTTTTGCAACTCTTGCACAAAGCTAATCAGAGCTCACTTTAGTCTAAGCTTTGGGTTTTAGATAGTCAGCCAGGTCTACTTATAGTTCCAACATTTGCTTTTTGGTTCTCAGCTTAATTGAGTGCTTATTGATGGGCTGCAAGTAGGCACCCCTTTAACTGTTTTTAGCCAAAAGCTCATTTCATCAAATATGTACAACTTGCAATCCAGTGGTTAGGACTTGTTGATTTGTGTTGCATTTGGTCACTTTTAGTATATCTCAGCTTCTGTTTCAGTGTGGTCTCCATTTGGTGCTTCTTGGCTTATTCAAGTGCTTATTCATAAGCACATTCCACTTCAGTTTCAAATTCCTCCACATAACCCCATGTTTTTCCATTTTTCCTAGCTTCCTTATATTATTTTAGACTTTTCCTGAAATTTTCAGATTTTTCCAAGTTGGTTTGCTATTTTTCTGCATTTTAATTACTTTTTAGCACTTTTTAATTAGCTTTTAATACAAAAAATTAAGAAAAGTTTCAAAAAAATAATTTTTCATTTTTCTTAAGTTAAGATAAATATAAAAAGCCAAAAAAGTATTTTTCTAGATTTTTCTTAGTTAAATTTGTATTTTTAGTAATTTAATTAGTTTTAAATAGTTTAAAATTCATAAAAAATAGAAAAATAATCAGAAAAATATAAAAATAGTTTTGAAAATTCTATTTTGTTATTTTAGATTTTTCCAAGTCTTAATTTTATTTTTCTAAGTTTATTTCCTATTTTCTTGTAATTTAGGTTATTATTTAATAGTTAAAAATAGTTTTTAATTAATAATAATTAATTAAATAGTTATAAAAATAATTTTCTTTTTCTTAAAAGTTTCTTATATCATTAGGTTTGTAAAAATATCATTTTCATATTTTTAGGATTAATATTGTGTAAGTTTCACGTTTTTATTTGTACGTCACGTAGTTTTTAAATTAAGTTTTATAAAAACATAAAAACAAAAACATTAGAATTTAAATATAGTGATAGCGTTTATTTAATATTTTTTATCTTTTTAACTTTCTTTAATTTGCATTTAAGCCCCTGTAGTTTATGGGCTTTCTCTTTAGGTATAGATCAATCACTATCCTTTCCCTTTCAAATCCTCTCGATCACTTTTACGCTTGACTATTCTCGCACGTACCGTTGGGACTTAACGCACTGGGAAACACTATACTCTCCTGATCTTCATTGCATTTGTGCTTAAGCTGTTTTAATTTTCTTACAGTTGGCCATTCACAAGTGGTCAGCTTGCGTGAGAAAACTTGACGGTTTTGCACGGATCAAATGATCCAATGTGGCAATCTAAATAGATCATTAACTAGTGTATCGTTTTTATTTATAAATAATTCTTTGGACAATTTTTAAATAATTCAACAAACATATTAACCAAGTTTTAACATCACATACATGTTAAAACCTTTCTATAATTTATTTATTTGACAATATATAATGATAGATTTAAAATTATTTGATGACAAAAAAATTATTTACATATTAAATGATCAATTTTCACCATCTATTTTTATTTGATCTAATGGATGAGATTAATTACAACAATTAAAAAAAACCCACTTTCATCATCTTTTTTCAAATATTAATAACTTTCAAACCGTTAATCGTTAAGGGAAAAAAAATATCATTACGACGAGCATTTTATTATCTTTCTATAGATAGGCACTTTGATATACTTTCGACAAAAAAAAATTTTCTTCGTATTTTTCACATTTTTTAAAATTTTTTTTTCGTTTTTTCACGTTACTGAAATTTGCATTAAAAAAATCATATATGATTAAACACTAATTTGAATATCACATGTGATATTAGTGTTATATCATATATGATATTAGTGTTATATCATATATGATATGTGATATCACATGTGATATTAGTGTAATATCACATATGATATACATATCATATCACATGTGATATCACATATCATATATGATTTAACACTAATATCACATGTGATATTTAAATTAATGTTTAATCATATATGATTTTTTTCATGCAAATTTCAAGTAACGTAAAAAAAGACGAAAAAAGTGAAAAAAACGATTTTTTTTCTTTTTTCGAAAGTATATCAGAGTGTCCGTCTATAGAAAGATAATTAAATGCTCTTCGCGATGGTGTAAATATTTTCACTTAACGATTAACGGTTTAAGAGATATTTAAATTATAAAAAATAGATGAAATAATAAAATAAATTTAATCTCAGCCATTGATTTATTTTTAGATTAATGGTGGAGATGAGTCCCTTGGTATGCAAAAAAGTTTGATATGTAAAATAACTCTCCTCATAATGATAACTCACAGGTGTATTAACTATCGTCTGATGACATTTTGCTAAATATTATTTAACTTATATCCAAAAATAAGTTTAAAATAATATTTACTTAGTATATTTTTTCACATGATTAGTTATTGAGAAATGATAGAGGGATTTAAATTTAGGCTTAAACTTGGTTTTAGGTTTAAGTTTAAGTCCCAACAAATACTTCTTTTCTAAGTCCCATTTTTCATGTTTGTTCACATTTTGAGTGCCACCCAACACTTGTACAATCACAAATATATGCACTTCTTCCATGCTTCGCATCTCATCCTACTTGAAGTATTTTTAAGTATTTTTAGGTTTCTCTTTCATAATTTTAACAATTAACAAAATGTCTAACACAAGACGAATTATACCTTTTAGTTAATGTATCACTCGCATAACATAAAGGTTGTACAAATGACCCAAATATGCGAAAGTGCATATATATATATATATATATATATATATATATATATATACTAGCTTATAGACCCGTGTTAAACACGGGTAGCTTATAAAAGACCGCAAACTATAAGCTACTTTTATTACGTAGTACTTTTTTAGATTAGATCTTTAAAAGACACTCATTATCATAATTAGAATATAGACCCATGAAACATGAAACTCATGGATTGCAGCTTGCATATTTTTACATGTATCATTAACAACTTCTATATGTAATAATGTAGTAACAAGTTAAAATTACATTCATGCTACAAATAATATAAATATGAATTGTATCATTAAAACCTTCAAATTGTAATACACGTATACATAACCACTTTTGTTAACCCACATGGAAATTCATCAATAAAATAGGATGCTATCCGCATTTTGTACACGATTTGTTAACCCACTTAGAAAGTTCATACATGCATAACCTTTTGTTAGAAAAAAATCATAATACTTGTGTAACATGCATAACTAAAATTTAATAGAAAGCAAAAACCATCTAATTAAAAAGCAAACCCATCTAGAGAATGAGAAAGGGGATCATATACATATATGGATCGATTAGCTGGTTCATGATCTCGAGCATAAAACCAAGCAAACATAGCAAAGTGAACAAAATTTACAAAAGCAACCCTCCTAGGCTAACTAAAACAATAGTACATTGACTAAAATACTCTACTACAATTAGTACAGCGCATCATCAAAATCTTACCTTACGCTTTCTTTAAGAACTTATGTCATCATCCTCTTCAAATGACACAAATCTTAGTTTAGTCTCTCTTACTCCAATAACGCACTCAAGGCATTTTAAATGAATCGGCACTTGTGTTTGATCGACTCTTTGACATCACGTATAAAAAGTCAGCCACCGTGTTCGAGTATATAGTACATATTTGAAGTATTACTAACAATATCGTGAACAATACAAATAGTTTTGATATTTGAGTGTTTTTTAACAAAATTATAGATTATGCCATGTCGAGAAAATGCACCAAATAGCATTAAACCGTCATATTTACTTGACACACTAATTGCTTATAACATTTCATTTTCAATTTTCCTATATCCAATTAGTATCTCCAATATGATTATCAGTAAGTTGAAAATACAATTAAGAGGTGTTTGGGAATGCACGTTAAACTGCCAAGTGCCTATGTATTCCGACACAATAAGGAGGCAACTGTCATTGTACGTGAGTAGCAATTTCGATCTATCTACTCATGAATGTGTTAACTTTAACTATTAAATCTCAAAACATGGCAACCTGGTCAATCGGGCACAAGTCAACCACACTGAATTTCCATCGTCTCGTAACCTAATAATCTAAATAGCATGTTATTCACAATTATGCATTTATCAACATGCTCGAACTGTTCTAAAGCCATTTTTATGTCGTTCTGACCCGTTGGAGGTAAAACACAATCCAAATTAACCCATTCGACCATTTAGTAATAAGTGGTTCGATATTGGCTTACCACTTAGGCACGGTCTCCAAACTATATTTGTAACTCCACTCAGTCCCCATGATTGCAGCCTTCATAGAAGGATCAACATTCCTGCAAGAAATAATGTGTTAAAAATCATATAGTTTGGCATATAATCTCGAGTCTAACCTTCATAAGTAAAAAATGTCTACTGAATTTGCATCATGGTTTACTAAAGTAACTTGCAATATATAAATCCACAACTTCCAACAATTATGGACGTAGCTACTTGCCTTTTATTGCATCATTGTCTATAGCACTAAAAATGAATACATTATTAATCATTAAAACTTGTTAGTAAAATGTTAGCTAGAACATCAACCAAATAAGTTGTCTTAATGCAAATTGAGAGCATACACATAGTAAAGTCAAAGGTTTATAAACAGTACATGAAGCATATCCAACAAATTCACACATTAACTTTCGCATTTCATCAAACAGCTTTGTTTATGTAAGATTTAACAATAAAATTAGAGAGTTTGTGAAAATAAATTTCACTGTAATCAAGCTACACACAAGATTACTATGCAAAAATCTTCAAGTAAACGCATAAACAATATGACAGTAATCGTATTAGTGGAGGATGTATATTCCTTAGTAGAGATGCATATCAGTGGAGGATGTATATTCATGAGGAATAGAAGAGATAATGCAATCATTTATTTTGACGCATTCCATTGAATTTGTTATTTCTCACACTTAATTGAATTGAATTGTCAACTGCCAGCCGACGCTGGATTAAGTGACATGGCTTTAGTGACGTGAAGGGAATGCCAGCATGGCTTTAATGAGCTGTCAACATTTTCAAAAAAACTTTTGTTTATTATATATATATAGATATATATATATATTCAAACTATGCATAAAAACTATTATATTATATACATTAAAAATTTACACCAAAAGATATATACACAATTATTAATCTTTGGAGGAGTTATGCACTTAAAGCTAAAGCCTATTAATTTTGAATACTAGACAAAATTACTCAAAATGCTTACTAACTTTAATAGTTTATATCTACATGTCTTTTATATAAATTTACATTTTCCAACTATAGTTGTAATTTTGCTAAATGCTTGTATACAATTAAAAACTCAAGCACATAACTTTATATAAAATCTTCAACTCTAACAGTTGTCTACATACTAGCTCCAACAATAGCTACTTTTATCAAATTACACTCAATTAACATATTACTAAAACTAATTATAAAATTAATACTGTATATAAAAAGCTAATTTTATCAATTTACACTCAATTAACATATTACTAAAACTAATTATAAAGTTAATACTATATATAAAAAGTATATAATAATTAACTTTCATCACATGATTAGTTATACATAAAAACCAACACTTTAATATCCTAATCACAAGCTTCACGTTTGTTCACATTTTATCTCCATCAACAACACATGCACAATATCTAACATAAAAAGCCCTTTTTCATGTCCCACTTTTAGCCATCTTAATTTAAATAATCAAAATCAATAAAGGACCAAAACTGTCAATTAACCAAAACTAAAAGGACCAAAAAAGTAACATATTCCAAACAAAAACCCCAATTCCCCGCCCATCTTCATTTATCCAACCGGAAACCTAACCGTTTCCGGCCACCGTATATAAACCACCAACATCACACTCCACGTGTCACACACACTCATTTCACACTCACCTTTTTTTCAGCAGAAAAAAAAAATATAAATAAACACTTCCGTACAAAATTAAAATTAATTCCACAACAATAAATCCAATTCATGACATCATTACCATTTAATTTTATAGATAACAATTCAATAAAAGTGCTTCCAGATTATAATCAAAACGACGACGTTTAATGTAATGATGGTGAATTATCATGACCGACTGAATTTACTATTTTTAGTAAACAAGTGAGATGATAAGATGCGTGTTATTGTTGATGATAAAACACTCACCGCTTCAGTTTTTTTCTTTATATATATATTCTGCTCTTTCTTAACAGATTTACGGTTTTTTTCGCACTGTCGAAAAGCTTTCAAGGTATTATTTGCTAATTTCTGATTGATTTTTGATTTGCATGTAAGGTTTTTGATGTGGATTTGTGTAATGTTACTTGATTATATCTTGCTAACTGTTGAATTTTGCTGTTTGGTTGCAGATTTAGGATTTCCGCATTGTCGAAAAGCCGTAAAGGTATAACCGTGATTTTGATTGCTTTTTTTCTTTCTGCATGTGAGATTTTTATGTGGATTTGTTGTTTTTAATTGAATGTTAGTTGATTACTACTGTTTTTGTGTTTATTCGAAAGAATTTTGATGAAATGTAAATTTAAAATTAATTTTTTACTTTTTAACTGTTTAAATTTATTATTTGATTGTTTTATTTTGATCAACACGTGAGGTTTTTTTATTGGGAATGTTAGTTGATTACTAGTTTTTTTTTTTTTTTTTTTTTTTGTTAATTTGAATAAAATTTTTATGGTTGATAAAAAGAAAATTTAAACTTTATTCGTCATTTTTTATTGTTTGTGGATTTGTGCTGCTTTGGAAGAATTTTTATTGTTTGATACGATGAAAATTTGGAAATTTAGATTTTATCTTTTATTGTTTACTGTTAAATTATGATTGGGATGTCAGTTGTGTGGTGTTGATTGGATGAATAATTTGTGGTTGAATGCTACCGTTTTTATGTCGATTCAAAAGAATTCTTTGTGGTTGATGAAATGAAAATTTGGATTATTAGTATACTTTTTCATTGTTGAATTTTGTAAGAAATTGAAACTATATGATTTTCTTATTTTATTGTAAAATTTATAATCTGATTTTTTTCATGTGGTTTAGTGTTGAATTTTGGTCTGCATTTGTGGTTTTCTTTGATTAATTTGTTTGTGAATGTGTGTTGTTCTATGAAATGTAAATTGATTATTACTGTGTTTGTGGTTGTTGAAATGAAGAAAATAATTTTTTTGTGCCTAAATTTTGATTTGCTGCATGTTCTTTTTGATGTTTTTGGATTGATAGTTTATGGATTTATGTTTGTTTACGGAATGCTACTCTTTTTGTTATGATCTTAAGAATTTTGTATGGTTGATAAAATCAAATTTTGAAATTTATTCCTTGTTTGTACTTGGTCAATGCTGAACTTCGATTTTGTTAAGTTTCTCTGTTGATGGGTGTAATAATTTTTGGATTTGTGCTTGTTTATGGGATGTCACTCGAATCTTATTGTTTTTCGCGTTTTGCATTTTTTGTTATTAAAAGGATTTTCAATGGTTTGGTAATGTTTGATGTCAGTCGAATCTTATTGAACAGAGAAGTTTTTTTATGGTTGATGAACTTAATGTTTTAAAATTATTCATTATTATCTACTTGTTGACTCTTTTAGTTTAACCTGCTTTTTACTTTTTTTTTTTTTTTTTTTTTTCCTTGCATTTTTGTTTGTTTATGCGATAGACTTCGTGTTTTACTGTTGATCTGAATGCATTTTTTTTATGTGATCGGTGAACTGAATGTTTGAACGTTATTTGTAATTATCTATCTGTTTACTGTTTTTGTGTTCTTGTTTGACCTGAAAGGCTTCATATGGTTGATGAACTGAATGTTTTGGAAATTTTATTCCACTTGTTGACTGTCAAAATTAGATCTGCATACAAGTTTTTTTTGGGTGTTGATCGACTGAATTAATTTGTGGATTTATGCTTGTTATGGAACATTACTCGGATTGTACAGTTTTTAAGTTGGTCTTTATGTGATCTGAAAGGATAAAATGGTACTATTTTCATGTTGGTCTTTATGCATCCTTTTATCGTAGTTTACACTTTATACTCTGATTGCTCTGTCATCTTGAACTGTGATCCTTGTTGGATTCTTTTTACTGAATTAATTGACATCACAATTGGTAATATTTTCAGTAAAGCTGTGCTCATCTACTCTGAGAAAGATAATGTATTAATTTTCTATCTAGCAGGTACTTTACTAGCTAGGAGCAAGTTGCAAAATGGATGGACTTATGACAGAGCTACGAGGAACTAATGGCTGTGAAGATGGTCATGTTCAGGGGTTATGGTCATCCCGTGAAGGAAGGCAGCCAATTGATATAGGCAAACAAATATTCTGCAACAGCGCTGTGTATATGAAGAATATAGTTGCAGTTGGATTTGATATGGACTATACCCTTGCACAGTACAAACCTGAAACTTTTGAATCACTTGCATATGAGGGTACAGTTGAGAAGCTTGTAACCAGTTTGGGATATCCTAGAGAGGTTTGTTAATTTGTTTGAAGTTCATAATAATTACTTATGCAGACTGATTTTTTATAATATTTCTTGGTATTTTACTTCAGCTTTTTAAATTGTTGATCTAAAATATAAAACTTTTAGAATTCTTAAAGGTAATAATTATTGTTTTCTTAAATAACTCGAAAGAGTGACTCATTAATAATGAAGTACAAAGTAACACACCTTATATGAAACTAAATACTCTATCCCTTTTACTCCTTTATCCACAGAGATCTAGAATGGTAGTGTTTGTGGTTTAATATTTGGTGTACTGGCTTGAACACACATTAAACTAGGTTTGGTTGTTGCACATTAATACTCTTAATATCAACATTCATTTTGTTAATCCATACAAAATTGACATTTTCTCTATTAACCACCTGACATATTTACCTGACTTTATCTGGTAACATGTGTCTCTTAAAATATGAGTCTACAAAAATATTTCTAAGGTATGCTCATATGTATTTTATGTATCGATGCAGGTGATGGAACTGTCTTTTGATTGGACCTACATGGTCAGAGGACTTGTTCTTGATAAAAAGAGAGGAAATGTACTGAAGGTTTGTGTTTGTCAAATATTACTGTTTCTGGTAGCATATTCATGTTTTATCTAGATGTGCATGCCTATCGATCTGTAAATATCAGGTTTTGAATTAATTAACTCAAATATTTTTTCATGACTAATCTATTTTCCCTTTCTTTATTCTGTTATTGTTCTCAACTCTCCAGATGGACAGGCACAAATATGTGAAAGTAGCCTATCATGGATTTAGATTGATGTCAAAGAATGAAAAAGTTTCTACTTACGGGAATGGTTTCATCAGAGATGCATTCGATGGGCCTGATTATGCACATATTGACACCCTTTTCTCACTAGCCGAAGGTTATTTATTTGCTCAGCTGGTTGATTATAAGGATGCTAATCCGGGCAAAATCTCAGAGGCAAAAGAGTAAGTGGTGCAGATAACTTCAACCTTTAATTATCTTGCAAATATAGCAAAATAATTTATCTTCCAATTTCTGCTAGAAGCTGTGCATGCAACGTTTCACCAATGGGAAATGGATGTGTCCAGAGTTATTGCTATTTTATTTATTTAACATTTTAGTTTTTTGATTTAGTTGGTCTAAACTAATTGTTGTTGCAATTAATAAAATAGTACAATTAAAAATGGATGAGGTTTTTTCCTGTTGAGGCCTTGAGGGTACCCGGGGAGGGCGAGCTCAGATGTACACGGCCTCACCGGGTTAATCTAGTGACCGTTTCCGACCCTTTCCTGGCCACCCCGTAAATGTAAACACCTAGCGAGATTTTATGTTTGAACCTTTGACCTCTTGTGAGGAAACCAAGGACCTTACGAGTAGGCCATTTAGTGTAAAATAGTACAATTAAAATTCTAGAAAACCAGGGAGAGTACTCAATTGAGAACGAGGATTGGACAGAGGATATGATCATAAGTACTCTCTTCATTGCCCAAAAGCAAATCCCTTTATCATCACTGAACAAACTGGGAATAGCAATATCAGTGAACAAATGAGGAATTGTTCTTAATATTCATCCTATATGCTAAGTCACAATAATTTCATTGTTACTATTGTTGAATTATACATGGAAACTGGAGCATTGTCTTGCTTATACTTGTTTGTGATTTAGAAATGTATCTCAGCTTATTAAAATGTTGCAAACGATTTCTTGCAGCTATGCTCGCATCTATACTGATGTTCGCTCTGCTGTTGATATGTGCCATCGTGATGGAACGTTGAAAAGGATGGTTGCGAAAGATCCACAAAAGTATGTGATTTTTTCTTGTTTATATATTGCTTTCTGTCTTGTCTTGTGAGCATGGGTGAACTATGGCTGCAGTATGGTGTTACATATAATGTTTACTACATATGCCGATCTATAATATTAACTAAGAAATTAGTGTAATAAACTTCATGTGTAGAATAATTAACTCACATGAGAAAGAAAATGAATCTTAGCTGGGCCTTACTTTTAGGGATACATTTGCAAAAGGTTTGGCAAAATCATCCTTTTTCGGGATATTTAAGCAAAAAGTTTGGCAAAACCACCCCCTCAGGGATGTAAGGTGTTTCCATTTGGCCTATTAGGGGTGATACTTACCAATCGTTTCTCACATATGATTAGTGCCAAATTGGACAAACCGCATGGATGATTTTTTCTGTTTACTCTACTTTTCTATACAAAGAACACCAAAATCTTTTCTCCCTTCATTATTTATAGCACTCTCTAAGTGTCCTAATGCTAGCAACATTTATTTTCCCATGTTTTGAGCGTCGCATTTCCTATGTACCGTAAATGATATGCTATATTCCTTTTAGTTTTAGCGATCGATATAATTTGCTTCCTTAGTACTCTAGTGACATACTAATTCTAAGAAAACCCTTATTATTACAATCATATGAGTTAAAGAAATTGTCTTTAGACTGAGGGGGCGTTTCTTTTTCTTTCGAGATTAAGAGCCATATAAATATATGTAGGTCCCATGTGGGCCCATGTCTGTTAATGCCTCTAGATGGGGAGAGGAATACATTTTATGGCTTGTGGATATAGAGGGATTAGTGAAAATATGTGGGCTTCATATTAAAAAATAACATTATTAAATACTTGTGTGGACCCATGTGGACCCAATCCCTTTGCTAAGGGGAAAAAGAAACACAACCTTACTTACTTAGTCTAGTAGGGACACTATTGCCATTAGTTCTAGGTAGGGCTGAGCAACGGTCAGGAACCGACCCGAACCGACGAAAACCGAACCGACCCGAGAACCGATTTCACAAAAAAATGAACCGAAACGAACCGAATCGGTTCGGTTCGGTTCGGTTTTGTGTCTGTTCGGTCGGTTCGGCCCGGTTTACATGCTTTATGTGCGTGTTTGGTCGGTTTTGGGTCGGACCGAACCGAACCGAAAACCGACATCCGATAAGACATAGAACCGAAACCGAACCGAAAATGGTTGGTCCGGTTCGGTTCGGTTCGGTTCGGCTCGGTTCGATCGGTTTTGTGCTCAGCCCTAGTTCTAGGAGTTTACAATATTTTGCACAATCTTTCGAGCCATTTTCTCACGAACGGCATCTTTTAAGCAAAATTTTATCAGAGACCTATCACACAAGCTATAGACATAAATCAATAAGAGAAACGAGGCCTCATGAACCCGATTTAAGATACTTTGGATGTACCAATTAAGTAAACATCATAAAACACATTTTCTAATAAATGAATTGATGTTTTAGGTGTAACGGGTCAAATAAGAAAAGATATCTGTCAAAAGTTTGAAGTCCAATATTAAGCCAAAAAAATTGAAGAATCATATAGTTTCAAACAACTAGTTATTTACTTAATAATAGATGCCATGTAATCATATTTAGCGCGGAAACTTTCAAAAGAAAATTTCTAAATACGTGGACAAGAAGTGTTACGGGCAACATGATTTGAGCATTTTGAACAACGCAATCTTATTTGACTCTTAAACCTATTTTGTCTGACCATTGCTCACCCTCTATATGTGTTTTAACAGTACCATAACTACATCACACACTCAAATAGAAATTAAGAGGCTTTTGAACGGTGCATGATTACATTTTCACATTGCCAAGAAATACTTTTGCTAATTAGAGCTAGGATTATTCACCCCTCCGTGGTATGTCATATAGAGTGACAACCTTGTGGACTAAGATGAATTAGTAGCCCTCACAAGCGTATTTTATTCACGGATAGAAGAGTTTTGAAGCTTGAAGTTTCGGCGGATCTTCACTCAAGACATTTTTGAAGCTTGAAGTGCCTGTGTAATTATACAAGTATATGGGAGAAAAAGTATTGACGGTGACTTAAATTTTTTTTGCCACCACGTAGTCGGAGTACGAGGTTGTTGGTCGAATTAACCACATATACCTTCGTCTATAGTTCATATAATTGTTGTCTACTAGTTCAATGTTTATGTGGTCCATGTCCATATCCGTGTGTCGGGTTTAATAAAAGTTATAAAACTTTCATTAATTTCCTCGACGGGATTGCTAGACGACTTCTCATGAGGCGAGTTAATCGAAGCTCATCCTAAAGTTCTCCAATAATGTTAAAATTATTTTAGTCAATAGGCTTCATATTATAACAGGTGACAATGATATGGTCGAACAATATTAGAACAATAATAGTTTATTTAGAATTGTTGAAGAAAAGGGAGGAATCCTATTATAAATTAAATAAATTATCAACCAAGAAGAGTATCAATTCAAGCAACACCGTGGGTAGCGATACTAGTTGTAAAGTGCATAAGAGGAATACCATGAGGAAGTTATGCTTAAATTTCTTTCTTGTCTTGTATTCTTGAGGTAAAATTCATTATGAAGAGGCACTTAAGGCTAATATAGCTCAAGAAATAGTCATATTTCTTAGCCTTGGGTATACTCTTTCTTTTACCGAAACATTTATTACCTAGAACCCAACTATTATAGATCTATGGAATAATGTTCGATAAATGTTTCCAATAATTGGGGGGATGTTACAACCAATGTTTCCTTGATGTCACGAAGTTTGTTCCTCAATTCCGTGTTCATAAGATGTCGATGGAAGGTTGGAAATAGATAACATAGTCACAAGGAACGATACAAGAGTAGAGAAGTCACGTGGTTTACAAACACGCGTATCGGTTAATGGAGTTGTTGAACTAGTTGATCAACGAGGCTCTAGAATTGTGGTGTGATTTGTTATGATGTGTTGTATGTCTAAATCAAGAGCGGTTCAAAAGAAGATTTTGCAATAGAGTTGCAAATTGTTTCCATAGAAGTGAGGTGAAACATTATCTTGTGAGAGAAAGAAATACTAATGTTCTAAAAATATCATATTCATTGAACTAAATACAAGGCATTTTTAGATCACAATGAAGAAACCTATCTTTATAAGTTGTATATCCTAGGAAAACAACTTTGGCATAAAGGTGACGAGTTTTGTGGAGATGAAGATAACACATACAACCAAAGATGCGTAGATCATAATGAGGCACAATGTTACAAATGATCGAGCAAAAGGAGGAAATGTTGAACGTAGGAGATTGTGTCGCATTAAAACCCAGTGATGAAGAGTATTTGTTTTGTTTTCACCGCCACCATTTTGTTAGCAAGGCTGCTATGGAATGATGCCATTTTTTGTAAAGATTCTTGAAATAAATTTCTTATGTATTCTCCCCGTTTGAACATATAATATATGGAAAAAGTGGGTTTAAATATATGCATTAAACAAGTTAGAATATTATTTAAGAGATAAAGTATATGTGAATTACTATAATTGTCTAACAAAAGTCATAAAAGACTTGTAATTAACATTAAAATAGCTTGTGCCGGGATGTGTCAAATAAAAGGATGAAACAATATGGATTGTGTAAGTGGGAAATGAGACTTTCGTCTCCAACTTAAACAAAGGTTACGATCTTTCCATTCCGGAGCGAACCAAATATGACTATTAAGGTAGTTATTGTTTAGATTTTAAAGACGTTTATGACATGTTTGGTAAGCGACATGAGCGTAACGACAAATAACAAAAGGCAACTAGATGTAAAGAAAAAGGAAAGTTAAGATGGAAAAGGTGTTGAACTATACGACATCCACATTGAAATTGTTGATCCTATACAACCAAATGTGGAAAATTTTGATTTGCAATCATTATCATCAAGCGATAATAATATTGTCTTTATATTCGCAAGTGTATCTAAATTTATATAAAGATGTATATCCGAGCCTAACTCAAATCTTTCTTGAAGTTTATCGTTCAAAACCCCATTCCAAGCCTACTCATATCTATTTTGTACTACCAATGATAATGTGGCATATAATCATCGTTTCCCCACCCAATAAAATGTGACAAATCGCCCTCTCCCCTTTCTTTTACACCACCTCAAAAATCGAGGAACCACTTGAAACTACTCTTCGTTGCCGCTTTATGCACGAACCATGCTAGTATGCTTAAAAGACGTATTATCAAAGTACTAAGTAGGTAGTACTTATACACATGTTTCGTCATAATTATGAAGGAAAGACACCATAAGTGATGAGGGGTGTGGCGACCAAGTTAAAAGGAGAAGCATGAGCTAAGATATGTTTATAAATTAGGAGTCTTTTAATTAGTTTTATGTTTATTATGATTAGGTTCTTTATTAGATTAGTACTATCAGATTTATCTTTATTAGATTAGTGTTTTAGTTTCCTTGTAAGAGTTTAACTAGTCTTGAACTATCTCCAAGGTGGCTAGTGGTAAGGAGGCGAAGGTTTCACCAGGGGTTCAAAATGTCGTTGGGTGGAAATCTTGAGGGAAGAGTCCGAAAACGACCACGAGAACACTCGTAAGGCTGCATACAACAGAGCAAAAAAAAAAGGCTTGAATTTCCTCTTAATGGGGATCCTTATTAGGTTACATGTTTAGTTTAACTAGTCTTGATAGTATAAAATGAATATGGAGTCATTTGTTTATGGCACTTGATCTAATTAATCATGGTGACGAATAATTATTAAAAAATTACCATGTATTGGCACAACTCCAAGAACCCATGGTTTCGTATGAAATCATAATGAAAATTTTCCGTACTTTAAATTATTTTCCAAGAACCATAGGGTGTTTAGAAAACTACATTCAAATATTTTTGTACAAAGCCAACATGTAGCCTAGTTGGTTCGGAGATGGGTTTTTCGTAAATGTGATAAGTGCAATCCGCCTAGGCTAAAAAAAGGAACCTAATTTATCGTTAGGGGAAGAAGGATGGGAATGAATGGGAAGACTAGAGTAGTCTCTTAAGGACTTAATCAATTGGTTGGGCCACCATATGAGTGGGGATGTGCTTATTTACTTCTCACATGAGAGCAAAGGATTATTTGGCTTGGGATGGTTGGGGTTGCCAGAAAATCAAACTTTTGGTAGTTAGACACGCTCATAAGTATCAGTGCATAAAACATGAAACTAATGAAACTGGATCTAGTGTGTGTGCTAGTCACAAAATCACACACCTTCGAAACATGGAAAGTAGACTTGGACTTTTATGAGAGGGCGTTTTTCCTATATTTCTCGGTGTTTTGATTACATAAACTTGGTTTGTAGGTTATAAGGGTATCAAAGGATATTGTGCCTTACGTTGTGTTCTAGAGTGAAGTAAAAGGGATGAAAGGTAAGTAAAGTGAAGTAAAGTAAAGAATACAACTATCACTTTCATTTTCTTTCCTCCCTTTATATACCCCACTTACTTTCACTTTCATAACTCTAGAACACAACTTTCACTTTCAATATCTTTCCTCCCTTTTCACTCCACTCTAGAACACAACGTTAGCTTTCCAACCAATCCAAGTTTTGCCTGTGGTGTAATTGTTGGTAACGGCCAACTCCATTGTGCACTAGTTGGACATTCCAAATAGTACACCGCATACTCATCCTTGGGGGACTTGATACTCCCAAATACCACATACTTTTTACGTGCACTTGCCCTTGTGCGATTACTATATACTATACATTGTTTTCATGTGATGTATGCTTTCATTTCTTTATTTTTCTAAGATCTTATGAGGGTATTTTGTCTCTAACTTTGTATGTTTGCTATGCGTCTTATGATTACATATTAACTATCCGTGTTATTTCACACAATTACACATTCACATATATCTAAGCACATTCACCCGCACACATAAACTTGACGGAGGTCTTCCTTACTCTCGGTTTACCATAGGGTAGGGGTATGATCTGTTTACATTCCACCTCTCTCATACCCACTCCAGCAGGATTGGTTATGTTGTATATTTCTTTAGTAAATAATGCCAGCGGGATTGGGTGTGTTACTACTTTATAATGTATTTGGGACATTCCCAAAATAGAAGGCTTAAAATTTTAAGCAACACACACTTACTAATAATGGAAAATTAAGTTACATCTAGAAAATTGTTTTAAATTTGTATACTTGTAACAACACTCCAATAAATATCTAATAAATGTTATTTTTAAAACACCCTACAATGACAAATACATGTTATTATACACTAGCGGGGTAGTGCGATGCGGCGTCGGGTACCCTGTGACTAAATTTTTCGGCAAACAAATTTTTTTTTATTTTGGGCTGCTGGATTTCTGAGTGATAATTGTGCTACATGCCTGTGCACATTTTGCTTAAAGAATTGTATTTATTGGTGAAGGGTTGTAAAAATTGTATGTAAGAAAGTGTTTTAAGATGAGAATGATTTGTGCTTTACATACTTGTAAATTATGTTTGATGACTTGTATTTGCTTAAAATTCTATTTATGGTGGTCTTAAAACAATTAATAAGAGAGAGGGTCTTAAACCCTTTATAATTAGTATAGATATTATACAAACTAATAAAACACATAAAGCTTTATACAATTTCTATGAAAACAAGTTAGATGGTACATATGGTTTTAAAAACCGGACTGGACCAACGGGTTCAACCGGTAATCGAAGTCACCACCGGTTCGGCTAGCCAATAAAAGCCGTCCGAAAATGAACCTGAGAGGACTGTCGGAACCGATAAAATCGGATTAATCGGGCCGGACCTGGATCATTTTTCTTCTTGTTTTTCTCAGATTAATCAGCTCATTTATCACAGGGTACCCACCGCCGCAACACGCTGGTACCCTGCTATATATTTCTAAAGTAAATAATGCTTTTTATTTCCAAAACTCTCTAGAATGAGCCAATGATGACATTCATAATCTTTTTACAAGTATTAGCACTTATATAGAGAAATAAAAGTCAACAAATATCCTCATCACGTCATCGGGTTTGTCTCTGTCGCCCCGGAGGTTCTCAAAACGTCAGCTGTGACACCAATATGTTATGACCATGCACATACTCCAACATTTAATAATAATGGAAATCATTCTTTTATACGATTTTGTTATATAAATGAAAAGATTTGAGAAGAGTTTCTTTAAACTAGTGTCCGATAAACAATATTACCTCTTATTCGTTTGACACTCGGATACCTATCCTCCACAAACGTACAAGAATATGCATTGTCTAATGTAGCATAAGCTACATAAAAAAGGCAATAAACAAGATCTCTGCAAATTGGGAACTAAATTTCTACAAATTAAAGATTATTTAACCTAAATATTAATTTGCACAATTCTTTGCTAAATCGATAAAATTAGTCATCATACTCTCATCTCCAACCATTACTTTAAGTTATGACAAATAGTAGTGGGACTGCGGTAACCTGTTTATATAGCTAAGATGCAATATCACTTGTAGTCTTGTGATATATTTTCCCTTACATTAGGACCATGTTATCATATAGATTCTAGGTCAGTTTTATTTTCATGGCCCATACCTTAAAGAAGCATGTTTACTTTTAAGAGACTAGAAAGGATTTTTTTTTTCAATAGAAATTTTGGGGGAAAGAAATATGAAATTTGAAGTAAACTCTATATTTCAAAAGAACAATGAGACACTGAGGTGTGGTTTAGTAATTAGTAGTAGCAGTTTATTTACAGGACTCGGTTAGTTGACTCATTTAAGCATCTGGCAGTAGAAAGATCTGTAAACGAATCCTCCCTAGTGCATGCAAATAATTTTTATACTTCACTTTTTCGTTTTGTGGAAGAGGGGTATTTTGCTTGTTACGAAAGGAAGAACAATCAAGTAGTTTTGGGTCTATGAGCTTAAATGCTGAATGCACCAACTTCCCTACAAGTTGTGAAACTTTCCATATGTCTATTGGAAACTTGTTGTTGGACATCTATCATTGATCATTTGCAGATTTTGAGCGCTCGATTTGCTAATCTATAATACTTGTGGTTAGTGCATGCTTTTGGTCTGACAGGCTTGAATTTTTTTGACATTTTTAGAAGCCTCTATTCTAAATTTATCGATATGTGATTATATATGCATAACTACACACACACACACACACATACCTGTATATACATTTCTTTTCAGGTCAGTAGCTCTTTTTCTATTAACTGTATCCTTATAATTTTTCCATGATCAGGTATATCAATGAGGACAATTCTATTGTTCCAATGCTTAAAATGTTGAAAACTTCTGGTCGTGCTGTATTCTTGGTGACAAACAGGTATTACTGTATTCTTTAAATGCATCTGTTACAGATACGAGGGGTTGAAAAAGCCAACCCTTATAATGCAGATTGGTTCACTTGACCAATTAGTTTTAAAAGATGGGTTGTATTGGGTTTTGGTTAGGTAATATTAGTTAAATTCAAATGGTAATCAGATGGAGTAATATAACAGATTGGTTATTAAAAATGTAACAACCTTAAAATTTAAAGTTATTAAACATTCTTTTGATTTCTTAGCCTGTCATATCTGATATAGTTATTGGTTATGTTGAGAGAAAGAAGTGAAGAAGTCTTCAAGGAATGCATTTCATTCATACCGAAAGACTTACACTGAATTATGTAAAATTAAAAAAATGAGAATGGATATCATCGTCATATGCGTTAGTCATGTTAATGGAGATAATTTATTACCTGAGCATGCTTCCAGTTCTTTGATGTTAGAAATATAGCGGGACTACTTGCAACCTCAGTTTAGCTTTTAAAAATATAGCATGCTTCCAGTTCTTTATTGTTATATCCTGTTAATTTGATGCAGCCTTTGGGATTACACAAATGTGGTGATGAATTATGTATTCGGCGAGCGGGTAATTGATGGAAGTTCCTCTTTGAGTCTCAATTGGCTCCAACACTTTGACTTTATCATCACTGGCAGGTTCATCTTCTACTGCTATGTACTTTTAAACTGCACTTCATTTTTCCAAGAGCCTGCTATGTTTCACTTTGAGTCTAGATTGGCTCCATTCAGCAGATCTGATTTAACAATTAACTGGTATGACTTTCGATAAAGTAACATGTAGATAACAGATCAACAATTTAAAAATCATATTTTTCATGGTTGGGTTTGTTATTCATGATATATGAATAAGATATTTGCTCTTTTTGTTGTTGGGTTAGAGTTTGATTTTCCAATAAACCTTAAGCCTTGAACAGACCAAATTTTGTATATATGGATCCATGAGTTAATCAATGGAAACCTATAATTTGTCTGCGTTCAGTTTTTTTTTTAAGTATCTGACTAATATTCCTATGTGCATCAGCAAGGACATTTTCAGCAGTAATTATTCATGCTACTTAAAAAAAAAAAAAAAAAAAAAAATCATCATATCATATTGTGAATAGTAAACATTGATGAATCAGTGAAATAGCACCTAGACGCATGCTCAGGTGATAATACTTATGTGTATCAAAATATGTATAAAAGAAAAGATTTGTCCATGCAGTGCGAAACCAGGCTTTTTCCATGATGAAAACCGCGCTAACCTGTTTATGGTTGAAACGGACTCGGGGAAGCTTATTAATACCGATAATGGCACTCCACTTGCTCAGGTTTGTGACTAGATCTCCATCCTTTTTATCCCCTCCCCCCAAAACCCTACTTCCTTATATGTTAAAAAACATCATGATTATTGCTAGGTGGGAAGTCCTGATATAGAACTTCCAGATGACATCCCAAATACACGGTGTAAGGTCTTTCAGGTACGACATAATTCACATATCAGAATACATGGGTTGGTGATTTTTTGGTTGTGTTATTTAAAAAATAAAGTTAAGACCCTTAAGGCATGGTTAGAGGTGGCAATATTGACTCATATGCCTTTTAGTGGGTCGCTTTGGTTTTCAAAAATGGATCGGACGGCTCAAATCAACAAATTTAGATAAAACGGGAACAAGTCAAACAAGATGAAAGTCGCCTGACGTCAGTGAATACAACCTCCTAAATCATTCTTGTCAAAGATTTATATCATTGATATAGATGGAATTCTGTAACAATGATTAACACAGTATGTGTTATAAAATTTTATAAAGAAAATATATGGTACAAAAAGTGTTTCCTGATCAACCCAACTTGACCCCTTCTTTTATACCCATTCGTAATATATGGTATGGTAAGTGATTACTTAGGACTCTTCGTTATTTTCAATGACCACTGTTTCAGGGCGGTAATGTCGGACATCTGCATAAACTACTCAAGGTGGGGTCAAGTTCACAGGTACTGTATCTTCTTTTCCTTTTCTTGTGGTTGGTTGACTCGATAAACCTTCATTATATACTTGGGGTGCTTGTTAAATTTGGTTCATTTCATATATTTTTTCAACACCATGTTTGCTTTAATTGGCTTTCTGTGTTTACTGATTTATGGCTACCAAAGAACAACTCCATGGTGTCACATAGTATTGCAATTCCTTTGCTAATTTTGTTGTTGTTATGAACATCGTCTTAGGTCTCTTAACCTAATACTAGTATTTTCTTAAGTTCCATCATTAACATACCCCGTGCTATCTAGTTGCTTCGGTTTTTCCCTTACAGTGGTTTTCAACGATTTATAATTATTGCCAGTTGTCATCTATATTATTTAACTTTATTTCTTGTTTTATACAATTACACTGCTCTCTAGTTTCCTTATCTTAGCCCTTCTTATAGTTCTGAATCTTTGTGCTCTCTTGCATCCATATATAGCACTTAAACACTTATTTCATGTACTGAAGTTTTAATTTTCAGTTATCTTTAGGTTCTTTGTGTTGCAGATCATATCTGATATTCATGAGATTAACTTCCAGTTTTAATTATCCTTAGGTTCTGTATGTTGGAGATCATATATATGGAGATATCTTACGCAGCAAAAAGATTTTGGGTATGACTTTCTGTATTCATTCATAGTACTCCTCGATCTATCTTCCTTCCATTCTGCAGTTTTTGAGGTGTCTAAGTATTAGAACCTGACACTAGATTACTGGCAAAACCATTTTCAAAAGGATTATGCCCTTGATTTCATTATTGCAGCTTATTGTAATAGTCGTGCCACAGGTTATCTATTAGTATCAAGATGACATATTTTAATCATTAATCTTTAAGATTCCTAAAGATTGACAAATAATAATGTCTGTAGAAATAGAGGTATGAAGATAGAGAACGACAAAACAACACATAAAATAAGAAACCAAAAAAATTCAAAATAAAACACAAAGGAAAGCAGAGTTTTGTTTTGTGTTGTATATTTTTAATCTTTTTCCCTTTAAAGCTAAAAAAATAAATCCTCGTTGGTGTTTTCACTATTCATTCAATAGTGCCAACATTTGAAAAATGTCATATAGGGTAATCTCACATATATAATACAATGGCATGAAACAGGTTGGAGGACAATGCTCGTTGTTCCGGAACTTGAAAAAGAGGTTCAGGTTCTCGCATCCTCACGGGATACTCGTAAGGTAATTATATCGTCTTAAATAAACTGAATCTTTTCACCCGTGTATTTTGTAATATTAAATATCTGGATGAACAAAATTTTATGATTCTAAGGACTTGAAATATATATCATTCAAAAAGCTCAGCTGTGTTCTGATGTATATTAAACTCAAGACTTGCCTCATAATCAGCAATGTTTTAGTTTTATGGTCAAGTTGAGTTTCTGTTACGTTTTTTTTGATATATTATGTACATGCTTACATAAGTTTCTAAGGTTTTCCCATGTTAGTGGCTGCTGTAAGCTCTACGTGGATTTGCTGTGATGTAATTCTACTGAAACATATAATCTGTGCAGAAACTGAATCTTCTCAGGAGTGAGCGAGATCAGATTGAAGATCAAACCCATCATTTGAAGTGGTCCCTTGAGTACGTATTCTATATTCATTTTAAATTAATCACATTATTCTGAAGACGCTGAACCCTCTCTCTCTTTCTTTCTGTCTCTCACACATCTGATGTGTGTTAAAACACACGCACACATCCATGCACTTAAGCAAGTTTCTTTATTGCATATAAGAGCTAGTATATGAAATGCACCATCAACTTTCTTTAATAGCTATGGAATGCTATAGATGAAATGCCTTTTATGCAGCTTTGTCATCTTTTGACGGTTAACAATCGTTTTCTAATGTAAGTTGATTTACTTTCAGGCATGATGATCTGGATGCAGGTGAAAAGCAAAAGATCACTTCAAAGCTTGATCTACTTGAGGTTAGGACAATATACTAAATGTGCTTTTTTAGATGAAAACAGTGCTATTGTCGAAAATATCTTTATGGATACCTTGAGAATGAGCTCAATTATACAAGTAGACACACCTTATAAATCTTTTCGTAGAAATTAAATAGAGGTGCGTTTACTTAAGAATGGGTTGTGCTTTATCTTTTATTTTTTGATGGGTCAAATGGGTAAAGCTTAGATGGCTAATGCCGAAAACCTCCTAAATCCTTTTTACTAAAACAATTAGATTATTTGAAATAAGTATCTATTTGGGTAAAGCATATCCGACACACTTTATATATTTAGTCAAAAAGGTTTGGGGTCAACCCTCCCGTACAAAGAAAAACCCATTACCCAACCGACCCCATTTTCCACCTGTAAAATTGAAATGCTGTCTTTTCAGGGCATGGTGTTGCAGATAAATTAAAAGCATCGAAACAAATATAAAGCAAATTTGATTTAAAATTTAGAAGGCAAACAATCTACAAAAATTTGATTTTTCAGCTTTCGAAGCACATGCTTCCATATACCATAAAATGTGCCTATGGTTTAGATTGATAATATGCTGATTTTTTACGTGTAACAATTTATGGTATGAAAACTGATCATGGTATGAAAGTGCCTAGAGGTCTTGGGTTCGAACTCTGGGGAGAAAATTAATCCCCCATTGGCCACGAAGGTTCACTTGCGACGACTCCGGGCTATCCAAAAGGGTAGTCGCCCTGGGATTAATCGGCTCGCAATGTCGAGTCGGAAACCCAGGTATACCAACAAAAAAAACTTATCATGATTTCTTACACTATAAAGTGTGTCTGTGGCTATTTATTTTGTTAAATATCTTTCTATCGTTCTTTTCATTTAAATCTTTTCAACTGACGATGTGAACCCCTCCAATAATTTATTTAATTATTTATTTTTTATTTGATTAGGCTCAGCGTGCACGTGTTCGGGCAGCACATCAAGAGTCTCAGCGAATTTTCCACCAGAAGGTAGCCTTTTCATTAAGGATTTTTTTTTGTCTTGTCGGTATTCTATTTATTTATATTATTATAACAAAAACGGCTGCTCAAAGGTGATGTGCTGATTTTCATGGACCTGTATTATCCAATTTGAATGATTTTGTTGGTTTTTCTTCCTATTGGGTTGAACATCTTTTCTGGTGCATGTGTAATTCTCAGGCCACATTACTGAATCGAAACTTTTGTTTATTTTTCCAACTGAAATGTTTCTTTTTTTGTTTAAAACAGTTCCATCCAGTGTGGGGCCAGCTTATGAAAACTGGGTACCAGAACTCCCGCTTTGCCCACCAGGTTCTTACAGTTTACTCTATACCCTTACAAGTAGGAGACGGTTTTTGATTGTGCTGTATTGCTAAGGGTTGATAACTCGATATGGGTTACGCTTAAGGACTTGACTAAAATTGAAATGGGTCGAATGGATTAAAAGTCATCCAATAGTGTAGTCAATTGCATAAACACTTTCGTAATAGCTATCTTAGAAAGGTTGGACTATATTAATTGTTATATAGCTTTTTACAATAGGAGAAATGTTTGCGGGTCAACACAACCCGTCATGACTCATTTTCTAAAACTTATCTGTTTTTGCATGTTACTGGACGTACTCATGTTTTACCTCTAGCACTTGTTTTCCTCTGCTGCGAACGACACTAAACATGATTTTCAATTTGTAATGATGATAGGTGGAGCGATTTGCTTGTCTGTACACAAGTCAAGTTGGTAATCTCGGACTCTACTCTCCAGCGAAATACTATAGGCCCGGCGAGGACTTCATGCCTCATGAGTCCGACACTCTCTCTCAGTAAACAAAGTATGTTGTTGTGTCATGTTTTTCAGTTTCAAAAGTTCACTGAGTTATAAACCCTTTGGTCTCAGTGTGCAAGTTTGTTGTGTCCTATGTTTATGACTTCCATTGTAGTTGCAGACAATCACTATGGTTGATGCAACCAGTATTATGTGTCTTGAAAGGATAATGGTAGCAAAACTTTGTGATGTTATATGCAGTATCATATATATTAGTGTCATGGCTGTGTGTAGATTACTTGCGTTTAGGTCATGCTAAATTTAACCAGTAACACTCTTACTGTTAGGATCAAATTATATTTTTTTTGAGAAAAAGACTAGCTAATGGCGGCATTAGTTGTAGGCCAAAAAACTCTGTTGCTTGACATGACTCCTCAGTCTACAAATGCTCAAATCCTATCAATCAAGTTTTCTTATTTACTTGCAAAATGAACTTTTAAATAAGAATAGAGTTTGCTTTCCTGGTCTAGCGTTGCCATATCTCTTGAAGACCTCATTTCTTTCAAGTTTCAACACTCTTCAAAAGTTTTTGGATGAATTTATCTATACTACTATATAAATCATTTAAGTTGTGGGCTCCACAAAAAATTAAGATAAGGAGTTCAAATCAATGAGTGACATGTGTCACTTCTCTAACTAAAAAATAACAAAAAATGGAGGAGCTCTAACAAACTAAAATAAGGAGCTCCAATAATGGGGTGACACATGTCACTTCTTAACTAATTAATCACCTTTATTTTTAAATTTAAATATCTTTTAATTTGTTTAATTTTTTTATGATCTAATTTTACCATATTTTTTAAAATTTTGTGCTCTTTAATTCAACATATATTTTAATATATTTTTATTAGTTTTTAGTTTTTACATTTTTACTAGGTCTATTTTATTTTGATTCAAATTTTTATAATTTTAACCTTTATTTCAATAAATACAAACTTTATTTATCAAAATCATTTACTTTTGGGAAAGTGTTTGACGGGTAAGAGATTGTGAATGTCTTTTTATATGCAGGAATAATAATGTCACGGGAAAGATATGGAAAACCCAAACAAACACATACAACTAACACATATACATTTGGAGTGTTGTGAAATGAATTCACTAAGCGTGTAGAAAATTGCGATGAGAGTTGGGTTAGCAATTCATTTACTATATTTATTATATAACTATATATATCGCCGCCGCTGTGCGCGGGTATCCGACTGGTATTTTTAAAAATGTTTTATAAAAAACAAGTGAGAAACTATATATGGTGGCTCTATATTTTCTTCTACATTTTCCATCTTCACATGGATGAGTGTATTGCACATGAGTACACGAGTTTTCATGTTTTTCACATCCCTGTCTTCAAATTAACTCAATTGTGGTCTTCAAGACTTTAACTGGAATTCTTTTATGTTGTACACTGTCCGTTTTATTAACTATAGTCTGAACTTTGGCTAGATTCCATATTATTATATCATCGTCTTCTTAACAATGGTTTATTCAAAAATTTAATCAAGCTTTTCTTTAAAGACAGCGATGCACCTCTCCCAGAAACCATAGTAACCTTGTGTTTCTCTGATTCATTTGTGCTTCTCTTAGTATGATATTCTAGAATTATTATGATTAACTTAAGATCCGTCGTGGATTGACAAATACAATTAATGGATACAAACAATCGATCTCCAAATGAATTTATTATTATTATTGTTGTTGTTATTAGTATTATTAAACCGAATGTGCTCTCAATGTAAAAAAAAATGGTTGTGTTTTGGTTTGGATGGATTTAGTAAACGGCCTGGGTATGAAACAAAAAAAGGTCAAAGAAATGATTGGAGAAAACCCACAATTTACAACAGGTTAGTAAAACTAGATGTAGCCAAATAGGCCGTTTGGTTGTCTCACGGGTCTAGATGGATCTTTTAGGGGTGTTCACAAATTGGGTAGTACTCACAAGAACCGAAACCAAAGCAAAGCAAAAAAAGTCAAACCGAATTTGTAAAAACTGAACCGAATTAAATATTCAGTTTCGGTTTGAATTCAGTTTTGGCAAAATGTAAATTGAATTGAACCAAAAACCGAATTATATATTATATCTTTATATACATTAAACAATAAATAAATAAAATTAAACTCTTTCATAGGATAAATAATTAGATATAACATCTTTTTAAGCTTATTATTTTTTTTTTCAAAATCTTTATAATTAAATTTAAAAATATATAAATTATGTAACTCGGGTTATTCGAGTCAACCCGAAAAATGACAAATTCGGTTTTTTGTTCAGTTAAATTTAATTTGAATTCGGTTCGGTTCAATTTTCGGTTTTAACCCAAAAAATGTTTTATCGAACTAACCGAACGAATGAACACCTCTAATCTTTTGAAAACATGGGTCTAAATGGGTTTTGGTCGGGTTGACCCATTTTTTTCTTTTTTTTTTAAAGATTTCTTTCGAGTAATAAATAAAAAAGTAAAAAGAAATTATTGACTAGCTTACAGTATCTGCAATGGGCGATTTTCAAAAGACTTTACATTATTTCAACAAGTCATTAATATGGCTTCTTGCATTGGAGACAATGACTTGAAGGACGAAAGACTTGTCATCTCCTGAGCGTTTAAAGCAATGACTTAACATTATTGTTTATTGATTTTATATTCAAACACTCGCTCTCAAACCTCTTCTTACAAATTGCAATGACTTGACATTTTTGAAATAGCTTTTTGCATTGGAAAGCAATTTTACAAACATTACTTTTTATAACATTGATTGAAAAGTGCATGTAATAAATGCATTAAGTAATTTAAAAACCTGATGCAACGCGGATGCTCTTAGAACCCATTTAAAAAATTTATGGAGACAACTAAAATCATCCTTTAATAAATATCAACTAACTTGACCCATGATTTACAACATGTCTAAAATTGCCTCCTCTAAGTAAAACCCATGTTTCATGGGTTTACTTATACCCATTCTCTCTAAACAATCAAGTATCACTTTCATTCCCATTCTTTCATGTACAAATTAATGTATACCGAGAAAGTTATGTGCTTTAAGATGGATCTCATTATATACGTTTCTTTTCAGCAAGACACAATAATGACTCATACATGAACAATCTTTGATAATAAGGTAACACAATAATAGACAGAAATCTTAAATAATTTATCATTTCATCATTGGAAAATATCATTGACATAATTGGCATGTGGAAGTTTCGAAAGACAGACAATTACACTTCTAAATACACATTGTATCTAAAACATAAAAACAATGTGAGACCCTATTTCAAGCAAGGTCTCAATTCACATCAACATTCAGGCCGTCTATGGGATGGGTGTTGGAAACGACCATGTCAAAAATTGTAAGTATTAGTCAATGGTGCTCCTCATGAAATTAAACTCATGCCTCTGCAGCCTCCTTCAGTAATTTCTCAGTGAGAGCTTTAGGAAGTCCCATCACGCTATCAGTTGTCCCTATCTGCACATATATTACGGTTGAAAGCATAAGAAACTAACACATAATAATCGTAATTTCAACCCAATTACCAAAAAACATGGCCGGTTTAAGTTATAATTGATATGCAATGTGGTCAAATAGATGAAATCTAAAAACTTTTCTGCAGGTAAAACAGGTAGAATGGTTCAAACAAGTCATAAGGCGTCTACATTCAAACGTTTACAACCTCCTAAATGGTTTTGACCCCGACCTATTTACCATGTGACTTAAACCACCTAATCCGCCCATTATTCCACCTATACTGACATCTAAGTTCAAAAAGTTTGTAAGGTAAGCCCGGAAAAAAAAAAAAAAAAAAAAAGGCAAGTTATAGTATTTTCTGTCTTGGTAAATTTTAAGAGTTCGAGAATTATCCAACAGAGATCTAGTAAGAAAAGAGAAAGGGAGAAAACAAACCACTTCTTTGACATAAGGAACGATCAAAGGATGCTCGATAATCAGCGCTCCAGCAACCCTGAGCACAAGCCCCTCTTCAAGCTGTTCAAAGATAAGGAAAGACAGATTTAGGTAACTCAAATTACTTCAGAATTAGAAGAAAAAAATATAATATTTGAAATGGCAACATTGTTTACCAGCTTCTCAATAGCATGGTCTGGTATCTCAAGGAAATGAATCTGCAACCATTAACAAAAATCCTTTACGTTAATCTATACTATATAAAATGGAAAAATGGTCAAAGTGGAAAAAGTGAAAAATGTTGAAAGTTGAATATTGAAAACATAGTCAATGGAGAGAGAAATAAATAATATAATTAATACTCTTATTAAAACACCCCATTACTTAAAAGTACAATAATTTATTCACATTGTACACCCAATTAAAAGCACATCTACCAAATTAAAAACATCAAATTGAAATCGATACCGGGTTGACCCGTTGAAACCGATACCGGGTTGACCTGTTGAAACCGACATACCGGTTGACCGGGACGCTTCAAACCCGTATGGTCACCCGGTTTAATTTGACATTTTTTCAATCTAACCTATCGGGTTTGACTCGGTTTAAATCGACACATGCTTTTTTATCGGAACGGTTCAACCAGTTGAACCACCCGGTGAAATCGGGTTTCAAATTTGACAAAATTATATGAGAAATGATGAAGTAGTTGTGGAACCCGTGACAATTTTTTGAAAGGAGAGACCAAGTAATTGTAGTTTTGGTTTATTTTGCTTTGACACATGTAATTTGTCATTTGTATAATGTTATTTTAAAAATGTTGCTCTTGACCATTTAAGGACTAACATATATGAATCGTCGTTTAAAAGGTAATATATATTGTATAGCCCTTTGTCCAGTGTATCAATAATGTTATGTAAGTTTATTAAAATCACAAAAATAAATAGTATTGTTATCTTTAGCGATAATTATTTGTACCTCAAACAAATAGCTTTGAACAATGCATAAATATCTATACAAATTGATAGTACAAAATAATCTTATATGGTGATATCCAATTTGCAAGTTACAATTTAAAAAGCCACACACCAAATGATAAACGTTACACATGTAAAAAAAATAGTTATCACTGCCTAAATTACCGACAAAACAAGAAAAGACGGTCACACATGTTGGCTATACCTCTAAACTACAATATAATATTGTCAACTACATAACACCGTTGCTTTTTTGTAATGCTTGAATCTATTATTACTAAAATCTTAATAACTTAAAACAATCCTATTAGAAAATATACTCACACACTTAGATCGACTCCACATAATTTTTAAAAACTATATATTTATGCTGCTATGCAACCACGCATCGTAATTGTAGTTATTCAAAAACGATTCTCTAATGCTACAAATACACTTTGTTGAAAGAAACTTATGAGTCATCGGAACTTTGCAGAAAACTAGATATCGCTGCCGCTAGGCGCGGGTACTCGTCTAGTAACCTATTATCAGGGTAACACTAGAATTAATCAAGACACCCGAATTATCACTCATTGACAAATAAAATCAACCCTTTAATAGCAAACCTAAACATCCCTTGTCACTTCAATTCTATAATCATGTTTTATTGAATTAAGAGTGCATTTTTGCTTATTACTGTTTTCAATCAGGAGCCAAATTTACATGAAAACAAAAGATGGGACCCTTAAAGATATTACTTAAAAAAGCATACATAAACTGAAGGCCCTAATGATTAAGAGTACAAAATAATATAACACGAGTAATATACCCTAAACACAAATTAGCTTTTATGAAATGGTACCTCCACTTTGTCAAAATCCCCTTTGGTGAATCCTGTCTTGAGATTCGTAACGAAAACCGAACTAACAGTAGCTGCTTGCTTACCAGAATAACCTGTCAATACAGCTTATGAGACCACCATGACCAACAACCCATGCAATTGAGAATTAAAAAGATGAGAAGCTAACCTTTAATAAATTCACGTGCTTCTTCTTCGTTGGAGGGTTTTTCTCTTATCATACCTTCATACACCACCACCTATACATCGTGATCTTCATAAAACATATTGCAAATATAACACTCCCTCACTAAAATGAGTGCCACGATATTTACTTAATGACATAGATATCTCATTATTCGAGATAGGAACTCAAATTTTACATAATATTTCATTTAGTGCGCAAAGTATACACAAGTAGCTAGATATGGGGGTCACTTCACATTCAATCCGGTATGTCAAGAATTAATATTTGAATGATAAGAAAAAGTGAAGGAATTGATTAATACTTGATCACAAGTAATTAGTAGCGTTGGCTTAGCATCCTTGTCTTCGCCACTATGGAGCTTTGGGTTACCTTCTGCCTAATAACAGGGAACGAGTCCTTATCGCTGATCTTTATTTTATATAAATGATACATTAAAGGGTTTCTACATTGCTGACAGTTTAATAGCTCACTGAACATGGAAATGAAGTTACAGAGCAACAAAGAGCAAGAGGTGAATCAAATAGTTTATGATAGTGATACTTTGGTTTACTAAAGTTGTGAGAGACATTAGAAATACATACTGTGTCAGATGCAATTAAGATGCGTGGCTTTGCATCTTTCTCGTGATCACCACTGAGTTGAAGCTTGGATACAATGGCATCAGCCTGTGACGAAAGATAACATAGAATATGTAAACAGAATAATGGCAACCAGCCAACCACTAAATGAGATTTAATAATCACAGATATTGGAACTGAGGATGTATATGTGTGGGCGTTTGGCATTGCATTTTAACAGTGATCATCCGGTTATTGCGTTTAAATATTTGAAGTCGCGGTTAGTAGAGTTCTAGTGTTTGGATACATTGAAACTAATCCGATTATTTAACACAAATTATTTAATTATTGAGGGGTGACTATACAAGTAGTTCCTTGCATTACCAAAATACGTCAAACACGTAAATAGTTTATTTTTGACACATATAGATTTATCTCGTTCTGTTATTCCATATCACATAACGACGTCCAAATGCTATGCCAAACAAACCGTAAGAACGATATCTATTTACAGATTGCAAAGTGTGATTGCACTGATATAAAAGGAAGAATGTACCTTAGCCTTTGCAAGAGCCATGACTAACTCTTCTGGTTTTTCGGTTCGGATGGCTTTCTCATCTATATCTGCAGACTAAATAGTAAAAGAAGAAAATATGATTACATTAATATAAATATGTTTCGTACTGTGTATGATATAACAAAACTATACCATGAGGGTGAACTCGTATCCCATTTCAGCTAGTATCTTCCGTCGTGCTATTGAAGATGATCCTAGAATTATCTGCACTCCATATTAAGGGGTGATTAGATTGCTTATTACAACTTATTTGCTTGCCACGTTTCGAAATACAAAGTCTATGCGATTGCTTAATCTTATATTTTAAAGCAGATAAGCAGTATCCAACAGCTTATTTGCTAATTTTAGTGTGCAAATCAACACTTAAAAATAAGAACTACCGTACATGCTTAAAAAAATTACTTAAAAATAAGCTACTTCAAACTAATGACGCAAAACTGCCTTATTTAAAAAAATTAAATAAGCAAATGAACACTTTGAATAAGCAATACTCCTAGTTTAAAACCCAATTTGAATATTGAAACACTTAAATGAAGAAGAATACCTTAAATGGTAACTCAGATGGCTCCATGACTTGATTGATTTGCAGGAAAGGTTGCAATGTTTATTTATTTTAGGGCTTTTATCAGTCAGCAGCAAACTAAGGGGTGTTTATTTTTTAGAGTAAACTGCAAAAATCATACACGTGCTTTGTGTATTTTTGCAAGAATCATCCATATCTCAAACCTTCAGCATTAACCATTCCCAAGTCCACAAACGTTTAGCAATAATCATCCCCGAGCACTAACGTCGTTAGTTTTACCAGTTAAGTGTTAAATAATATTTTCCCGTTAGTCCCTCCGTTAATATTTTTGCACTGCGTTAGTCTCATTTTTTTACGTTTTTCGTACTTTTTTACTTTTTGTCCGCTTTAACTCGCTCGTCCGTTTTTATTATCCGTTTTCCGCTTTTTATCCGTATGTTTTCGCCCGCCATTTTACGTTCGTCCGTTTTTTTACGTGCACGTTTTTACGCTTTTCCCTTTTTATTTTTCGCCCGCTTTTTTACGCTTCGTCCGCTTTTTATGCTTTGGTCCGTTTTTACGTTTTTGCCCGCTTTAAATCGCTGGCCCATTTTATATGTTTCATCTCGCTTATCCGTTTTTTTTTATGTTTTCGTCCCCGTATTTTGAGTTTTTCCATTTTATAACGATTTCGCCCATTTTTAATGTTGTCCATTTTTACGGTTCATCCTTTACGTTTTCGTTCCGTTTTTTTTTATGCTGCCCTGTTTATGCTGGCCCGCTTTTTACGTTTCCATCCGTTTTCGTTTTCGTCCAGTAAATCGTTCATTTATATGTTTCATCCGTTTTTATCCGCTTTTTTATGTTTTAGTCCGTATTTTGAGTTTTTTTTTCGTTTTATACGATTTCGTCCATTTTTTAATGTTTGTCCATTTTTACTTCGGTCTCATCCCTTTTACGCTTCCCTTTTTTACGCTGTCTCGTTATTTTACGCTGTCCGTTTTTATGCTTTTGTCCGTATTTTACGCTTTCTCCGCTCAAGTTTTACGTTTTGTCGTAAATTTTCCATTTTATATGTTTCATCTGCTTTTATCCGTTTTTATAAGTTTTTGTCCATTTTTTGTTGGCCCCGCTTATCTCTGTTGCCCATTTTATGTTTATTCGCTCTGTTTTTACGTTTTTATCTTCATCCATTTTTTACAAAATGACGGACTAAAACGTAAAAAATGGACAAAACGAAAAAATGGATGAGACCGTAAAAATGGACAAAACATAAAAAAAAAAAAACGGACGAAATCGTATAAAACGGAAAAAAACTCAAAAAACGGACGAAAACATAAAAAAACGGATAAAAAGCAGATGAAACATATAAAAATGGACGAAAACGATTTAAAACGGACAAAAACGTAAAAAACGGACGAAAGCGTAAAAAACGGACAAAAACATTAAAAAAAAACGGACAAAATCATAAAAAACGGACGAAAACATAAAAATGACGGACGAAAACGTAAAAATATGGACGAAAACGTAAAAAAATGGATGAGACCGTAAAAAATGGACAAAAACATTCAAAAAAACGAACGAAATCGTATAAAAAACTCAAAAAACGGACGAAAACATTAAAAAAATGATAAAAGCGTGACAAACATATAAAATGGACGAAAACGATTTAAAACGGACAAAACGTTAAAAACAAAAAACGTGAAAAACGGCCTCGAAAGCGTAAAAAACGGATCTAAAATAATAAAAACGGACAAAAACGTAAAATGAGGACGGAAAATGTAAAAACCGGACGAAAACGAAAAATGACTCGAACTAAAACATACAAAAAAACGGATAATCGAATGGACAAACCGGATAAAAAGCGGACGAAAACGAGTAAAACGGACAAAAACGTAAAAATTAAAAGCGTAAAATGAAGACTAACGGTACAAAAAATATTAACGGAGGGACTAACTGGAAAATATTATTTAACACTTAACTCGTAAAACTAACGACGTTAGTGCTCAGGGATGATTATTGCTAAACGTTTGTGGACTTGAGGATGGTTAATGCTGAAGGTTTGAGATAGGGATGATTTTTGCGAAAATATACAAACCACAGGGATGATTTTTGCAGTTTACTCTATTTTTTATGTTAATGAGTATTAATGGAGATAGGTGGCTCGCCTACATATATGCTTTTTCGTTTTCCTAAATGGTCTATATGGAGAGAGAAAGCAAAAAGTCATCCTCCCCATTAAAACCCATTAACAAAAAGAGACCCACCCATTTAATGCAGAAAAAAAAGAAACAAGCCCAACTCACTTTACTAATTGGGTGCTTCAGGGCTATCGTGGGTGTTTGTTTTAGCTTATTTTTCTAGGCTTCCAAAAGCTTGTAAGGTAAATATTTTGGCTAAAGAGCTTTTTAATTCGAGATTAAATTAAGGGACAATTCTACACTTTCCTCAAAAATAACTAATTTCTTCAAATACTTTATGAGCGCTTTTAAATTTTTGGGCAACTTTCTCATATTTTTTACATGTGTTTTTATGTTTAGGCCCACTTTGTACTTACATAGTACTAGTGGGCGACTTATATTTTTTTTTCTTTTAACAAAAAAGTAAAGTCTTTTTTAATCTATACTATTATATAAAACATTTGGGACATGTTATTATTAGAAGGCTTAAAAATTAAGATTCAACAAATTTCTTATAATGGAAAGAAGTGTTTTACAAAGTTTGTATCATACACATGATTAAAGTGAAGAAAAAAAAATTAAATGTCTTAAATTATATAAACTTGTAATGGCCTAAAAAATTAAATATCTTCAATTCTATAAACTTATAACAACCAAAAAATTAAATGTCATTCAATTTTATTAACTATAAACTTGTAACAATGCTCTATATTCATATAAATTACACCACTCTTTAAAATATATATATATATATATATATATATATATATATATATATATATATATATATATATATATATATATATATATATATATATATATATTCACTTTCTCATCTTCAATCTTCACTTCTCTAGAAATATGTTCGCTTACCATGAGCCCAACACCACCAAGAGCCGACCACTGTCATCTATTTCTCTGAGCTAAAACTCATCCTCACGTTTCGCAACAGTGAACTATAATCACAAATAAAACAACATAAAACAACTTCTGTCACATACGCCTCATGTCACCAACATAACCTCAACATCTAAAAACCCACTCCGAACAAGAACTACCACTCGAATACAACAATCACGCATACACCTTGCTATTTTATATAAAATACATTGATATTTCATAAAGTTATTTCAATCTAAAATTCTCATCACCCGTAAAGTTATAATCATAGAAAATGTATAATCTAAAAAATCACGCGCCAAAATTTTAGTTACAGGGTATCACCCGCCGCAACGCGCGGGTAGCCTGCTAGTTATATAATAATACATATTTCTTAGCCGACTGGGTCCCACCAATGTGTATTCTTGGATGACTGATTAGGTAGAGAGTATAAATGTATAAATGAAAGACATGTCGTAAAAGAATATTTTTTGGATTTTTGAATTTCATATTTTGTATTTTGCTTTTATATGTTTTGTATTTTTGTATTTTGTTTTTGTGGTTTTTTTCAAATTTTGTATTTGGTTTTTGAACAAGACTAACTGATGCACGATTATGAACAACATGTAGATTGATGTTGTCATATTCATTAGTTAGTCTTATTTATCAGTTCATTAAAAAGACTGATGAACTGATGAACCGATGAACAAGACTAAATGATGAACACTTATGAACAACATGTAGATTGATGTTGTCTTGTTCATCAATTAGTCTTATTTATCAGTTAATCTTGTTCATTAGTTAGTGTTGTTCATCAGTCTTAATCTATGTTTATTAGTGTTCATCATAATCCATGTTGTTCATAAGCCATGTTTTTCATTATCAAATATGACTAAAACATCATATTTAACGTGTGATATCTCACTCATATAACATTGGATTAGAGTGATTCAAAAACCTAAGTAAAGATTATAACTTTTGTGTTTTACAAATTTTCTAATTCGAATATAAAATCGGTCAAATTAATGGTTAAAAACGAAATAAAACACAATGCATACATTTTTGTAAAAAAAAAAACACTTTTTTGAATCTTACATTAATAAAATGATTAATGGTGCATTGTGGTACAAAAATTAGTGTATTTAACAAAATTTTAATACTAAAAATCTAAACTAACATTTCATCAAACACCTTGTGTGAAACAAATATAACTAAAACGTTATCTTTAACATGTGATATCTCACTTATATGACATCGGGTTTGAGTAACTAAAAAACCTATGTAAAAAATAAACCAAAATCTACAACATTCATGTTCTAAGTTTTTAAACATTCGGTAGTTATGAGGGTCGAAAAAAAAATCAAGACCCATTTTGATATGTTAAAAAATCGAGATATTTAACAAGGTTTTTACCGAATTAAAGAGGATTAAGTTTTAGAAATTATGATGAAATTAGTGTTTTCTAAAAGTTTGTCCTTTAAGAGTTATATGTGTTTGAAGTTTGAGGGTAAAAAGCGAAAAACGGGTAAAATAATCATTTTATTTTTGTCGGGATTTTGTAATTAATATAAGATGGGGCACGATCGCTCTTTTTGGTTACTTTTACACTTTTAATTTTCCCTTTACAATTGAGAGACTATCAATAACTATAACAATTAAACTTTATCGAATCATCTAAAAATAGCAACCCATCAACTAGTTAAAGAGGGTATATCTAAGACTAGAAGGCAAGGGAGAGTGAGTGGCACACCTTACCCTCACTCACTCGCTAGTCACCATGCCGCCCAAGCCCACTCACGCGAAGTCTCACATATCTAGGCAAATTAAGGTGACTCGTTCACCTAATTGATAAATGTGCAAAATTTGATACCGGTTTGTTTTTTGTTTTTTTTTAAATTCCCCACTACCTCATTTTTAAAAAAATGTATGTATAGTTTGTATATTAATTTGAGAGTATGAAGCACGAAAGTAGTGGACAAACTTTTATTCATTACGAAAGTAAAAGAGACTACGTTACATAGAAAATTAAATCGCGATACATAAAAAAAAAAAAAAAATACATGTATTAAAACAACTAATGATAATCCGGGTGATCCCAGGTTTGAGAGTTGTTGGAGTCGTAACCATCGTCGTAAAGATACTCAGACGAACCTTCAAATCTGCTCTCATCCCACTCTGCATACAAAGCATCAAAGTCTCTGTCCAGACGTTCTTTTTCCTCTCTTTCTACTTGCTCCCTACGAGCAACTTCCTCCATCTCTAGCAATACCTGTTCATCTTGGAGCATAAGTTGCTCCTTTCGCTTCTCCTCCTTTTCTGCTAGTTCTCTTTCTGCTTGCTCCCTTTCTACTTCCTCCTTAAGAGCAGCTTCCTCCAATTCTCTTAAATGTTCATATTCATTAATTTGTTGGCCGAAGTATTTTTGCTCGAGAAATTGTTGGCTGAAGTCTTTTTTAGACATTATTTAGAGAATTTGGAAAAAAAGTTTATGTGTGTGTGTGTGTGGCTTGTGAGTGTGGATATATATCGGAAAATTTTTAAATTTGAATTTGAATTTAAATTTTGTATTCGTTACACTGTAGTATCTGAATTTAAATTTAAATTTTGAATTTGTATTAACTCACTTACTGTGTGTTTTGTTGTGAGTGAAAGTGAGTGTCTTGTCCACAAAAAGGTGAATGGAAGTGAGTAGAAGAGAGATGAGAGAGAAAACTGATGTGACGCTGATGTGTAAAATGAGTATGTGCATACCATGCCATCCAGCCTAATTATTTCGTTAAAGAGGGTATATCTAATTATTTAATACAAGGAAAATGATATGCAAAGTATCATCATATCATACGATTTTTGGACATTTGAAATCTACTACTCTTAATTTTATTACTTGTGATGATCTTGTTGGAAGAATATTCTAAAAGGATATAGCATCACTCTTAACTAGCAGGATACCCCGTATGCAAATGCGTAATGGTATCCTGAAATAAAATTTTTAATGAATAATATATTTTAGTTTATTATGTTTTTTTTTATAATAAATTTACGGATATCAAAAATTTCGTATAGCTCGTGCCCGTTCGGGCTCCAAACCGTTGACCCGTGTCTGCTCGGGCTCGAGCCCGTTTGCTCCGCGCCAGTTCGGGCTCAAGCCCATTTGGTCTGCCGGTCTGCCCGTTCGGGCTTGAATATTTGTATAATGTGCTTTATTATTTGTAGTAGTGAACTTTAATGCAGGAATTGTGTTTAATTTGGTTGTACAATATGCTTGATAATTTGTATTTCTTATGTAAGGGGTATTTTAATAACTGTATTAATTGTATTTATGACCAGCTTAAATAATTGACTATGTTAAATAGCATTAATGTGGTGTTTTGTTGTACACTATGCTTCTTGTCTTGTACGTCTGAAAATTATGTGCATTAAAGTGTTGTACACTATGTTTCTTTTCTTGTAAGTAATAGTCATTATAGTCATTAATAACATTGACCACTTTAATAAAATTAATGTTGTAAGTCTGAAAATAAGTCTGAAATTACATCATGCTTATTTTGTTGTACATTATGCTTATTTTGTTGTAAATCTGAAAGTTGGTTGCAGATATTGTATATTGTGCTTAAATGGTTGCAATTTTTGGTGAAGGGGTGTTTTTAATATCATTAATGTTATTTGATAGAATTTTGGTCTTAAAATGACACCACGCTTTATTTTGTTGTATAATATGCTTATTTTGTTGTAATTTTGAAAATTTAGTGCATTAAAGTGTTGTAAACCATGCTTAATTTTCTGTACGTCTTAAAGTTAAGAGTAAGATGACTTTATACATTATATGTAGTATAGATACATTTATTTGCAACGACAATAAGTTAAAACTCCAGTGTGTTAAAAGCTAAAGCTAACCACTTACACCTAATAACATTAAGTCATTAACCAAGTGTTAAACTATCCCAATCAGAAAAACAAGCACCACCAAACCCCATAACTAACCTTCTATATTTGGACGAAAACTTTACCAAGTGGTATGTACATGCCGCCGCCCAATATAACGATTTCTTATATATAAAATATTTATAAGCAATATATGATGATACGAGTAAGGTAGTGTTTGATAACAACTTAATGTGTCTTAATTGAAAAATAGGTAAGTTAATTAAGTCATTAAATAAATGTTTGTTTAGTGCTTAAAACTAACATGTGATCTTCTAGAAAAAGCCAGGGAGATAAGAGTCTTACAAATTAAGTCCATCAATTTTATTCTAATTTTACATATTTACCTTCTCACTTCTTAACTTTATTTCAAATAAAAGGGTATAACAGTAATTTTTATATTCGCATTAATTTTATTCAGACACAAAACAAACAACAATTTATTCATTTACTAACAGACATCATATTTTTAGACAAATATTTTAATTTAACATGACTTAATAAAAAAACTAAACAAAAAGAACCTAAGTGTCTGAATGATAACTTTGTCTCATCTACTTAAAAAAACATCAATCAATATTATTTAGGGCAAATTCCCTATCTACCCGAGTTGTCCAACTAATTTACCCTAAATCCTCCAAATTTTTTCACTCTTTACGTATGCCCCATGCAACTCTAATTCAATATTTGGGCAACTCTCCCATATATGTGACATATGTCCCATTTTGTGAGGCCACCTTGTACTTACATAGTACAAGTGTAATAGATATCTAGTTGGGCAACTTTGACTTTCAGTATTGGGCAACTAACGTTTTTTGTCTTTTAGTACAAAAGTATGGTCTTTTTTTATTATTAAAAAGTACATATATCTTGGGCAACTTAGTCCCACACTTATGTACTTTTGGGCAACTCATAAGGTATAAAGTACACAATGTATTTAATGTATAAAAAACTTTAAAAAGTGTATAAATAATTTTATAACTTTAATACATTTATACACTTTATATATTTACAAATACAATCTTCCTTAACACACTTCTTATTCTTATCTGATAACACACTTCTGTTAGGTCACTAGATTTACCACACAAGCTTACAAAAAAGAGAGAGAGGCGATTGAACAATAAACCAAACACACACACACGATATACTTAGCGGTTCGCCAGTGAGGGCATGAGTGAAAGAGAAATATTGAACAACCAACCCTCAAGTGAGGGTTATTACATAGTATTTATAGGAGGGAAGCTAGGGCAACACTCCTAGTCCCTTCCTTTCTCCTATGGGATTGAGCCTAAGCTCATGGGCCTTCTACATAAGCTTAAGGCTAATAACAAACATAAAGGCCATAATTAAGCTAACTATTACATATGAGTAACTAACACTTGAATAAAGGTTTAGGAGTGATTCCAACAATCTCCCCCTCAAGTGTTGGTGATGAAAAACGGTGAAGGCGTTGATGTAATAGTAGCTTTGACGTCTTCTGACATTCTTCTTTCTTGTGAGAAGAATAGCCTTGAATTGAACCATCTCCCTAGTGTAGCGAGATAGTTTTCTTTGAACAGTTATGCTATGACGTCATCTTTAACTTTGTTCTTTGATCATTGTTCTTTGTGATGAAAGTGATAGTATGTTGATGTTGTCTGCATCAAGTCTACCTCAGTGCGCTTTGATCACGCCTGTCTCCACGCTTTATCCAACATGTTCACACACTCTTTAACGTTGGATTACAGTACTGATGAAGTTCTTTAAGTCTTTAACTTTGTAGATTCTTTGATTTGGCGAGAATCATTCGACTTTGTGTTGCTTTAAGATAGAACTTCTTTGATGATGTTGTTGGTGTGAACAAGTGGAGAATTTGCACGATCATTCCGCTCAGAGCTTCCATAAGAAGAAAACATAAAAACGGTTAGTAATAAGCGGATTACGGCACTTACAAGTTTGAACTTCGAGAGTGTTGACAGCATAGTGTGAAAACACAACTCTAATTCTAACAAAGGCCGTTCCTGAATCGGAGTCCCACAAGTGAGATAACACGATGTACCGAAGTACACCTACGATTAGGATGAGTCAGTGAGGTACACCGAAGCATTACCTCACGAATGTAGACCGTTTGAGACCACTAAGCGCAATCCACGGGGAGTTGCCGAAGCGACCTGCCGCCGTGTCGTTTGATGTTGACCACGACAGGAGTTTCCATTCAATCACTGAGAATCACAAATGTGAACCTCTCATAAATGTTCTCGACAGTTGCAAAGATCCGTGAAGGACTCGATAATGTACCACTGAAATTCTTATTGTTGAATGTCAAGTGATGAAATATCAAGTGTACCTAAGAGATCTTTTGATGAATCTCGTGGCTCTAGACTCAATAGTGCATTTTGGTTTTCTGAGGCGGAGACTAGGGAGGTCTCCTTCTTCAATACAGCCAATCTCTAAGAGAAAGCCGATAGTTTACGTAGGGTTCCCTCAAGTGAGAATGAAACAAGCTTCGCTTGGAGAGAAACTTGAGTTGTTAAGAAGGTTTAGTGCATGCGTCACTGGGTCCATGACGACTTTTAATCTTCAATACCGGTGTCATCTAGTGACAACCAAGTAGCATGTGAATTGAACCCGGTTCCGCCTAAGTTGAATAATCCGGAGGGCTATTTCTTTTCACCCTTTTCATTGCATTTCTTTTTAATTCTTCAACTCCTTCTTTCTCCGATTCTCAATTCTCCTTTTTATAATCATACCTAAGGACTTCTAAATTCTAACTATTTGTGGTGTCCTTGGGTAGATCCTCCCGCTTCTGGCGGATCATAGCACGGTTATTCCTAACCTTAGTCACCTTATAACTCCATGACTAACCTATGTTGCCATAAAACCATTTACTTGAAAAATCTCGCCGTGTTTATGAGTAAAAACATTTTTGAACCACTGTTGAGATGAGATTTTGCATAAATACCCCCTCCACATGTGCTTAAGAGTTTTAACGGTTAAATTCACAATGAGGAAAAGCGCTTTTATTTTGAATTGATCAACTCAAGATAGACATTCCCTCGCGAGACAGGTTCGTGGCATAGTTAAACAGTTGCATTGTCAGCTTTTAGGTGACAACTAGCTCTAATAACTACCTTGAAGGTGTAGACAATTCTCGAAATGTTGTCAAACCCGTCAGAGTTCATGTCTACCAAGAGTTTCTCGAATGGTACATTCTACTCGAACAAGTCCTTTGCGAGACACGTTTACATCACTAGCGAACTAGCTTGAAATTATTACCCATCCCGGACAAGTCTTTTCGAGTTACTAACAGTAAAGATCTCGTCAATTCATGGGTTAAGTCTATAGCACAAAGATTCATTTGTATTGACACAACATATTTCTTATCACGTATTTTCTCCCCCTCAAAATGGCATATAAAATGTTATTTTTGAAAAGTTGAGAATAAATATGACCATTTCGAATGTTGCGGGAAGAATGACCACTGTGAACAATTAGTGAACAAAGATTTTAGTCAAGTACTCCCCTCCAACGAAGTGATATAAACGGTTGAGGTTTTGAAAATCATAAGGAAAGTACTTGTTCTTTTGAGCAAAACCTTGAAAAGTGAAAGGTTTGATAGGTTTTACTCAAAAGTAAGAAGCTTTCGCTCATTTTATAAGGATTGTGGCAATCAGCATACCACAGGGTCCTTTATTTACAAGTACGGTTGTACACTGTATATGTGCACAAGCCATTGACATAATAGATCATACATCCAAATTGATAATGAAAGAAGCGTTCAAGGGGTACCGTGTAGTCCGAGATATCGCCAGTGAATGTGAATCGGGCATTTAAAGCCGATGATGTTTCTCCTGGGTCGACCACCAACATAGCTTTCCAATCTTCTCGAACTCGATCCCTTCTATACAACCGTTCATCAATCATGGTGATGATCCTCTTTACGTCCCCTTCGATCCCGAAGAATTCCATCGCTTTGGAGACCCGATCTTTTGGTGTATATCCTTCAACCGGTAAGCTAATCCGTCCCTAACCATCTTCAAAGTGTGATCTCCAAACTTGTGAAGATCGCTGCACGTCATCAAGCAATTTCTTTGAAGTTCACTGCGGTAAACGATGCCGAATGGTTTGGCCGATGAGTGTAAATTGTGAAAGCTGGTTGATGTCGGGAAGATCAAGCTATGGTGGAGTGAAGTTTACAGTCTCGATAAGATTCAACCGCAAGCTGGAGATCTTCTACACGCTTCTTTGATAACTATGCGTCGATGAAGATGAACACCGACTTGATGAATTCACGTTGTACTCAGCTGGAGAATGTCTCATACGACCCTGTACTTTGGCAAGGTACATGTCTTCGATGTCGTTGATAGACAAATTCTCAAAGTCACTTCGAAAATGCATAATCCCTTTCATCTTGTCGTTTGACCACGATATTCTTTAGGAAGGTGTAGTCCCACTTAGATGAAAGATCGACGTGTTTGATGGCAACGATATTTTAGAACTGAATCGCATGTTGAGACTTCGAACCCGGGCTTCTCGTAGTAGATTCTTCGGCGTTCCGGCCAATGATGAATCCGTGACAACGCATCTCGGTTGTATGCTTCCACTTTGTTAGAGAACAAGTGATTGGCACGTTCCTCGATGGCTATGCAGTTCGAGTATATAGTCACGGGAATGGAAGTGTCCACGATGTAGCGTATTTCCTTGAACCATCGCCACCATGTAGAAGAAAATCCAAGTCTCTGATGAAGAAATATCGGAATGGAATTCTTGGTTCAGCTGGTTAGCCAATTGTTGGTAGAGGTTGTGACCAGTCGGTGTAGTATGGAGGGTTGTCCCGTTTGGTGAAGTCGATGTTTGCTTCGGGGTTGAGCCAATCCATATTGTTAGACATAGCTCGAGCAATGTTTTCAAGGTGATATTCGACCTCGATGGCACTTTCTGAGCTATCTTTCCATAGTTGAAAAGCTTCATTCTTGATTCGCCTCAACTCGGATTTCGTCATCTTCTTTACATGGAACTTTTCTTGCATAATCTTAGCATGCTCCAATGTATTACCGTCTACAAGATCTTGACCTTCGCCAGGTAGGAGTTGAGTTAACAAGAGTAGAGAACCATTCAAATTCCTCTGTTTTATCGTCATCTAGCCATGATAATGACGCCTGAGGTGTCTTCTTCTTCTTTTCGAAGGCCTAGATGATGATTCGGTTTCTGACTTGTTCGGGGAGAGGTGGGTTGTTGTAGGGGCTCACGGACTTCCTCATCATCACCACCCGTATACTCAAAGTGATCACCGGTTTTCTGAGTTAGGGTGGCAATCGAAGAATCCTGAGGTTTATCTCAGAGAAGAACGAGGAGGAGACATTTGTTGAGCAGGAGGCCGTTGGGGAGGTGGTGGCATAGAAGATGATTCACCAGACTTCTTTTGTCGTTTAGCTTCATCATTTTTATCCTGATCCTTATCTTCATCGTCTCTAGGACGTTTAGACCTTTCAGCTTCGAATCCGCATGCTTCTTGGAGTTGGTAGTCCAGCAATGCTTGAAACAGCTTTCCTTCATCAAGTAAATGTCCCGCATCGTTTAGACATTTGTGTTACAAGCTTGGCCACCAATTCATTATCCGAGAAAACTACAGGATCAGATGGATTGATTGTGACGGTTAAGGGTGTTGATCTTATAGATTGCAACGCGCAGGTAGCCTGCTAGTTATATAATAATACATATTTCTTAGCCGACTGGGTCCCACCAATGTGTATTCTTGGATGACTGATTAGGTAGAGAGTATAAATGTATAAATGAAAGACATGTCGTAAAAGAATATTTTTTGGATTTTTGAATTTCATATTTTGTATTTTGCTTTTATATGTTTTGTATTTTTGTATTTTGTTTTTGTGGTTTTTTTCAAATTTTGTATTTGGTTTTTGAACAAGACTAACTGATGCACGATTATGAACAACATGTAGATTGATGTTGTCATATTCATTAGTTAGTCTTATTTATCATTCATTAAAGATCGATGACTGATGAACTGATGAACAAGACTAACTGATGAACACTTATGAACAACATGTAGATTGATGTTGTCTTGTTCATCAGTTATTCTTATTCATTAGTTAATCTTGTTCATCAGTTAGTATTGTTTATCAGTGTTCATCATAATCCATGTTGTTCACAAGCCATATTTTTCATTATCAAATATGACTAAAACGTCATATTTAACTTGTGATATCTCACTCATATAACATTGGATTAGAGTGATTCAAAAACCTAAGTAAAGATTATAACTTTTGTGTTTTACAAATTTTCTAATTCGAATATAAAATCGGTCAAATTAATGGTTAAAAACGAAATAAAACACAATGCATACATTTTTGTAAAAAAAAAAAACACTTTTTTGAATCTTACATTAATAAAATGATTAATGGTGCATTGTGGTACAAAAATTAGTGTATTTAACAAAATTTTAATACTAAAAATCTAAACTAACATTTCATCAAACACCTTGTGTGAAACAAATATAACTAAAACGTTATCTTTAACATGTGATATCTCACTTATATGACATCGGGTTTGAGTAACTAAAAAACCTATGTAAAAAATAAACCAAAATCTACAACATTCATGTTCTAAGTTTTTAAACATTCGGTAGTTATGAGGGTCGAAAAAAAAATCAAGACCCATTTTGATATGTTAAAAAATCGAGATATTTAACAAGGTTTTTACCGAATTAAAGAGGATTAAGTTTTAGAAATTATGATGAAATTAGTGTTTTCTAAAAGTTTGTCCTTTAAGAGTTATATGTGTTTGAAGTTTGAGGGTAAAAAGCGAAAAACGGGTAAAATAATCATTTTATTTTTGTCGGGATTTTGTAATTAATATAAGATGGGGGCACGTATCGTTCTTTGGTTACTTTTTACACTTTTTAATTTTTCCCTTTACAATTGAGAGACTATCAATAACTATAACAATTAAACTTTATCGAATCATCTAAAAATAGCAACCCATCAACTAGTTAAAGAGGGTATATCTAAGACTAGAAGGAAAGGGAGAGTGAGTGGCACACCTTACCCTCACTCACTCGCTAGTCACCATGCCGTCCAAGCCCACTCACGTGCGAGTCTCACATATCTAGGCAAATTAAGGTGACTCGTTCACCTAATTGATAAATGTGCAAAATTTGATACCGGTTTGTTTTTTGTTTTTTTTAAATTCCCCACTACCTCATTTTTAAAAAAATGTATGTATAGTTTGTATATTAATTTGAGAGTATGAAGCACGAAAGTAGTGGACAAACTTTTATTCATTACGAAAGTAAAGGAGACTACGTTACATAGAAAATTAAATCGCGATACATAAAAAAAAATAAAAATACATGTATTAAAACAACTAATGATAATCCGGGTGATCCTGAAGGTTTGAGAGTTGTTGAGTCGTGAACCATCGTCGTAAAGATACTCAGACGAACCTTCAAATCTGCTCTCATCCCACTCTGCATACAAAGCATCAAAGTCTCTGTCCAGACGTTCTTTTTCCTCTCTTTCTGCTTGCTCCCTACGAGCAACTTCCTCCATCTCTAGCAATACCTGTTCATCTTGGAGCATAAGTTGCTCCCTTTCGGCTTCCTCCTTTTCTGCTAGTTCTCTTTCTGCTTGCTCCCTTTCTACTTCCTCCTTAAGAGCAGCTTCCTCCAATTCTCTTAAATGTTCATATTCATTAATTTGTTGGCCGAAGTATTTTTGCTCGAGAAATTGTTGGCTGAAGTCTTTTTTAGACATTATTTAGAGAATTTGGAAAAAAAGTTTATGTGTGTGTGTGTGTGGCTTGTGAGTGTGGATATATATCGGAAAATTTTTAAATTTGAATTTGAATTTAAATTTTGTATTCGTTACACTGTAGTATCTGAATTTAAATTTAAATTTTGAATTTGTATTAACTCACTTACTGTGTGTTTTGTTGTGAGTGAAAGTGAGTGTCTTGTCCACAAAAAGGTGAATGGAAGTGAGTAGAAGAGAGATGAGAGAGAAAACTGATGTGACGCTGATGTGTAAAATGAGTATATGCATACCATGCCATCCAGCCTAATTATTTCGTTAAAGAGGGTATATCTAATTATTTAATACAAGGAAAATGATATGCAAAGTATCATCATATCATACGATTTTTGGACATTTGAAATCTACTACTCTTAATTTTATTACTTGTGATGATCTTGTTGGAAGAATATTCTAAAAGGATATAGCATCACTCTTAACTAGCAGGATACCCGTGCGTTGCAGCGGCGGGTATCCTGAAATAAAATTTTTAATGAATAATATATTTTAGTTTATTATGTTTTTTTTTATAATAAATTTACGGATATCGAAATTTTAGATACTCGTGCTTCGGCTCCAAACCGTTGACCCACTGGTTCTCGCTCTTTGCTCGCGCCAGTTCGGGCTCAAGCCCATTTGGCCCGTTCGGGCTTGAATATTTGTATAATGTGCTTTATTATTTGTAGTAGTGAACTTAATGCGGAATTGTGTTTAATTTGGTTGTACAATATGCTTGATAATTTGTATTTCTTATGTAAGGGTTTTTTTAATAACTGTATTAATTGTATTTATTGACCAGTTAAATAATTGACTACATTAAATAGCATTAATGTGGTATTTTGTTGTACACTATGCTTCTTGTCTTGTAATGCCTCGAAAATTATGTGCATTAAAGTGTTGTACACTATGTTTCTTTTCTTGTAAGTAATAGTCATTATAGTCATTAATAACATTGACCACTTTAATAAAATTAATGTTGTAAGTCTGAAAATAAGTCTGAAATTACATCATGTTTATTTTGTTGTACATTATGCTTATTTTGTTGTAAATCTGAAAGTTGGTTGCAGATATTGTATATTGTGCTTAAATGGTTGCAATTTTTGGTGAAGGGGTGTTTTTAATATCATTAATGTTATTTGATAGAATTTTGGTCTTAAAATGACACCACGCTTTATTTTGTTGTATAATATGCTTATTTTGTTGTAATTTTGAAAATTTAGTACATTAAAGTGTTGTAAACCATGCTTAATTTTCTGTACGTCTTAAAGTTAAGAGTAAGATGACTTTGTACATTATATGTAGTATAGATACATTTATTTGCAACGACAATAAGTTAAAACTCCAGTGTGTTAAAAGCTAAAGCTAACCACTTACACCTAATAACATTAAGTCATTAACCAAGTGTTAAACTATCCCAATCAGAAAAACAAGCACCACCAAACCCCATAACTAACCTTCTATATTTGGACGAAAACTTTACCAAGTGGTATGTACATGCCGCCGCCCAATATAACGGCGCCCAATATAACGATTTCTTATATATAAAATATTTATAAGCAATATATGATGATACGAGTAAGGTAGTGTTTGATAACAACTTAATGTGTCTTAATTGAAAAATAGGTAAGTTAATTAAGTCATTAAATAAATGTTTGTTTAGTGCTTAAAACTAACATGTGATCTTCTAGAAAAAGCCAGGGAGATAAGAGTCTTACAAATTAAGTCCATCAATTTTATTCTAATTTTACATATTTACCTTCTCACTTCTTAACTTTATTTCAAATAAAAGGGTATAACAGTAATTTTTTTATATTCAGACACTTTATTCAGCACACAAAACAAACAACAATTTATTCATTTACTAACAGACATCATATTTTTAGACAAATATTTTAATTTAACAGGACTTAATAGAAAAACTAAACAAAAAGAACCTAAGTGTCTGAATATAACTTTGTCTCATCTACTTAAAAAAACATCAATCAATATTATTTAGGGCAAATTCCCTATCTACCCGAGTTGTCCAACTAATTTACCCTAAATCCTCCAAATTTTTTTCAATTCTCTTAATGCCCCATGGGCAACTCTCTCAATTCAATATTTGGGCAACTCTCCCATATATGTGACATGTGTCCCATTTTGTGGGGCCACCTTGTACTTACATAGTACAAGTGTAATAGATATCTAGTTGGGCAACTTTGACTTTCGTAGTTAAGAACTAACGTTTTTGTCTTTAGTATGAAAAAGTATGATCTTTTTTTATTATTAAAAAGTACATATATCTTGGGCAACTTAGTCCCACACTTATGTACTTTTGGGCAACTCATAAGGTATAAAGTACACAATGTATTTAATGTATAAAAAACTTTAAAAAGTGTATAAATAATTTTATAACTTTAATACATTTATACACTTTATATATTTACAAATACAATCTTCCTTAACACACTTCTTATTCTAATCTGATAACACACTTCTGTTAGGTCACTAGATTTACCACACAAGCTTACAAGAAAGAGAGAGAGGCGATTGAACAATAAACCAAACACACACACACGATATACTTAGCCGGTTACGCGTAGGGCATGAGTGAAAGAGAAATATTGAACAACCAACCCTCAAGTGAGGGTTATTACATAGTATTTATAGGAGGAAAGCTAGGGCAACACTCCTAGTCCCTTCCTTTCTCCTATGGGATTGGGCCTAAGCTCATGGGCCTTCTACATAAGCTTAAGGCTAATAACAAACATAAAGGCCATAATTAAGCTAACTATTACATATGAGTAACTAACACTTGAATAAAGGCTTAGGAGTGATTCCAACAATCTCCCCCTCAAGTGTTGGTGATGAAAAACGGTGAAGGCGTTGATGTAATAGTAGCTTTGACGTCTTCTGACATTCTTCTTTCTTGTGAGAAGAATAGCCTTGAATTGAACCATCTCCCTAGTGTAGCGAGATAGTTTTCTTTGAACAATTATGCTATGACGTCATCTTTAACTTTGTTCTTTGATCATTGTTCTTTGTGATGAAAGTGATAGTATGTTGATGTTGTCTGCATCAAGTCTACCTCAGGTCTGCTTCACTACTTCAGTGTCTCCACGTCTTTCTCCAACATGCTCACACACTCTTTAACGTTGGATTACGGTACTGATGAAGTTCTTTAAGTCTTTAACTTTGTAGATTCTTTGATTTGACGAAGAATCATTCTGACTTTTGTGTTGCTTTAAGATAGAACTTCTTTGATGATGTTGTTGGTGTGAACAAGAAGGGAATTTGCACGATCATTCCGCTCCAGAGCTTCCATAAGAAGTAAACATAAAAACGGTTAGTAATAAGCGGATTCCGGCACTTACAAGTTTGAACTTCGAGAGTGTTGTGACAATAGTGTGAAAACACATCTCTAATTCTTACAAAGGCCGTTCCTGAATCGGAGTCCCACAAGTGAGATAACACGATGTACCGAAGTACACCTACGATTCAGATGAGTCGCTGAGGTACACCGAAGCATCACCTCACGACTGTAGACCGTTTGAGACCACTAAGCGCAATCCACGGGGAGTTGCCGAAGCGACCTGCTTTAGTGTATTTTGATGTTGACCACGGAGTTTCCATTCATTTATTGAGGATCACAAATGTGAACCTCTCATAAATGTTCTCGACAGATTGCAAAGATCTGTGAAGGACTCGATAATGTACCACTGAAATTCTTATTGTTGAATGTCAAGTGATGAAATGTCAAGTGTACCTAAGAGATCTTTTGATGAATCTCGTGGCTCTAGACTCAATAGTGCATTTTGGTTTTCCTGAACGGAGACTAGGGAGAGGGTCTCCTTCTTCAATACCAGCAATCTCTAAGAGAAAGCCGATAGTTTACGTAGGGTTCCCTGTGAGAATGAAACAAGCTTCTGTTGAGAGAAACTTGAGTGGTTAAGAAGGTTTAGTGCATGCGTCACTGGGTCCATGACGACTTTTAATCTTCAATACCGGTGTCATCTAGTGACAACCAGTAGCATATGAATTGAACCCGGTGTCTGCCCTAAGTTGAATAATCTGGAGGGCTATTTCTTTTCACCCTTTTCTTTGCATTTCTTTTTAATTCTTCAACTCCTTCTTTCTCCGATTCTCATTTTCTCCTTTTTACAATCATACCTAAGGACTTCTAAATTCTAACTATTTGTGGTGTCCTTGGGTAGATCCCTCCGGCTCTGGCGGATCATAAGACGGTTATTCCTAACCTTAGTCACCTTATAACTCCATGACTAACCTATGTTGCCATAAAACCATTTACTT
>OU343222.1:268321924-268517038 GCA_910596185.1 Chrysanthemum makinoi
CGCTGTATTTATGCCAACTTCCATTGATATAGTTACCCTTTCCTTTCGCATCCAATCATCTTCAATTGTGGATCCGATCGAACATTCTTATATACCAATATACCTGCATAATGCGCTTAGTGAACACACATACATATATATGGTGGTCGACATCACCCAAACAGCAATTGACTAATAAAAGTCAATGCAACATAACAATCAATTCATATATGGCATGGGAATAATGTGTTTAACAAACTCTAATCATCTAATCCTAATAATCATATCCTAGGCACCTAGTCCTTCAACATAGGTTAACTTCATTTTCAATTAAGCATACAGGATAATTAGATAATCTCGTTAGATGATATAGATTTGAAAACATTCTCCCTCTCAATCAATGACTTATTTTCTAAAAAGTTTAAAAGCCAAGTCATTGATTGAGTTTTCAATTTACAAAAAACTCTGAACCTGCATTGATTTAAGCAACTCATTTTCACCATTTTGAAAACAACAAATATTTTTCTCAAGAATTTTAGATGGAAAACATTTGTGTAGGAACTGCAAGAAATCGACATACTTTCCTCAAATTGTATTAGGATAAGTGCACGAAATATTTGATAAATTTGATTTAGCGCATCACTTTCCTTTCTTGAAGAATGGGTTGCCATCTAAAATAATAGCAAGCCATTGTTTAAGCAATTGCCACAGTCAAGTAACTGCTTCGCCATTTTGAGACATGTTTTGAAAAGAATATTTACACCTCCTGCTTTAACTTCATCTATGGTCCCGTGCCATTATTGAATGACATTTCTAAGACCGTAGATGTTATCGATACCGTAAGACATGTCTTGAGAAAAACATATTTTTGGAATTTTTCAATTTTCTGATTTTTATGGGTTTTAGAAGGTTTTATATTTTTCTATTTTCTTTTGTTGGTTTTATATTTTTGTATTTGGTTTTTGAAAAATATATACAAAGATAGAGTAGATGATATAGTTTAAGAAGATGATGATATGAGTACTGAGATAAGGATATCGAAACTCAAGTAGAAGATAGAAGTCATCATCCCTAAAACTTTAACCACCAAAGCTTCCAAGACTCTTGAATCAAAGAAAGAAATTGAGCCACTTGAAAGTGAGACTTTGGCAGCCTTCCCCAAAACCAAAACCTTTAGCCGAGCATATTCAAAGCTTTCTTCAAGCTTCCATTAGCCAAAAGTACCAAGAAGCACACCATTATCATTTAAATCCCGCCGCTCCATTTTAAGAATTATAATCGAGGTTCTCTCGCTCAGGGGTTATATCATCAAGAATAAAGAACGATCATCCCACTTTAAATTTCTTCTCCTAAATTTCATTACCAAAGTCTCAAGCAATCCATTCCAAAGGTGTCAAGAGACCACTTCCCCACGTAGTTGAAATTGATGTAGCCGGTCCTCTTAGACTAGAGCTCACGAACCCGAATACACATACCCGAAAGACAAAGAAACTTATACCATCGGCAGCGCATTAAGTCCACAGCCAAAGAATAACCCCGATGTATACTTTTCTCTCCCCCTGAAGATAGTGTATGAAGCTCAAGAACCCGGCACCAATGCCCAAAGTGAAGAATAACCGATAACATTGAAGCTAGGCCAATCACCGATTATCTCGCAGGTGACAATCTTGCGGATGTCAACACCGAATAAGTGATTATATCTCCGAATCACATATTAAGCCCTTAAGTAAAACAAATTGAAAGCATCCCAATGTACACAATCTCTCTCCCCCGATGATTTGATAACATCAAAATCATCATACACTCTGTGTACCTCTTTTCATCTTCGTAAACTAACTCTTCCATCTCTTCCTCCACATAGTTGGAATAAGAACACTAAACGCCTTGATGAGTAAGAACCTTGAGTTTCTACGGTCATGACATTTGTTTTCCCTGGATATCTTCAATCACTTAGAAGAATTAAGTTCATCAAGTTTACTCGCCATGAGTCAAACCTTGAGTTTCTACGCGGTAATAACATTTGTCTTCCCAAGATATCTTCAATTACTTAGAAGTATTAAGTTCATCAAGTTTACTCGCCGCTTAGGATGTTTCTTGTCTCCTTCCCCTTACCGGTTTTGACACTTCGTAATCGCGAACTCTTGTAAGCTTCCAAATACTGAAATCTTTTGAGAAGAATACTATTAAGCACAAATATATTCTATGAGAATCAACTTCTCTATCAAGGTAATGAAAGCAAGTATAATTAGGGGATTAAATCAATTTTCACTCTCCCCCAATTAGTGCTCTCCCCTTAAACCTAAATTTGTTTTGGATAACAACCCAAATTAAGAAGAAGTATTTCGAATGCTAAATGCAACTCCGCCTTTAGTCTTCTAACATGTGAAAGGTAAAATGTAGAACATACCGTAGACTCGACTCCTTCTTCAAGATTGTCCCGCTTGGGGATTAGATAGTTAACATCTTCAACTCACCAAAAAATAAGAACATCACCAAAAAAGCATCCCAATTAATCTACATCTTGCAAATCCTTAACTAAAAATCCTTCCCAATCAAACAAGAACGTAAAGATGTTCATCAAGGAAATCGCTAATCGTGCCGCAACGCAACACAACAAGATGATAACACCAAACTACCAATCACATCAAACAAGAACGTAGAGATTGTTCGAATTATCATGTTGATGTATACGCGGAAGCATTAACCGGAAGCACTTTGTCGATAAACTTATCAACTGAGTGAAGATGTCAACCAATGGCTCTTAGAAGAACAACTCCATGTGAAGATGACCCGATAAGAAGAATCTCGGTTCTTACATGAGTTAGAGCCGCTTTGACCATATATTCTCAAATATCAATCAACCATGCAAAAATTATCACACTTTTCTCCCCTCAAGAATTGCATAATGAGATGCCATTCTTGATTAAATAAGTGAAAATCATCCCAATGTTCTATCACACTTCTCAAGAAAATTAGCACATGATGTTTCCATCTTCATTATAATCGAGCAAGTGGAATGAGAAAACAATCAATGGTAGCCCGGTTCACTTGATAATTAAAAGCGTGTTAGTTATAGGATTTCACAAACACATTAAACCATAACCATATGGGGCGTACACCATGTTTAGAGAGAGAAAGTTCTAGTGAGAGAAAGGAAGAGAGTTGGGAACTATGTGAAACAAAGAAAAAATGGTATTGAAGCTCCAACCCTCTACCTTGGGAGGTAGAGGGTATTTATAGTTTCTTACAACAAACGCCACCTACCGCTGGATCGCATACAAGGGGTAAAGACCTCGTCTCATTCCTCCACTATGTTACTTAACTAAATACTACTTAACATAAAAATAACTACGACTATGAGCTTAACGCATTACATATACTTGAGGTGACCGACTCTTAATACCTCGAATTTCTAATTCCTAACAATCTTCCCTAAGTGGAGGTCACCTCAAACACACATTAAAATTACATTGAATACAAATGTGATATTACATCGAGATTGTTCGGATTCTTGTCCATGTTCTTTGTTCTCAGAGCTCGTAGTCTTTGATTCTATTATTGCATGTTTGGATAACTGAGCGTGGAGGTCTTTAACTGATCCACTTGATAATCGAAGCTTGCCGCCTTTGAGATCATCGCACATTAAATCTCTCGACCAACTTGTGGTGTTGGTAATTAGTGATGTTGTGACTTTTGGACCGACATGCTGCTACATTTTTGGATCATGATTTATTCTTATCAGAAAGCGCTGAAGCTTTCTGTTGATTCATGATATTGGCAAAGCAGGTGAAGAAGCATGGAGTGAAAATATCAGTCATTGATGCACCAATCATGATTTCTTTAGATATGAATGTGTTGTGTGAAATACGCGGTTGATTGACCGCTCCATTCCATCAACAAACGTACGTGGTGTATAAGATGCATAAGACAGCTAGTAAAGTTTACGAAAGTGTCTTTGATCACTTTCGGCGAATTGAGGTACACGGACCACGGTTCCCCCCGCTTGATCGCTACGCACGCCTTGGATCGTATAATTCAAGAATTTCCTTGACAGTGGTTTCGCAGCTGCTTCTAGCCGTTTCAAAACCGACGCCTCAAAGAAGACAACATGGAGCGAAAGTGAACCAAATAATAGAGATCACCATTGATGAAAGAGATTTGAAAACAATAGTGTATCGCTCAATAGAAATTGTTTTTGCAAATACAACGGTTTTAGTGAAAATCATTTATCAATCATAAACACCTTTGATTTGAAATTTGCATACGCCGATGTGCTTAGAGAAAAAAGTTTTTAAACACAACAACCGGTTTTTCAAAGGCATCCGTCAATCCATTTTCATGGACCTGGATTGATTCAATTTTGAATCGCTCCACTGATGAGGTCCATATGACACAATCAAGTCTTCGGCAAGCATCAGCACAAGGATAAAGAGGGACTCATAGAAAGATATAATCTCACATTCCACATTGTGTTAAATAGTGAGTCTTCAAGAAATAAGTGTCCTAAAGAGATTAATTGATGATCTCATGGCTCTAGACTCAATTAGTGCTCTTTTGGTTCCCTGTCTAGACTAGGGAGAGGGTCTCCTTCTTCAATATCAAACAATCTCTAAGAGAAAGTCGATAGATTATGTAGGTTCCCCGTGAGAATGAAACAAGCCCTTTAAGAGGAACTTGAGTGGCTTGGGAAGTTAGTGCAAGCAAGGCCACTGGGTCCATGACGCTCTGTCTTCAATGCTGTTACCTTAGTAACCACAAGTAGCATATGTATTGAACCCGCTTCTCTAAGGTGAATAAATGGAGGGCTATTTCTTTTCACCCTTTTTCTCATTCAATTATTTTTTCATTCTTCATCTCCTCTTCAAAGGCTTACCAGACTTCATGACTAGAACCTTGTTGGGTTTATTCCAAGACTAGTCACCAATGTAGCCAAAGACTTCCCATATTTCATTTCTCCTTTTTCATCATACCTAAGACTTCTACACTATCTAGTGGATTGTCACCGGGTAGATCCTCCTGCTCAAGGGATCATGGGACCTCAACCTAACCTTATCATCCTTATATCACCATACATAAAGTAAAGTTGGTCGGCCTTTTGGTATCGCTCATCTCCGCCATAGAAACCAATTGAAAACCATTTGAAAATCAATCAAGATACTTAAGTATATATAGTCAAAGCATTTTGTATCTTAATTGTTTTGATAATTTTAGAAATGCTCCCCCTCAACATATGCATAATAATTTAGAAATTGTTTTAGCACATGGAGGCAAGAGAGATCTTTGGAAATCGTTAGATTGAGAATGAAAGGTCCAATCTTTTGATTAAACATTTTCTAAAATGATCATCATCACTTCCAGATCAATTTGAGTAGATAAAACATTTTGAGGAAGGATGAGGTTTTCAAAATTTTGCTCCCCCTCAATATGTGCCTCAAGGTTTGAAAGAGTTTTGCACCTATTAGAGGAACTCCACTTAGTGACATCAATCACGCTTCAATATTTCGTGTTTAAAGTAAATGCTCTCACAACTCTGTGCATGAAAAATTTGAAATCGCTTGTCACACGCGGAGGATAGCTTCTTACATCCTTATAAAACCTTTATCGAATTATCGCGATAATATCCAATTTAAATTACAAATTCTCCCCCGATCACAATTATCAAATCATTTGAATCGTGATCTCAAAGAGATTTAAATTGTTTTGAAGGCTTTTAGGAGACTTGTGACTTGATTTTGAAAACGCTTTAACTAAGGATCAAATTTTTGAGACTTTAGACTCCAAAGATTTAAACATGCTTGAATATCTTTTGAAAAACAAACCATTGTTTGAAAAAAATACATTTTTTTTTAATTAAAAATCATTCTCCCCCTCAATCAATGACATAAGTTGTTGATTGAGATATATAGTTTTAACAACCGTTTAGTACAAATGATTTTCAAAAATTGAGCCCGAATAATTTTTCAAAGCAATACGCCATTGGATAGTGAGAATTTTTTTATAGAATCGAGCATGAGATTTGAAAACAAGATAAAGCATGGCTCGTTTCTTTCTTTAACACGGGTATCAGCTCAAATGACAATAAACTTACACTTTTTTCTTCGGCCATTTTTTTTTTTTTTATATGAAAATCGCGGTATTATTCGATGAACATCTAAAGACCTGCGGACATTCTTTTGAATATCAACATAAAGTCCGTAGATGATATCGAATCGAGAAAAGCATGACAAAATGACAATATTTTTGAGGATTTTTGAATTTTTCACATTTTTATGGATTTTGAAAGTTTTATAAATATATACAAGAGATAGATGAAGAAAGACCTTCACTCCTCGCCTTCCTCCTCAAGACGCTTTGAGTGTCTTCGTTGAAGGCTTTTTTCGCCAAGTCGTGGAAGAATAAACTCAAAACATTCTCTTGGAAGAGCTTTGGTGAAGATGTTCCGCTAACCGGTATTCAGCCTCCTCACAAAATCGAGAGTTCCACCACACCTTTTTCCACTTGTTCCCCTGATGAAATGATGTCGAATGTCGATATGCTTTGCTCTTGAGTGTTGAACGTTGTTGCATGAGAGATTAATAGCACTTTTATTATCACAAGACAGGGATTTTGTTGAACTCAAAGCCATAGTCAGATAATTGGGATCTCATCCATAGGATTTGAGCACAACAAGATGACATGGCTATGTATTCACCTCTGTAGAGGAAATAGAAGTACTCATTTGCTTCTTTGAAGACCAGCTCACAAGCTTATCACCCAAAAACCGAAAGCACCTCCGTGACGCATTTCGACGAAAGTATCTTGACACCGTGATGATCCGTGATTCCGTGATATGTCGTTAGTGACATACCGGGGTCCTTCGGGTACCAAAGTCCCATGTTGATGGTTCCTTGGAGATACCGAAGACCCGTTTAACCGCTTCAAGGTGCTTTTTGGTAGGCTTAGCCTGGTATCTAGCACACATGCATACAAATAACGAAGATTGTGCTCATCGGGTCGTGAGGTACATCAGTGGATCCGATCATGCTTAGATATTTTGTTTGGTCTACCATGATCCCTGAGTGGTCCTCATCCAGTTTTGTACGCTCAATCATGGAGTGTCAACAGGATCATAAGAATCAAATCCAAATTTCTTTAAAATCTCATTTGCATATTTAGATTGATTCCTGACTTTGTGAAATTTGTAATCCCAAGAAAATGACATTTGTCCCATCATTGACATTTGAAATTTAGAACCCATTTCATTTGAAAACGGTCACACTCATTGGGGTCAGCCGAGGCAAAGATGATATCATCAACATAAATTTGAACGTGAATTAAGTGTTTGCCTGACTTCGTGGTGAACAATGTTGGATCAACGCTCCTTTGCTAAGCCGGTGACGAAGAAACTTTGATAGCGTATCATACCATGCCCCCCTGAGCTTGCTTTAAACCATAAAGAGCCTTCTTCAAACGATAAACGCGAGTAGGATGCTCGATTCACAAAGCTTCAAAGTTGCCGACGTGACGACTTCTTTAAGATCTCCGTCAAATGCGTCGCTTTACATCCATCCTGATAGACTACCATGTTCTTACTTAAAGCGATTAGCCAAGAATATTCTGATTGCCTCGACGAAAGTAATCGGAGAAAAAGATTCTTCAAAGTCAACATTCCTCCTCTTGACGGTCTCCTTTAGCAACCAATCGAGCCTTGTTCTTTAACACATCACCATGCTCATCAAGTTTCACTTTGAAGATCCATTTTAGAGCAATGATCATAGCACAACTGGAGCAGTACTAATTCCCATACATCAAGTCGATCAAACTCATGAATTTCTTCTTGCATGGCATTGAACCACTTGTCTTCATTCACGGCGGATTTAACATCTTTTGGTTCGATCTTAGAGAGTATGGAGTTGAAGAAGCACCATAAGGCATCAGTTGCAAGTTGTTTCCGTGTGGATAATACCGACGAGAGGGATTTCCAATGATGTTGTCTAATGGATGATCGTGAGTCCATTTTCCGAGGTATTCATGTAATTTGTTGAGGGACTGAAGTAGCGTAGGTCGATGTCTCAAGAAGATAGTTCGATGATGATTCGTGAGCAAATATGTTTTCAAATGGAGCATCTTCGGAGTAGCAATGGGATTGACTTCATCCTTGAATCGAAGCATTTCCATGATGTACACTTGATGATTGAAGATTTGTTGATGAAACAGATTGGTCGCCAGCGAAGAAGCTTAATGACATAGAAGTTGAAGGGTTACTTTCATTGACGGTGATAGAAGCAGCTCGTTGATTGAATTGTCATATCTTTGTTACTTGGCTCAAATTGTTCATTAAACATTGGATCAAACAGCTTTTAAATCATCTTCTCGAGGGAGGTACATATGGAGTTCCTGATGAGGAGTTTGGTACAAGAGATGAACCAATGGGACTGCTTTGAAGTGCGGGTCCTGGGCGGAACCGATTGTTCAGGAGCCATCTTGACCGGTCACTCATCAAACGTGACGTGAACTGTTTCCATAATATTTCGGGTTCTCTTGTTGTAGATTCGGTAACCTTTTGTGTTAGGTGCATAGCCTACAAAAACTCCAATGTCCGCTTTAGCTCTCGGTTTTCGCCTAAATCTTGACTCATTAGTTGGATAACATAAAGCACCGAAAACACGTAAGGAATGAAAGATCAGGTTTTGTGTACAAGTTCATATGGAGTTTTTCCATGAGCAGATGAATCGGGATCGATTTTGGGTGTAGCATGCAAAGTATGGCTTCACCCCGAGAAACATGGGAACTTTTGAGTAAATCAAAGATAGTCCTCGCGGCTTCCACAAGAGTTCGATTTCGCTCTTTCAACTACACCGCTCGCTTGAGGAGTTCGAGGATCACTTCTTTGATGACTGATTCCAATACTTTCATAAAACTCACCAAGTTGTTTGTTAACAAACCGCCTATTGTCTCGTTCGATTATGATTCGACCGTTTTGTTAAGACGAACCTCGCACTGCTTGATGAGTTTGATGATGATATCCGAGTTTCATCCTTTGTCCTTAAGAACTTTACCCAAGTGAATCTAGAGAAATCATCAACCACAACTAACACATATTTCTTCCCAAAGATATTCGCACTCTCATGGGTCCACATAAGTCCATGTGAATTGTATGAAGAACTTCGTGATGAGTTTGTAGGTTTGGGTTTATGGGCATACTTCTTGATTTTTCCCAACTGGCATGCCGAACAAAGATGATCCTTTTCATACTTAAGTCTAGGTAGACCTACAACTAAGTCCTTTCCGGAGAGATCATTGATGGTGCCAAAGTTCAAGTGATTGAGACGACGATGCCATAACCATGACTTTGTTTTGGAAGCCTTTGACAACAAGAAAATTGGAGAAGACTTCATCATATCTTCGATAGAGATGGTGTATAGATTTGAGCCACGTGAACCTCTTAAAAGTTCCTTACCATCAAGTTCTCTAACGAAACAAGTATGTTTTCTGAAGGCTCTTCTAGATCGAATTGCGATTGACCCAGAGAATAGGTTATGACCAAGACCTTCCACATAATATACCCCGGAGATAACACTTTTACCAACAACATAATCTCCATAACCCATAATAGCTACCGAAATGATCATTCCGAATCTAACTGTCCGATGAATTTGCTCACGGTTCATGAGCCAGACCGTCTCTGTACTATATGCTTGGAATGTACCGAGTACCACATAACGATTTGAACAATCTGCGCTGAACACGCATAAGAATGGATAATTGGATAATTGGGATCCCCATGCAATAATGGGTTCCACTTGGTTAGTAACATGTGAATTGGAACACCCACATCGAAATAAAACATCCATATCAGTAGAAGTAGAAGAAATAGAATCATTGGGAATAGATGCAGTCTTTGGTGTCTCAGATTTGACCTATTCAAAGTATGTTCACTTCTTAAGGGAATAGTTCTACCAAGAGGCATCCATTTTCTAGTGGGCATAGTCTTAGAAGTTTGAGGACAAAACTGATTATTCTTATGGCCAAAAGGTATCCAATAATAACCTATCTTTATAAATGTTCTTCCAGGTTTCCAATCTGCTTTTCTAACAATCTTTCGTCTGTGCCTTTTAGCCTTCTTTGCACGATTATTAGCATTAACAATTTTAATCGGGCATTTGACAAGATTAGACAAAGCATTCACATCACATTCATTATTAGCAAAGTAATTCAAGCGACATCATTACAAGGTTTGCAAATAGTATCGAATTAATTAATTACAATACGCCTATGGCCAATACTAGAATCAAAACGATTTGTTTTATTTGATCCAAACTTAAAGTTCCTAGATTGATCTTCTACTCTCTTACAATGCACATTCTTAGCTTGCAAGGTCCTATCATTCCTTGTATTGTCTTGAGACTTTGACATGCTCGCTTTAATGTCACTAATTACTCATGTAGAGGGAATGGGAACATTAGTTGGTTGATCTAATTTTTGCATTCCTGAACTTGATGTGCAAGGATCTGAACGACTAGAAGGCACATTGGTGTTTACTTTCTTAAGACTGTGATTTGAGTTATTTGCAAGCACACTAAAATTCACTTTCTTAGCACTAACATATCTGGAATCTGAACTACTTGAAGGCACCCTAAGGATGACATTCATAACATTGGGCATAGAACGGATTTCATGCTTGGCACCCTAAGGATGACACGCATCACAGCTTTGCCTTTTGCACCTAAGGATTTAGGATATGTTGCAATTAAACATTCTAGCAGCTCTTGAGATCGTTTGGCCTGAAGGCAAGCAAACCTAATTTCTCTATCAAGAGGTTTGTTAATGAAATCCTCTTCGACAATCTCACTAAGACATTCTCTAGACTTCCTTAAGGTAAGCATAATAGTCATGAAAAGCATGTTCATTATTCCTAAGATGAGGAGGAATGTATTTAACAAGAATAATGTATTTGGTCAAATGAGGATGACTTTGAGACAACATTCTTATTAAAAACAAGTGGCGCTTTCCCATTTCCCGACTTCTCGATTCTCAATTTCCTTTTGTAAAGACGTTATTTTTCCTTTGTTTTGGTCACGGGTGACTTTCATTGAATCATATAACTCTTTAAAGTTTCGTTTAACTTTTTCATTTTCTTCTAGAAAACTCTCGCTTTCCTTTTGTAAGGCATTAACCAAGTTTTGAAGATGAAAAGTTTGAGAGTACCGAGAATCTAAAGGAGGAGGCATTTGGGATCCAGTCACATTGTTCTTTTCACCCTTCAATTGAGAGATTTGGGCTTTCAACTTTTTGACCGTGTTACAATGAGCTCGAATATGTTCATCACGCTTCTAATTTCAAAAGCTGCATCAAATTCAGGGGCATCCAAGGATGTCTTGATATTTGAGGTTTTAACATTTTCTTTTAGATGTTGATATTTTAGTTGTAAATCAAAATGTTCAACTTCTAGTTTAGAAAGATGATTTACCAAATTATCGTGATCATCCTGATCAATTTTCTCATTAAGTTTCGAATTAATCTTTTCAAGCTCAATGACACAATCATGGAATTGAGAAGCATTAATGGAGCAATTCGTAGCAGTGTAAAACACATCTTGAGCAATACATTCAGAAATAAGATTCTCATTCAAGGTATGCAAGTTCTTCCTCTCAATCTCATTATATTTTAATGCTCGCTCATAGTCACTAACCTCAACTATCATTGCATCAAATTCTTTTTCCATTCCTTTAATATCTGAATTTATCCCTTTTTTAAGACTCTCAAAATGATCTTTTAGTAGTTTGAAGAAAGGCATGACCTCAGTTAGATAGCATTCTTTTGTTTGCTCAAAACCCCTTTCCCCTTCCTATCCCGTGGTGTGATCCTTTTCTTACAAGTTTTCTCAAAATCAACAAATAGTTGAAGAATAACATATTGACTGATTAAGGTCTTGCTTTTAGTGGCAATAGTCCTAGGAACTAAATGCATTGGTGTATTGGGAGGATACACAATGTAGGCATTTTCCTAAAGGGGGTTTGTTTCAACAAGATTTTCAGCCTTTTAGCTTATCTAAATCCTTTTCCGTAAAAACTTGTTTAGGTGTTAATAACGTTTGAGGCTTAAATTTGTTTAAGGAGATCAAGTTTTCCTTCTTGTAATCATGGGGTTTGATCGTGATGTTATTCTTTTGCATTGTGGATCTTCTAGCTTCTTATTCATTTCTCCCTAGATGCATCATCTAATATTCTATCTTCCTCGAGCACTCAACTAGCCTAGGTTTCGCTTAGGTTTAAGAATCTCATTTCCATCATAAATTACATTTTGAGTCGCCTTTAGCTAACTTATCGTACTGTGGTTGGGTTTATCTATAATGGGAATGCTTATCGCTAAAAACTCTATGCTTAGTGACCATGTGAGCAATCAATGGTATTCCTTTGTACGTACAACTTATTTTCAAGCTTGTTCTTCAAAGTTTTTAGATTAGAAAAATCATTCAAAAGTTTTGATTCCTTGGCATGAAATTCCTGCTAAAGCACTTTAACATTTTCTTGAAGTTCTTGTTTTTGCTTAGCAGCTTTTGAAAGCTTTTCTTGTAAGGAATTTAACTCTTGTTTTAACACTTCTTCTCTAAAATTACTTTTTCTAATAATTGTACGAATTTGGTTATCCAACTCCTGCTCACGAGTAGTTAGCTCAAACTTAGCACGTTGTTCATAAATGGCAACTCGCTCTTTATAGGCATTAAGTTCGAGATAACAGATCATCGGGCACATGCAAGTATTCATCATGTATATAATCATCATTGACTCGCAGAGATACATCACTTGAAACAATCACACTTTCACTTTGTTTCACATATTGATCATATGGGACAACATTGATATTACCCATATTTTCAATATCCGACTCAATGATTTCAGTTGATTGTATTTCATTATGCATCTTTTGCACATCAACTTCATCATATAATTTTAATACCTCTAAGATGATTTTGTCTTTGGATGGTCCAAATTGTGGTGAAGAAGAGACCTTAGGAGAGACCATTGGAGAAATGCTAGCCATGAAAATTGTTTGTGCAAGAGGTCCATCATCAACATCGAAGTCGTATGCATCATCACAGCCTACTTGAAAGGCATTCGATGATTGTGAGCTATCTCTCATTGAATGGCTCTCATCCACATCTGCATCATATGTCTTAGCATTCCTTCAAGAAAAAACATCAGCCTCTTCATCCAAGGTTGCTCCATTGTCCTCGAGCTTGCACTAGCAACATCTTATCCCTCGTATCAAAGATTCTGAGGACGCTTTGGAGATGTGCAGTTCCTTGCAATGTGTCCCTCACCACCACAGTTGTAACATTTGACCGGCTTTGCTTGTCCTTGATTTCCAGTCCTTCCTCGGTTTTGATTTCCTACATAGCCTCCACCTGCTCCACCCCTTCTCTCGACATCGCCTTTCTTGATCTGGTCGCACCATAACCTTCCCATCTCGACAAAGGGCTTGATTGTGTGGATTGGATGCCGTTTCGAGGTTGTTGTTGGTATGTGGGAGAGTGTTCATGTTTTGACTGATCATGAGAGCTAGTTGACTAATGAAGTTTCCTACATATGCATCAAGACGCCTTTGTTTGAACATTGGAACGGGAATGAGTTTGTGAGTTCCATCACCCATGGGTATAACTTGTGAAGCTTTAGTGGTAATCCCAATGTTTGAGTAGAAGGCGGTTGAATCATTTGATGAGCTTGTCTCTCCCGGATTTGTTTTGAATTGTTCAAGAATCCTCTTTTCAAACATGGCATGTCTCTCATTCTCAAGAAGGAAGGCATAGAGTTGCTCATAGTTTGTATTCTTCAATCCTTTGGTTAGCTTCACGGAGGTGACAAACTTGTGCCATTCGGGATTCATGTTGTTCACAAACTTTGAGTTCAACCAATGTCCGGCATAGTCATTCTGAATTTCCTCATGTCATTAACAAGCTTGTGGAATCTCACGTAATACTCATAGACACTCTCATCTGGTTTCATCTTGAAGTGCTCAAATTCATCATAGAGTTGTGATTCTCTGCCTTCCATGGTTAATTCAGGGCCTGAGAGAAGCATCTTGACATTATCCCATACAGCCTTTGCTTCAGTGTTGTGATTGATAAGCTTATAGATGTCTTTTGGAAGACCTTGCAAGATGATGTTAGAGCCCCGATATTCGCATCAAATCTCTTCTTCTCCTTATCATTGAGCTCATCATACGCCTTTGGTCCCGTCATTCCATAGATCATCGCTTCCATCTTCATCCGATCAATTATGTCCCTAGTAGTCTCAACTCGATAAGGTCCTTCATCAATCGATTTGAGAATGTTGACCCCATTTTCCTTTCCAAGACAAGACAATCTGATTCTTTGAGCCCAAGAGTCGTAGTGCCTCCAAGCATAGGTGGACGAGTATCCACCCCAACTGCTTGAACATCCTCGCAACAGTGAGATGATAGTAGGAATGATGTTTGCCATGATTACAAGTTCTACGGGATTTTACAATTCTTTGATTAAACCGGAAAAATTGATTCTTTCACGGGATTTTACTAAACCAAAAGAACAACCGTAAGAATGTATCACGGAGAAGTGACAAGTCTAAAATTAGACAAGTAGTAAAACACACAACTCGCTTAGTTATCAACTCGCAAAACACCCAACTCGCTCAAGGAGACAACTCGCTTAAGGAATCAACTCGCTAAATAGCCAAGTCGCATTAGCATCAACTCGCAACACTGCCAACACGCTTAATTAATCAAGTCGCTAAATAGCCAACTCGCTTTGGTATCAACTCTCAACACAATCAACTCGCTTGAACACCAAGTCGCTTAAATTAACTCGCTAGCTTTACAACTCGCTTAGTAGCTAAGTCGCTTTAGATTTCAAGTCGCTTAAAGAAACAACTCGCTTAGAACCCAAGTCGCATAAAATTCAACTCGCTAAATGACCAAGTCGCATGTACCAACTCAAGATCCAATAACAAAGCAACTCGCTTTGAAGAAAAAGTATCTCGAGACTCAACTCGCCTGCATAAACTTCTAAAATAACCACTTTATCAATTAAAAACAACCAAACCACAATGATTTAAGCCTTCCAATTCAAAACATAAACACATATGATGATCCTAAACACAAAAGTACAAGCAAAATTCAAACTTTAACACTAGAATTAGTCCAAATGAATAAAACTCTCCTAAACATTTAATAACCCAAAAACCTTATGAAATCCACCAAAACAAAAAGCATGAAAGATGAGTGATCAAACCATGGCTCTTGATACCAATTGTTAGTTATAGGATTTCACAAACACATTAAACCATAACCATATGGGGCGTACACAATGTTTAGAGAGAGAAAGTTCTAGTGAGAGAAAGGAAGAGAGTTGGGAACTATGTGAAACAAAGAAAAATGGTATTGAAGCTCCAACCCTCTACCTTGGGAGGTAGAGGGTATTTATAGTTTCTTACAAACAAATGCCACCTACAGGCTGTGGATCAGGCATACAGTGGGTAAAGACCCGTCCGTCCTCCACGGTGTTACTTAACTAAATACTACTTAACATAAAATAACTACGACTACGAGCTTTCTAACGATTACATATACTTGAGGTGACCGACTCTTTAATACCTGGAATTTCTAATTCCTAACAAAGCGCATGGAAAAAGCATGAAGCATGTTGATGAGAATGGTCATAATAAGAAGATTTCTTCTTTTAAAGATAAAGCGCACTGAAGCGTACACCTTTCTTTTCTCTGAGGAACGGGGCCTGAAGTGTTATCTGCAGACGCCATAATGATGAAGTACGAGGCCCGAATCGATGTGAACAGACGCCATTAAGAAGATTTCTCTTTGAAGATAAAGCGCCAAACGTACACTTTTCTTTTCCTTAGAGTACGAGGCATGAACTGTTGTGTTCATACGCCATAATCTCTCTTTTCAACTCTCTAGCAAAACATGTAATCATCCATTGTCATTCAAGAGGCTCTTTGTAGTGACAGATGATGGAGATAACCCAATATGATGAATTTGACCCTGAAGTAAACTAACCCGAACTCATGACTTATACTTGCACATATGTAACAAAGAGCGGTGTCGATTTCCATTAGCATCTTTAAGTACTCTCAATGTACTCTATACTCTTCAACCAACCAACCATCAAGTATAAGACGTACATTACCTCTTGAAAATCCACAATTGAATGTGACACTGAGCAATACAACGTAACTCCTTAAAGTGATAGTTATTTTGTAGTGGTATGAGCCCAATTCCCCCAAGTGGTAAAAGAAAAGGTAAAAGACACCTAACAATAACTAGATTTCCAAGTCTTCATTTATGATAATAAGCTCGAACAAGGATCTTGAAGAATCTTCATCCAACCATCCCCGATACCTTCAGATACTAAGTACACTTGCCCGTGATATTTCACTTCAACCTCAAATAAATAATAGTGAATTAACTCCGTTGTCACATCTTCTGATTAAAAACTCAAATCTAGCCTCCTTTGACGTTTTAAGTGAACTATGATAATGGTTTCATCCCGACCATGGTCAAAAGCACATAACCCCGTAAAACCTTGTAATAACCAAACTGCCATGAAGACAACCCAAACACACACCCAATTCATGAAGTACACCCTTTTTATCCCTTCTTTGAAGCGTAAACCGTGAGCACCAAAGACGTGATAAGATCGAATTACACTTTCCTTTCTCTAGGATGGTTCCATCAATACGGGATTTTACAATTCCATGGTTTAAACCGAGAAATAGATTCTTTTCGATTTTACAAAACCAAGAATAAACCGTAAAATAGATCCGGAAATGCACTTTACTATACCGTGGATGTTTCCATTGTCAAGGATTTTACAAGTCTATGATTTAAACCGAGAAATAGGTTCTTTTATGGATTTTACAAAATCAAGACAGAACCGTAAACAATGTTAGCTTGAATGTGTTATGAAAACTTTGGTTTCAGTGAATATCTGTTTTAGGGAATATGCAGTGGTTCATCAACGGTTCATTATCCAACATCATCAACATCATCAACCATCCAATCAATACTTTGGTAAACACATCATCCACATATTCTGTCGGCTATTGCTGTGACCACATGGTGAAGTAAACCCGATATATCAAACTTGATCGTGAAGTGAACTTCCCCAGATTTGTTACTTAAACTTGTACTAATCCTTGTGAAGAAGAAACGGTGTACCCAAAGTAGAAAATCTCTTGACATATCCTCAACTGTGTGAGACATCAAAGTGATAGTAACAATTTGGCTCGAGAAAGAATCACAAAAGTAACTAAATAGCCAAGTCTTTATCACACTCTTTAAAAGCCCAAACAAGACATCTTCGCGGAAGGGTAGAAAGAAAGAAGGCGAAATAAGTAAACGAGCCCGGAAAACGTTACTTCAAATCCAAAATAAGAAATACCGAACAAACAACCCCGTAGTCGACATTTTCAATAAACAATTTCAAGCCGTGACATAATATTCATTGTGAAAATGAATTCACCAAAGTACCAAACCTCATATCACAACAAATCTCTTATCATCAGATCTCGAAATCATAACTCTAATCATCTACGATCCATCCATCAACCATGAGACCCACGAATTACTATCAATACTGGTGCACTTACTATGAGTAAGTTACCACGAGTAAATTATCCAGTCTATTTACAAAACACATCATGATATCATAAACACCGTATTTACTCGCTTTACATCACGCCCACATACCATATTGAAATAATTTACTCGTTTATCACATCATGACAGACACATATGTCTTTGATATCATATGTTTACATCACGCTCACTTACGTCCAATGAATAAAACAAATGCAGCCCATTATCAGTCCAACATACGGCCTATTCAATCATTCGGCCCAATCCAAATCCATCACCACAAATGCCTAAGCCTGATTCAAAAAGAATGCTTAACCTAATTTCTAGGGTATATATAAACACCAAACACACTCATATCCCTAAAAAAAACTCCTCTAACCCTAAACATCCTCACAAGTCGCCTCCCATCTTGAATCTGCTCACTCATCTCATCTTATCCAACACTTACAAATCAAATCACAAGCCCACCATTTCTCTTCAATATGATTCTCACAATTAGAAAACACGACTTCGTATCATTCAAATCTTTGAATCTTAAACATGTTTCAAATCATTTATCCATTGTTGCCACAGGGATGGTAAAAGGACGAGGTATGACATAGCCACAGGGATGTCACGAGTGTCGTGACCAGTTTCGAGATCAAAACCAAGGAATAGGTAGGTTTTACTTTCTTCAATTAGTTTAGTGTTGCATACTCGAGCAAATGAAAACGCTTTAACATTGATTGTTAAAAACGTTTCATATATCGAATATTTCTTAGGACGAGCTTTTAATTTTTGTTTTCGTTTATCTTGACCAAAAGAAAGTAGATAAAACAACCTTGTTTTAATCTAACTTTGATTTTCGAAAAACAAAAATAACTAGAGGAATGGTAATAGATCCGATGATGGAAAATTCGTGTTGAGCCTTGAAAGGGTGTGAATGATATTTTGAATATGCACAGACAAAAATCAGATCCATGAGATGTGTTTTGATTATCCTTAAAAAGATTCGAATATAGAAAGTAAGAATCCAGTCAGACCAATGATGGATTATTAATCTGAGGTCAAGATAGTTAATTCGTTTTACAATTTTTTTTTTTTTTTTTTTTAGATCAGTGATGCATTAATTCTTGTGTGAATTGACTTTCGAGTCATGATAAACCTTTGGGTAACATGAGAAATATGAGCTGAGATCTTGATTATGCTATGATGATATGACGGTTGTGTTTGTGTCTAGTTGAAGAATGAGTCTTGAATGATATGGTTTTGAGTCTTTCTTTCATCTCCTTCTCTTAGTTTTCTGATAAGTCGCTATATCTAGTAACATGCATTGAGTACACAAGTCGCTAGGTCTATTATCAAGTCGCTAGGTCTATTACCAAGTCGCTAGCTGCATTTTTTTAGCCAAGTCGCTAAGCCAACTCGCTACAGTTGTTGACTCAACAGTCAACAACTCGTTACCAAGTACAAGTCGCCATAAAATTTGCTACACAAGTCGCTACATAGATACACTGAATCTGGACAAATAGTGACTAGTCGCTAACTTGAAATTTGACATTTTTCGATGAGTTTTCCGGCCATATTCCGACCATGTTCATAAAGACCCAGAAAACTTGCGTAAAAGATGCACCATTTGACCCATTATGACCACAACAACGACCAGATATTCATATTTTGGACAAGGCATATTTTGGACAAAGCTTAACATAAATGTAACATGGACAAAACCAGCTTAAGACCATAGACCAAAAGAAGAATACCAAGACATGATAAACTGCTTTACCCAAAGAACGATTCACCACAAAACGATAAAACCAGTTTCAAATAAGCAAATAAGTATCAAAACCACAAAAGCATCAAAACATGAAGAAACCAGTTTCGAGACCACAAAAAAATCATCAAGACACAACAACCTGGGCTCTGGTACCATTTGTAGGATCGATAATATTTATTGTGTTTGATGATTCGGGTGGTCTTGGATGATCAAAATACATGATAGCCATTTTAGAGAGAGAAAGTAGAGAGATGGTGTTCTTGGTAGAGAGTTGCTTCAATAAAATGTAAGGTTAGATTACCAAGCCACACCCCTTCCATGGATGGAAGGGGTATTTATACTTACAAACAATACGTCGTCCTATCGGACTGTGGATCAGGCATACAGTGGGTAAAGACCCGTCCTTCCTCCACGGTGTTACACTAAACTATACTACGCTACAAACTAACTAATTGACTACTAAATAACGTAAATAACTACAAGTCTACGAGCTAAAATATGCTAGACCATAATTGGGGTGACCGACACTTTAACATGGAATTTCCAATTCCTAACACAGTCATTTTGTAATTTGTGAATTACTAACAAGGAACTTCTTACTTGATGCATCCTCTGCCATATATTTGGCATCCAAGGAATCCCATAGTTCTTTGGAAGATTCAATGTTCTGATAAATATCAAATAGAGAATCAGACATACCATTGAGAATTAGACATCTGCATATGTAGTCATCATTCTCCCATTTGCTCCTCCTCCTAACCTGCTCCACTATAGCATCATCCCCATCATCAGGAATAGGTGTAGTCAAAACATAGACCACACTCATGCTTGACAACAAGAAGTGCATCTTCTTCTGCCATTTCCTAAAGTCCACCCCTTCAAACTTATCAAGCTTGGCAAAGTTTGAAGCCATGTGTTTCATTGCAGCAGTTGCCATTGATTATCACAAAATAGTTTACTTTGACTGTTGGTGTTTAACTCCCTGCAACAGGTTAGATAATCAATGTCGCATAAAACAAATACCACTAGGTGGTTACCGGATATCACTTGGAATCGTGGATCACTTTCCAAAGTAAACTATTCGACCCTAATGCCTGGGTTGCACGAATATCTACTTGGGATAAGACCAAATGTAGTTATAGAATTAGGCACAATTCAATAACCCTTTTGCTTATAAGTGTTTCTCGTTTTATGTGTATATATCATGCATAATCAGATCTCCTATTTATAGGAGATTACTCTTAGCTAGTCAAATGGAATTATGAGAATTAATCGGCCCATTAATCGCCTCATAATTATCCCTATTATAGCCGTTAGTGGTTACATGACCAATTAAACGTGGTCATTATGCGTTGTAACGCCACTTGAATAGGTCAAAGCCGTTACAAGCAGTACTTTCATCAAGATTTCATAGCACTAGCAGTGGAAACACCGCTTCATGGAAACTGAGCACTACCAATACAAACCACTATTAGAGTCAGGGTGTTCAGGGACCTTATGGGTGTACACTCCGTACCTCCTAGCCCATTACAAGGTGTGAACTAATCCCACAAGTGCACTAAATTTTCCAACAAAAAATAGATCAAATAATAGTGTGTATGATTAGGAAAAATCATTAGAACACTTACTTGTGATGATTGTGAGGTTTGATGATAGAAAACTTAGTTAGACTTCAATATTATAACTCTAAACCTTTAATGGATCACTAATAACCATATGTAACTCTTGATCTTGAAAAAAAATATGGATTCTTCTTGTGTTCTATGTATGGCCGGCCACCAAGGAGAAGAAAGGAGAGGGTTTGATCTTGTTTCACCTTTTGAAAGTGTAGAGTATGTGTTTTTGATAGATATTTTGTGAAATAAAAGGCCTAGTCATAATTAATAAAGAGTATGTGTTCATTAAGTAGCAAAGATCAATTTGATCACACATGGTGACTAAGGGGCCGGCCATGGGTATTTAGGGGGGGTGGAATTTGACGTATTTTTTAGTTAAATGTATTTTAATGTTAAGTATAATGTGTATTTGGTAAATGTAATTAATTATTTATTGTAGCGTTAACTAGAAATCTATTTTTACGGAGCAAAATAAAATATATTGAAGTCATAAAAATTATAAAAATACATTTCTCACAAGAATTGAGTGAATAAATAATTATCGAGTTAAATTTAAGAAAACCGTGGTAAATATATATACATAACAATTTATATACAAAATAAATTCAAAACATCGGGTAAACTAATAATATAATTTTTATAGTCTTAAAATGAGTATAAAAATATATCTGGACAATTGTCGAAAGTGTCGGATCAATTATTCAAAATAAATGATCATGCGATAGCGTTTATTTAATAGGAAAATATACGTTAATGAGATATGCAAACCCATGCATGAACTAATATGCAGATAATGGTCGTAAATATAATTTTTTCTCCGAGGATAAATAGTGTTTCGTGAATAGTAAAATTTTAAAATAACTTTTCAAAATATCGACTCGACTTCAAAAACGATGAATAGTAACAGATGAATAGTAAATTCCCGAGATGAATAGTAAAAATTTTTAAAGTTTGAAAAATGACCAGAAATTGAGAATTGTGTCATTCTTCCCCTGTTAGAGGAATCACGTCCTCGTGATTCGATTAATGATAACTATAGTCTGAACCGCGACAAGGGTTCTAAAAGTTTATGCTCGTGTATGGTCTAAGTGATTATGTCAATGCTCATGCATATGGGTTCCTCGTCCAACTAGGTACGTTCTTGTGCTATCGTGACCATTTCCCATTCTAAATACATGCTCTCTTATGGTTAGGTTTGATGAGGCAAGCTTTCCCATTCTCGAGCAAAACCCTCAAAAGACTTTTAGGTAACCGATTTTCGCTTAATCCCACAACTCATCAAACAAGAACTGTCATACGATTAGGCTAAATCGTTTTAGGTAACAACTTGTTTCTAGCTTGATCTTTGCAACTCATCAAACAAGAACTGCCACTCGGATCAAACTGGAAACAAGTGGTTTGAAGAAAATCTTTTGAAAATTTGGCTCGACATTGAATTGCTTACACATACGAGACTACTACTCCCTTCATTGCATGATTCTTCCTAAATTAGACATAGGTGATCAGGCTATGTATAATTTAGGAGTAACTATGCAATGCTTGGACTAATCGACTCATATGATGTTTGGTGTTGAGTCATGAACCCACATGTATAATGAGTATGAACTTATAATGATATGATGAGATGCTATGACGATGTAGTTATAGTCTAGGGTCAATGATGCAACCTAGTTCTCTATAACCGATGCTCTGATACCAATCTGTCACACCCCCAAATTACCTGTTTTGCAGTAGAATGGAATACCTGTGGGATGACTGTCATAGCATCAAAGTTACAGTTATACCGAACGACCTAAAGTGTCGTTTTGAAAATATCGTTTGATTAAGTAAAATAATCAGAGTTTACAAGGAATAGGTCCCAATAGATTTCCAAAGTACCAAAATGAGTTTGTTACAATCAACCGATAGTTAAGTTCATAAAATATGTGTGAGACGCGTCGTCAATACGACTCTATGATAAGTCCACATGCAAGCCATGAAGTGAATACCTTAGATACCTGAGATAAAACATGCTAAAAGTGTCAACACAATAGTTGAGTGAGTTCATAGAGTTTGTCTAACATGTAAAGCTTTTAAAGAATGCTCATGAAGCAAAGGCAAAGTTTTTGGTCACTTAGAATAGTCCACAAAGCAAAGGCATTGTAAATCCACTCAGTTCCAAGTTTCGCCCATACAAAACTTGCAACCTGTGTGTTCACAACCCACTGCCAAAAGTAGTATGTCTAGAAGTCAAGTACACGCTATCATAATAGTTCACAAAGCAAAGGCATTGTAAATCCACTCCGCCCAAGTTCCGCCATACAAAACTTGCAACCGTGTGTTCACAACCCATTGCACAAAATATAGTGTGTCTAGTGGTCGAGTATAGGCTGTCATAATAGTTCAAAATATAGCACCACGTATATAATAATGTATGCCCGCAAAGCCCCTAGAATAAATAATATGCGTTCCGTAACATAGTGAACGAGAGGTTGGCCGACCTCTAATAGTGCTATCCATACTACCTACTAATAGGAGACTAACAATGCTAATGTACGAACAATACATCATACAACTATTAATATACAATTAAGAACACTCCGAACATGGGAGAATTTGCACTTCTCCGCATAGGGAGACTTAGTATTGCTCGCTCAAGATAGGGAGACTTTATAGGGATGCTCCGAACATGGGAGACTTTATAGTGATGCTCCGATCATGGGAGACTTTAGTTCAAGTTCATAGCACGTACGGTTCAATAAGTTCAAACAAGTCATAAGTTCATATTTAAGTTCAAGGGTTCCATTCAAAAGTTCGTAATTAATTTCAAGTGTTCCATTCAAAAGTTCGTAATTAAGTTCAAGTGTTCCATTCAAAAGTTCGTAATTAAGTTCAAGAGTTTAAGTCGAGTTCAAAAGTTCAAAACAGTCAAAGAGCTCAAAACACATCAAAAGGTTTAAAATAGTCAAAGGGTTCAATATTATGTCAAACAAGTTCAAAATAGTCAAAAGGGTTCAATACAAAGTCAAACAAGTTCAAAATAGTCAAAAGGTTCAATATTAAGTTAAATGAGATTAATTATATGTCAAAATATTTTAAATCAAGTTAAAAGAGATTAATTATATGTCAAAATGTTTTAAATCAAGTTAAATGAGATTAATTATATGTCAAAAGAATTAAATCAAGTTAAAAGAGATTAATTATATGTCAAAATATTTTTAATCAAGTTAAATGAGATTAATTATATGTCAAAAGAATTAAAGCAAGTTAAAAGAGATTAATAATATGTCAAAAGAATTAAATCAAGTTAAAAGAGATTAATTATATGTCAAAAGAATTAAATCAAGTTAAAAGAGATTAATTATATGTCAAAATAATTAAATCAAGTTAAAAGAGTTCAAATATATATGTTGAAGGGCTCAAAATCAAGGAAAGTGGTTCGAATAATAGTGTTCATAACATAGTGATCAATTTAGTTCGGGCATAATCTACTTACTAGCATAAGTAGTGAAACAACAGTTATTTAAGTTCATATAAGTGTAAAGTAAAAGCAAGTAGTTGAGCATGTATCTCCCCCAAAGAGTTTATAAAACAATTAAACGAGTAAAAGTGGGGCTACGAACTCACCTGATGCAATGATTATGATGACAAAAGTGGGTTCACAGAAATGAGGTGCAACCTCTATCTACAACCTAATATGAATGATATGTTCTAATGTAAGCCATGAAATAATATCGTGCATGCAAACTCATATGATATCAATACCACTTGTACATTTTTGAAAATAAAGTTTATCGTCGAAATATATATTTATGACCTCTTGTCAAGTTACAAAATACTTTACAAGTATTTACGTTGAAACAACATCCTACGATAGTCGTTTAGTGATTTATCAAGAAATATAGTTTTTCGTCGCAAAATAATGTACTTTGATAATTCGTGAAAGTGACTAAATGGCTTCGAAAAGCTAGTCGTAAAATAGTGAATATCGAGTGTTAGGAAACAAACTCAACGGTTTTGGAAAGCTTGTAGCATTATCTCAAAGTCTTAGCTTTTAAATTTTTTTAATAGAGGTCTCGATCATGGAGAAAAACATAGGTGAAGTAGGGTACTTGTACCAAAAAATATTGTTTAAAAGTAGTTTTTGGCGAAGTTTGAGTGACCGCATTTTATTCGTTACAACTCCGTTTGATGAACGGTTGAATATTTTGGAAAATAGGCTAAGTGAACTTACTTTTACTAGAAGACATCATTTTCTAAAAAGTATCCTATCGATGTGAAAAACAACTCTCAACATGGTCACTAGCAAAAACTAGTTTGGCTATTAGAAAATATATGTGTTATACTTGTGAAAGTAGTTACGACAACCTTATTTAAACGTGTGTAATTTAGTCGTTATAAGTCCGTTTTATATGTCCTTAGCTTCGTGTTAAAGTATACTAATATATTTTTGATAAATCGACTCATTTAGATAATGCTTAAGACTCATTTTTTACCCTTAAAAATCTGGACAAAGATTCTGTTTTTCCGGAAAATATAGTTTTCGTCATTAAACTTGAAAATAGCATAACTTCTTCGTTATAAATCCGTTTTAACCCGTTCAAGCAACCACGGTTTCGTTTTAAAGTATATTTTCTGAATATCTAGCCCAAAATATTTTTTAAACTGTCGAAATTTCCAGACTTTACAAAAATGATCAGACCCTATTTTATAGTTGTCGAAAGTGATTTTTCTTGCTTAATATTTATTCTAACCACTTCAAAGCAACACCAAATCTATCCTAAATCTACCATACACCTTCTTAGGGTGTCATGGGTTCCTAGACATTATCAAAAATGATATGTTTCAAGGGATTAATTATAGGATGATTATAACTAATAATAAGTACTAAAAACAATAAAAAGTGGTATATATACACATGAAACTTGCATGTTGTTGTTACTAGACCATAAAAATAGATCAAATAATAGTGTGAAAGATTAGGAAAAATCATTAGAACACTTACTTGTGATGATTGTTAGGTTTGATAATAGAAAACTTAGTTAAACTTCAATATTATAACTCTAAACCTTTAATGGATCACTAATAACCATATGTAACTCTTGATCTTGAAAAAAAATATGGATTCTTCTTGTGTTCTATGTATGGCCGGCCACCAAGGAGAAGAAAGGAGAAGGTTTGATCTTGTTTCACCTTTTGAAAGTATAGAGTATGTGTTTTTGATAGATATTTTGTGAAATAAAAGGCCTAGTCATAATTAATAAAGAGTATGTGTTCATTAAGTAGCAAAGATCAATTTGATCACACATGGTGACTAAGGGGCCGGCCATGGATATTTAGGGGGGGGGGGGAATTTGATGTATTTTGTAGTTAAATGTATTTTAATGTTAAGTATAATGTGTATTTGGTAAATGTAATTAATTATTTATTGTAGCGTTAACTAGAAATCTATTTTTACGGAGCAAAATAAAATATATTGAAATCATAAAAATTATAAAAATACATTTTTCGCAAGAATTGAGTGAATAAATAATTATCGAGTTAAATTTACGAAAACCGTGGTAAATATATATACATAACAATTTATATACAAAATAAATTCAAAACATCGGGTAAACTAATAATATAATTTTTATAGTCTTAAAATGAGTATAAAAATATATCTGGACAATTGTCGAAAGTGTCGGATCAATTATTCAAAATAAATTATCGTGCGATAGCGTTTATTTAATAAGAAAATATACGTTAATGAGATATGCAAACTCATGCATGAACTAATATGCAGATAATGGTCGTAAATATAAATTTTTCTTCGGGGATGAATGGTGTTTCGTGAATAGTAAAATTTTAAAATAACTTCTCAAAATATCGACTCGACTTCAAAAACGATGAATAGTGAAATGATGAATAGTAACCGATGAATAGTAAATTCCCGATATAAATAGTAAAAACTTTTAAAGTTTGCAAAATGACCAGAAATTGAGAATTGTGACACACACACAACTTTTCCCTAAAAATACTCATATCAAATCGCCTCTTTAGTCAAAAATGCTTCCAAAATAAATCTGTACTCTCTCTCCTAGTCTCCTTCTAGACCGAATACATCACTCTATCAAAACTTATCAGCCTCCATCAAGACTCTAACCAATATGCACTTCGTACCCTAGGTGAGATGCAACATCATCTTATGAATAAAATAAGCTCGCCACAGGGATGGTTTGAGCGCTTTAACGAGATGATATAGGCTTCACGATCTATCCAAGGAACTCAGGTAGGTTTATGAATCGGTTCATCTTTAGCCTTCAATCAAAACTAGGAGATGATTAAAACCGATTTGGTTTTGATCTCTCTTTTACCTTCGAACATTATTTTGAAGCTTTGACTTCGGAAAGATCTATGAGGACATAAGTTCAAAAGAACTCTTTAACGAGTACATGGTTTGGAATTTTCTGAGATCAGTATGACGTTATCATAATTATTAATTTTATTCTTTAATATATCTTTTAGACGAAACAAAAAAAATGATCTAACACTTTTGTTATGAATCCTTCTTTTAATTTTCGGATATTAAGAAGTGATAGTTTCACCATGAATCTGTATAATACCACGAAATAAATCTGAGATTTCGTATTTGTTTTTCATTTTAGTACGAGTCACGATTGAGTGTTGATGATTTTATGGAGATGGGATATAGGATAGATTGTTGGAGTTGGTTATAGGGTTTGGTCGAGTGGTTGATGGCTATGTTTAAATCGATTGAACATCAGTTATTGTTTATTCAGTTTTGAAGTTGACTAAGGATGTGTAAACTGAAGTCAAACACAATAGTCATGTTTGGTATTTTGGTTGGTTGGTCAAATCTTTCTTTTCTTTAAGCATCAGGTCTATAGTCAACAAATCGCATACTCCTTCTTCACCTTTTCTAACAAGTCGCAGAGTCAACACTTGAGTCAAAACTCAAAGCGTTTTGTCAAAACTCAGTCACTTTTGTTTACACAAACCGCATACTTTACTTGACAAATCGCATAGCACTTGTTGACAAACCGCACCTGATATTATTACATGACAAATCGCTTGCCATGTCCATACAGGTTTGATACAAATCGCTTCAGGAAGTGACAAATCGCATGAGGTTCAATGAATCTGGACAAAACATTAACAAATCGCTCAAAAGCAATTTGACACAAACCACATAGTGAACATTGACTCTGGACAGTATTTTGACAAACCGCTCAAATTCGTTGAATCAGGACAAACCGCACACGAACTGTTGAATCTGGACAGATACATGTAACAAATCGCATAGAAGAAAAAAACTCCTAAATCGTATCCAAGAACAGGCTTTAAAAAACAGTTTTACAAACCAACATAAAACCAGCTTAAGCATCTGAAACCAGATTCGATCAGCATCTTAACACAGCTTATAATCAAGATAAATCTTCATAAAAACTGATTCAACCATGTATTATCCAAACAACATCAAACGACATCAAACATTACCAAAACGCATCAAAAACTCTTCAAACCGCAACAAAGAACCAAACAAACCGCATACGAAAACCACTCAAAAATCATACGAATCATCAAAAACAACCAAACCTAGGCTCTGGTACCATTTTTAGGATCGTATATTTTATGTTGTTTAGATGATTCGGGTGGTCTAGGTAGATGATTAAACAAGATAGCCATGGTTAGAGAGATGAAGAGAGGAGAGGGTGTTTTCTAGAGAGAGAAATAACAAAAAGTGTAAGGTTAGATTATGAGAAAGCACCACCCTTCCCTTAGAGGGAAGGGTATTTATAGTTACAGACTAAACGACCTCCTGACGGCCTGTGGATCAGGTATACAGTGGGTAAAGACTCGTCCTTCCTCCACGGTGTTGCACTAAGCTAAACTACGCTAATAACTAATCTAATAAACAGTAAATAACGAAATGTCTACGAGCTAACTTGTGCTAGTCTATAGTTGGGGTGACCGACACTTCACATGGAATTTCTAATTCCTAACATCTTATGTCTGCACACCAACAATATTGTTAACGGGTTCAGGTTACCCACGCAATTGTTTCTGAACCACATCTTGCTGTTCATTATCACAATCCATTGCATCTACAGAATTATCACCCGAAACTTTATCGTCGTTTATGTAAGACGACCAATCGTTACCACGATCCGGTTCCTGATGAATTTTAATTATATATACATAAGTATGGACATATGTTATACTTGATATGTAAACTTGATAAGGTTTTAAAATGTACCTTTTTGAGGGGTCGTTTAAGCCCTTATTTGATCACTTTTGTATCCGTTATTACTTAATATCGTTCCTTTTCACTTTTTAGGTCTCTTGAAGGCAAATTGTTGGAATGGCACTTATTTGGAAGAAAAGGCGCGATATAATGAAGAAAATGGCCAAAGTCAATAATCGAGACACTCAAGCAGCTGAAATACAAGGGGACGGCGCTGGTGTTATCCGTGACGCCGCGATCACTTTTGTGACTGGCCAAGAAATTGCTTATTTTCAAGTGACGGTGTCGCTTTAAAAGAGTAGGTCGTCGCAACTCGCACGCCTAGATTTGATCCGGCATCGCCAGACCTGAAGGGGACGCGGCCACAAGCATAAGGTGACGCCGCCGCAAGACTAACGTGGCCAAGACGAAACCCTAATGATTTGCCGACCACGGCCATTACATGGCGACGCCGCCGCTGATTGTAATCTTACAAATAGAATCCGAATTTTTTAGTTTTCAGTGTGTAGTCTTTTGGAGTAAAAACCTAAACCGAACCAAGGCTATCTTGTACAGTATTTTAGGGTTCCAAACCCTATCTTACATCAAGATAAGTGTTTTACTTAATTAATTCAATTATGTATTCAATTATTTGTGTGTATGCTTGCATGTTCTCCATGTCCGGCTAATTTACTTGTGTGTTTGCTTAGGGAATATGAAACTTAATTATTGAATATTGATTCGTTGTCTCTTATCTTAATTGTTAATGATCTAGTAATGCGATAGGTCATTCGTTGTGTAGTTAATGCTTGATTAATCTTTGTGAACCTTAGACTATAACACCTAGAGTAGTTTTAGGCTAAACCATCCAAAGAGTACCTTAGAGTTAGAGTTTATAATTCCTAGAGATTTTGTAGACGAGACCATTTGGTAGTTTCAAAGAGTTAGGGACAAACGCATACCCTATGACTTTAGACACACAACGCGATTAAGAATAAGGACGTGACAATTCAACCATCAATAGGAGATAATTAAGGAGTAATAAAACCTAAGTAAACACATCTTTAAACCATCATACAAGCACATAATAATTAGACATAGACTACATACACCTTAGATCAGATAATTAGATAAGTAGAGTAATCGGTAGAAATACCAACCCCCAAATCCAAACCCCGAGATTCGTACCTTTCCTTTTCTTAAAAATATAAAAAGATAAAAAATAATCTTCCTCAACCCCAACCTTAGCGTAGTAACTTCTCACTAGCATTCCTATTCCCCTAGAGAACGATATCAATACCCGTGGCTTACCCTAATACTACACTACAACGATTAGGTTCACTGCCTAGGGTGTTATAAAACTTGCTCGAAGAAAAGGAAGTTCCTTTGACCCCGAACGACTCGTGTAGCGTTATCAAAACTCTAAGTGAAAGATAACCTACAATAATGAGGTCACCGGGTGTTTTGTTTTCATCTTTTGGTGCAACTGGTTGAAGTTGATTAGTACGATCACCTCCATATTCCATAGCAGGACATTTTTGGGTCATGGCACAAGCTTGTACAAGAATCCCAAGGTTACATGGTTGCGTTTCTTTAAGCCCATCATCATTGTCAATGGTCGTTGCATCGTCCACTTCAACGACCTTATCCCCGTTAGGGCCTAGACCATGACACGACGTAGCCTGTAACGACCAAGGTTTGATATAAGTGTACACACGAAGGATTATTTGGTTTGGTATAACATTGGAGGTAACCTTAAAAGTAAATACAAACCTACTGATCATCAGGATTAACGTCAGAGTCATTTGTATTGGCACAACTTTTAGATTGATCAGGAACGAAGGCTGCATCATTTTTAAGACCCAAAAGTTGCTGTACTTTTGAAACTCGCTTTTGACAAATGTAAACACATCAAGTACAACCGGTGTGTTTCTGACCGAATGAATGCCATTTTCTATCATCAAATTTTTTTTTATCCAAATCCACTAACTCACGAATTACAGCCCCTGTTGAAAGAGTGGTCCCCGTTTGTGCACCATTTAAAGAAGGTTGTTGCTCAATGTTGAGTTGCAATGCGCTTTTCAGTAACCACTGCAGCTTCACTTTCCATGACAGTATGTAAATTGAAATCGCCCACCTAATTGATCTCAATGCTCCTCAGTCCTTCTCACAACCGTCTATGTCTCCGCACAGACAAACCATCTATATATTCGGCACTGGAAATACACCACGGTTGCTTCATTTCAGCTTGTGTTGGAGAAAGTTCAACAATGGGAGTTGAGTCCTAAGAACAAAAAAGAGTTACAATTACTGATATTGTAAACAAATTTAGGTACAAGTCTGCATCATAAGACTGTGTGATGCCTACCGGTCCAAAGAGATTACAACAGTCTGCATTCCGAAACTTTGAAAGTTCTGACCAAGCAAGACCACGTGGAATCACCTTGTTGTCTTTCACCCACCAAAGTGAGCTTTTAGGAAAACTCTCCAAAATCAAAATCTGTAATAGGCACACCCGTCATCTTGAAAAATGTCTAGTTATGCAGTTATCTTTTTTGAATTTGTTTAAAGTTTTAACAAACTAAAGGTCATCTGTTTAGGATGAAACAATACCTTTATGATTACAATTACTAAAAAATCGCAAACTAAAAAGTGTTATAACAATGTTGTAATCTAAATTACGGGTAACATTTATCTTACGTGTATACACACAAAAAGACCAGCATTGCATAACAATAAAACAACATCATTATTTATAGGTACTTTTCGATTGAACAAGTAATAGCACAACAAAATAGAATCAAAGGCTTTTGAACCTGTTTTCTAAAACAAAGATGTTATCAAACTAAGACATACATACATTAGTACAAACTACAGAGAATTCAAACCTTGAAAGCCCAAGCGAACCCCGTATAGATTGTATGAGGCACTAAACTTTGGGTTTTTTTTTTCAATTTTAACAGATGATCTTTTCTGTGAATATGAACAATCTTGACAGTCCTTTGATAAAATTTATGTCACATATATTCACCCCAAGGAAATACATTCCAGGCTTCAAAATCATCAACCAAGGACAATAAGTGATTATGGATGCAATTCTTGTCTTTTTTTCCCATAAACACCAGTCTGCAGCCGCATGCACACAAACCCTAACAAAGATCCCTCATCGAAAGTTTATAACCACCTTTTTCCATCATTTTTTCCATCATTAACAAGTTCCAAAAGATCAATGGCATGTACATTTGTTATACCATTACTCTTTTTTCAGGAAATACACGATCATAGAAAGCGTTAGATCGTTTATTCGCTTTTGAAACTTTGCCAAATCGAAACCTGTTATCGTGACAAAATTCTTTCCCGCCAAACCTTAACGAATGCTCCCAATTTGGAATGTTAGTGGAGGGGAATCGAGGATATGTTAGAAACATATACCGGTGTTGCAAAACGTAATGCATCGAAGGCGTCATTCTCGCAAGACTTTATATCCAACCATGGACCAAATATCGCTCCCGAACAACCTTTCGCGGTTTTCGTTCTTTGAAAAACAGAGTTTAATATCTTGCAAAAAGAACTTCAAAGTAGAACGAATCATGATTTTTACAATTGTAGAACTTTAATTTTGTCATAAGTAATTATACACTAAAATTAATTAGGGGGTTAGAGGGTTCTGTGAATAAGATGTGGTTTGTGAGTGTGTGCGCGTGATCTAGAAGAAGATGTTTAATTGTAGAAGCTGTTAAATTGTACTAGAAGATGTTTGATTGTGTGCGTGTGCGCGTGATGTTGTGTTAGTACGTGATCCGTGCAAAACCGTCAAGTTTTATCACTCAAGCCTGCCACTTGTGAATGGCCGACCGTAAGAAACTTAAAACAGCTTAAGCACGAATGCAATGAAGATCATGAGAGTATAGTGTTTCCCCAGGTCGTTAAGTCCCAACGGTAAGTGTAGAATAGTCAAACGTATAGTGATCGAGAGGATTTGAACGGGAAAGGATAGTGATTGATCTATACCTAAAGAGAAAGCCCATAAACTACAGGGGCTTAAATACAAATTAAAGGAAATTAAAAAGATAAAAAATATTAAATAAACGCTATCACTATTTTTAAAACCTAATGTTTTTGATTTTATGTTTTTATAAAACTTAATTTAAAACTACGTGACGTACAAGAGAAAATGTGAAACTTAAACAATATAAACCCTAAAAATATGAAAATGACATTTTTACAAACCTAATGATAAAAGAAAATTTATAGAAAAAGAAAATTATTTTTATAACTATTTAATTAATTATTATTAATTAAAAACTAATTTTACTTATTAAATAATAACCTAAAATACAAGAAAATATGAAATAAAGCTAGAAAAATAAAATTATGACTTGGAAAAATCTAAAATAACAAAATAGAATTTTCAAAACTATTTTTATATTTTTCTGATTATTTTTCTATTTTCTATTAATTAAAAACTATTAAAAACTAATTAAATTACTTAAAAATACAAATTTAACGAAGAAAAATCTGGAAAAATATTTTTTTGTCTTTTTATATTTATCTTAACTTAAGAAAAATGAAAAATTATTTTTTTGAAACTTTTCTTAATTTTTTGATTTAAATGCTATTTAAAAATGCTTAAAAACTAATTTAAATTAAGAAAAATAGCAAACTAACTTGGAAAAATCTGAAAATTTCAGGAAAACTATGAAATTATATTAGGAAGCTAGGAAAAATGGAAAAACAGGAGGCTATGTGGAGGAATATGAAACTGATATACAAGTGCTTATTGAAATAAGCACTTGAGTAAGCCAAAGGGACACAACAAGCCACCAACTGAAAACAGGAACTATAATATGCTAAAAGAACTAAAATGCAACAAATTACAACTATCTAAAACCTCAAAATCACAAGCTCAACAGATTTGATGAAATGAGCTTTTGAGCTAAAACAAATGAGAGGTACCGTTGTAGCTTAAAACAAGCACTTGAATAAGCTGAAAACTAAAAAACAAAAGAAGGGACCTAGAGAGGACCTGGCTAGGAACATGCAAACCAAAGTTCAGACCTAGAGAAGCTCAAATGAGCTTAATGCAAACCTTGCAAAACTTGGACAAGTCCTGTGCAGACTTGATACCCTGCACAGGGCACTTAGGCCCATTTTGACAAGCTCTTTAGAAGCTTAAGAAAAATTCACAAAATTATGCAAAAATCATAATAATAAATTAGACCAGCTGAACTTAATAATCCCACAATTTTACTTAGATTGGCTCAGAAATGAGTCCAAGAAAATTCATTCTAGCTAGGCCCAAAACAGCTTTTGTGCAAATTTGACTTTTTGACAAAACATGAAAAGTTGACTAAACTGAGTTTTGATCCAAATTTCCCAACTGAAAATGATGTTATAAGATGAATTAAACCTAATGCATGCTATATCTATGAGTTTTAAACATACAACAAGATTTTGATTTGCAAAATCTCTAACAGATAGCTAATTAAGACAGTGAGGGTGTAATTTTGACTTTTATGATTAGCAGGTACAATTTAAAGACAGATATGAGTACATATGGACATAACAAGCATGAACCAACAGACCTTATCCACTGCTTAGCCCTTTAACTCATTTTTGTTACAAAATCCAAACACCTCTTTAAAACTGATATGCAAACTGAAATTAAGACAAACACTGAACCAGATAGTACCATTGATCAAACTGAGTTTATATGACCATAATACAACTATATAAACACATTAAAACTACCAATGATCACAGATACAAGTATAAGCATAAAATGCAAAATGGCTTGAAATTTGAAAGTGAGAAGCTCACTCACATGTGTCCAATTGTTATGCAGACTAGAACCAAGTCCAATATCACTAAACTAAACCATTTCCATCCCAAATCCAAATCCTGCATTAACCCAACACCATTTCCATACCATCTTGCTTGTACAGTTGACTTTTGTTGACCATGGACCAAATTGCTTGAAACTGATCTACAAGCTTATCAAAAGCTATATAAAGTTTAAGTAAACTTGTTTAAGCTTACAATGAAGCTAATAGAAGCTTGTTCATAAGAAAACAAACTGAATTCTCAACAGTAAACTTGAAAATATGAATTTGCATGAAACCTTGATATTGAAGATTAAAAGTAAATTAGAATGATAAGGTGACTTGAGTTTAATACATTTGAAGCTTAAAATTACATTTTAGCATACTAATTAAGATAACTTAAAAGAAACGACATACAAAGGAAACTAAAAACTAACTACTGCTTTATTCTTGTTTCTTCTTCCTTTTTATACACCCAAAAAGTCTTGCCACGTGTTTCTGAGCACATCCCACCTCATTTGAGAGCCAATGGGAGAGTTTTGAGCAATCTAGGCCCTTTTATCATTTTGGCGGGAAATGTGGTATTTGACCTCTGGGCTTTTAGACTGCAACTAGGGGGGTGGATAGGTGTGATGATGAGGGGGGTTGGGGATAAGGGATAAGGTGTGAGGGGTGATGGGAGAGGAGTTGCAGGGTGTAGCAGGCAAGTTGGAGAGGGAAAAGCAGGAGGTGAGGGAAAAGGTAAAGAGTTTGACTTGGGGTTCAAAAAGGAAAGTGACAGGGGGTCCAAAATGTATAATGGCAGGGGTCCAATTCAGATTTGACAAGGGTTTGGTTTTAGTATTAATGATAAGGACCAAAACTGTAATTATGCCAAACTAGAGGGACCAAATCTGTAATTTCTCCAAAGTTGTTACAAGGGACCAATATTGACAAGTTCCAATAGTACAAGGACTAAAATAGAAATTTTTAATTTTCCAAGGACTATTTTTGACAATTTTTAAAGTTTAGGGACCTAAGTTGTAAATTTACAATTTTAAATCTCAAGGACCAATTTTGACAACTTAAGAATCCCTAGGGACTTAAAATGATATTTTTCTTTATTTAGCTTTACCAGGGACTGTTTTTGACAACTTTTGAAACTTGGGGGACTAAAACTGCCAATTATGCAAACTTTATACGTTTTTCACCAGATTTTGATATTTTTGCATTTAAAACACATAAAACACTTATTTGTGATATTTTTATCATTTTGATGCATTTCGAGTGTTTTCGATGTTTTGCAGTTTAAATGGTACAAAAATGATGAGTATTTAGACACTCATCAATCCCCACACTAAGATATTGCTAGTCCCTAGCAATGTTTTAAGAAAAATTAATGGATTTCATCTCTTTACCAAAAGCCATTACTTCTGGAGTAGCCAAATGTTTCTGTTCAAGTAAGAACCTTGGTACACCGATAACCAAATGATTTTGAGCAAACCACCAACTTCCAACGGATTTGATTTGTCTTTACCGGCCGTTTGCTTGGACTAGCCAACTCTAAGATAAATTATCAATATTATCTTTGGTGAGCTGATTACCAATTATGGTTTTCCATCTGCCTTTACCACAAGCCATAAACTTGCGGGCTAGCCAACTCTTCACTTTTAAGGATATGGTGAGTTGAATACCATACAATTTTGGGCAAATTGTAAGCCGTCAACGGATTTGAGATATCTTTACCAAGAGCCGTTTGCTCTGGATTAGCCGCCTTATGTGGGTTAGTCATGGTGGACTGATTACCATTTGTTGTGTTTAGTACATAGTACTTCCACTAATTTTTTTTTTTTTTAAATTTGGCCATTTTGGGGAAAAAAGGGACTAAAAGGGTACATTTATGATCAAATTCGCCGAATTTCCCCACACTTAGAAATAAATATTGTCCTCAATATTCAAAGTACCGGCTATTATGCCGAAACTTAGAACATAAAAAGATAACATTACTATCCAAGTGTAGAAACACAACAATTATTCTCTTTTTTAATATTTACAAATTTCATTCATTTTTAGATCTATATACAACCCTGTGGGTATCTCCCCACACTAGGGTGGTACACACGGGTGAAAACCCATGTTTAACTACTTTTTTGATTACCGAGTCGCTAGCTTGACTCGACCCCGAATTAGTTTGTTCATGGGGAAGTAAGTGGAAGAGACAATCTCCATCGGACTTTCATTCAAGATGTTTGGACAAACATTTGAAGCACGTGAAAGTTCCACACCGATGAGATATACATAGAACCGGCTCACAAATGGTACATGGAAATGCCGGGATCAAAGATAATGTCTTCATTCCCGAAGAAGTGAAGAACAGGAGAAGTGACAGAATATATGAAGAAAAGAAAGAAAATCATGATAAAAATCATGACTAACTCTTCATCCTCAATAGGAGAATTCATAGTTTCATGAATCTCATCAGTTAAGCTCGCTTGATCAAGACATATTATGGGTGTGTCTAGATCAAAGTAGAAATTATCATACTCCGCCGGAGATATGATATGAGTGAGTTCACCGGCGAACTCCTCGTGAAGAGAATCAATCACAAGATGTAAATCTGTGAATTCTTGTTCCACTGTACACTCATCACTATCCTCAATCTGAGTATCAAAGAGTGGATTCTCAGAAATTAAGGTGAATTCAGAGTCGAATTCAAATAGAGGATTGGTGAGAGTTGTTTTGAATGTTTCAGGAACAAAGTGATTAATATTCTCTATTGGACTGTTGGGATAAGAAGTGAGTGAACGATCATTATCAAGGAGACTTTCAGTCTCTCCCAGATCGGCTTTGAAATCAGAAAGACTATCATTACTTTCTGATGAAAGTGGATTGGTGTGAGTGAGTTCATTGGTGAACTCCTCAAGATGATGATCACATCATCGGCTCAGGAGTGATGTCTCAACATACTCGATGTTTCCATAAGAAGTACAATCGTCGCTAACATCGGAGAAAGTTTCAAAATGATCTTTTGAACACTCAAGAGGGGAAATAGAATCACACACATGATCAGAAGTTCCTTGTGACTCTCTCGGGATTGGGACAAGGTTCTCAACACTAGACTTTATGAATTCGTCCGATTCCTTTTTAGGAACAGTGTCAAGATGCTCATCCCCATGTTCGAGAGTGAGTGGGAGCCCGGTTGTGATAGCAAAGACCGAGGTTGAGAAGGACTAGCATAAATATGTTTTATACTTTCCATTTGTTCTTCTGCTAGTAATTCCATCATAGTCTTTTCTCCCTGATTTTTCATGGAAGGAATTTCAACTAATGAACTTGATGAACCTGTACATTATTGACTAATATCAAGGGTAACTTCATCATCATCGTCATCAGGAATGAAACGGAATCGAGAGCTAGATTTGGTCGCTTTTCTTTTGCAATTGATTCCCAATGATTTTTCAAAGGCAATGGGAATCTAATTTAGCAGTCCGCTCTTACTAACAAAACTTCCATGAATTTCTCATTTGGATTATCTTGGGAATGTTTACATTCCTTCAAATCTTTCACTAAATCCAAAAGATCAAGGAGAAGATTTTGAGGAAGTGGGTCAGGTGAGGTGGTGCCTGACTCATTTGGTACTGTAGAGGTTGGTCATGATATGAAGAGTCGTAATTGTTACAGGGAAATGGATTCCTTGTTTGACAATCAGAGCTACAGTGTGGACCTCCACAATACTCACAACAATAAAACTGATGTGGCTGTGAGTTGTATGTGTGGTAGTCATAATTGTTATCAGGAACCTGCTCATAGACAAGCGTGTTTCCCGATTGACAATCGAATGGAGTGTGAACCACCACGTAAGACTACAACATTAGTCAAACTGCTGAGTCTCACGGTGTGGTAGCTGATGGAATAAATCGGTTGTGTTATGGTAGGAATAGGGATCCTGGTTATAGACAGACCCGTTTCCGGATTCCACCATGCTACAACTGGGGCAATTGCCACCATTATAAGGACTACCACACCATTGACAACCAAGAGGGTGAGGATAAGACATAGAAAGAATCAAAGGGTTACAGAGGGGTAGGGATGAAGAATCAAAGATGTGAGAGGGTAAAGAGGAATATTTTTGGTATTTTTGAAAAACATGATGTAAAAACTAAGAATGAAAATCTTTTGGGTTTTTTTTATAAGAAAATATAAACATATGTAGATGGTATGAACAAGGAGTGAATATTCAAATCACTAATCTGCTAAACGTAAGACTATTAGACTCACTGCTCCCCGGCGGTAAAATTTGATCCGTGCTGAACCGTCAAGTTTTATCACTCAAGCCTGCCACTTGTGAATGGCCGACCGTAAGAAACTTAAAACAGCTTAAGCACGAAGTGCAATGAAGATCGGGAGAGTATAGTGTTTCCCAGGTCGTTAAGTCCCAACGAAATTTTGTCGGCGAGGCATAGTCAAACGATAAAGTGATCGAGGGGATTTGAACGGGAAAAGATAATGATTGATCTATACCTAAAGAGAAAGCCCATAAACTACAGGGGCTTAAATACAAATTAAAGGAAATTAAAAAGATAAAAATAAATGAAAAAATCACTATTTTTAAACCTAATGTTTTTGATTTTATGTTTTTATAAACTAATTTAAAAACTACGTGACGCATAAGAGAAAATGTGAAACTTAAACAATATAAACCCTAAAAATATGAAAATGACATTTTTACAAACCTAATGATAAAAGAAAATTTATAGAAAAATAAAATTATTTTTATAACTATTTAATTAATTATTATTAATTAAAACTATTTTACCATTAAATAATAACCTAAAATACAAGAAAATATGAAATAAAGCTAGAAAAATAGAATTATGACTTGGTTTCTAAAATAACAAAATAGAAACTATTTTATATTTTTCTGATTATTTTTCTATTTTCTATTAATTAAAAACTATTAAAAACTAATTAAATTACTTAAAAATACAAATTTAACGAAGAAAAATCTGGAAAAATATTTTTTTGTCTTTTTATATTTATCTTAACTTAATAAAAATGAAAAATTATTGTTTTGAAACTTTTCTTAATTTTTTGATTTAAATGCTATTTAAAAATGCTTAAAAACTAATTTAAATTAAGAAAAATAAAAACTAACTTGGAAAAATCTGAAAATTTCAGGAAAACTCTAAAATAATATTAGGAAGCTAGGAAAAATGGAAAAACAGGAGGCTATGTGGAGGAATATGAAACTGATATACAAGTGCTTATTGAAATAAGCACTTGAGTAAGCCAAAGGGACACAACAAGCCACCAACTGAAAACAGGAACTATAATATGCTAAAAGAACTAAAATGCAACAAATTACAACTATCTAAAACCTCAAAATCACAAGCTCAACAGATTTGATGAAATGAGCTTTTGAGCTAAAATAGTGAGAGGGTACCAGATTGCGACTTAAAACAAGCACTTGAATAAGTGAAAACTAAAAACGAAGAAGGGACCTAGAGAGGACCTAGCTAGGAACATGCAAACCAAAGTTCAGACCTAGAGAAGCTCAAATGAGCTTAATGCAAACCTTGCAAAACTTGGACAAGTCCTGTGCAGACTTGATACCGCATTGCAAGCACTTAGGCCCATTTTGACAAGCTCTTTAGAAGCTTAAGAAAAATTCACAAAATTATGCAAAAATCATAATAATAAATTAGACCAGCTGAACTTAATAATCCCACAATTTTACTTAGATTGGCTCAGAAATGAGTCCAAGAAAATTCATTCTAGCTAGGCCCAAAATGCTTTTGTGCAAATTTGACTTTTTGACAAAACATGAAAAGTTGACTAAACTGAGTTTTGATCCAAATTTCCCAACTGAAAATGATGTTATAAGATGAATTAAACCTAATGCATGCTATATCTATGAGTTTTAAAAATACAACAAGATTTTGATTTGCAAAATCTCTAACAGATAGCTAATTAAGACAGTGAGGGTGTAATTTTGACTTTTATGATTAGCAGGTACAATTTAAAGACAGATATGAGTACATATGGACATAACAAGCATGAACCAACAAACCTTATCCACTGCTTAGCCCTTTAACTCATTTTTGTTACAAAATCCAAACACCTCTTTAAAACTGATATGCAAACTGAAATTAAGACAAACACTGAACCAAATAGTACCATTGATCAAACTGAGTTTATATGACCATAATACAACTATATAAACACATTAAAACTACCAATGATCACAGATACAAGTATAAGCATAAAATGCAAAATGGCTTGAAATTTGAAAGTGAGAAGCTCACTCACATGTGTCCAATTGTTATGCAGACTAGAACCAAGTCCAATATCACTAAACTAAACCATTTCCATCCCAAATCCAAATCCTGCATTAACCCAACACCATTTCCATACCATCTTGCTTGTACAGTTGACTTTTGTTGACCATGGACCAAATTGCTTGAAACTGATCTACAAGCTTATCAAAAGCTATATAAAGCTTAAGTAAACTTGTTTAAGCTTACAATGAAGCTAATAGAAGCTTGTTCATAAGAAAACAAAACTGGAATTCTCAACAGTAAACTGGAAAATATGAATTTGCATGAAACCTTGATATTGAAGATTAAAAGTAAATTAGAATGATAAGGTGACTTGAGTTTAATACATTTGAAGCTTAAAATTACATTTTAGCATACTAATTAAGATAACTTAAAAGAAACGACATACAAAGGAAACTAAAAACTAACTACTGCTTTATTCTTGTTTCTTCTTCCTTTTTGTACACCAAAAAGTCTTGCCACGTGTTTCTGAGCACATCCCACCTCATTTGAGAGCCAATGGGAGAGTTTTGAGCAATCTAGGCCCTTTTATCATTTTGGCGGGAAATGTGGTATTTGACCTCTGGGCTTTTAGGCAAGAACTGTGGGGGGGTGGATAGGTGTGATGATGAGGGGGGTTGGGGATAAGGGATAAGGTGTGAGGGGTGATGGGAGAGGAGTTGCAGGGTGTAGCAGGCAAGTTGGAGAGGGAAGCAGGAGGTGGAGGGAAAAGGTAAAGAGTTTGACTTGGGGTTCAAAAAGGAAAGTGACAGGGGGTCCAAAATGTATAATGGCAGGGGTCCAATTCAGATTTGACAAGGGTTTGGTTTTAGTATTAATGATAAGGACCAAAACTGTAATTATGCCAAACTAGAGGGACCAAATCTGTAATTTTCCAAAGTTGTTACAAGGGACCAATATTGACAAGTTCCAATAGTACAAGGACTAAAATAGAAATTTTTAATTTTCCAAGGACTATTTTTGACAATTTTTAAAGTTTAGGGACCTAAGTTGTAAATTTGCAATTTTAAATCTCAAGGACCAATTTTGACAACTTAAGAATCCCTAGGGACTTAAAATGATATTTTTCTTTATTTAGCTTTACCAGGGACTGTTTTTGACAACTTTTGAAACTTGGGGGACTAAAACTGCCAATTATGCAAACTTTATACGTTTTTCACCAGATTTTGATATTTTTGCATTTAAAACACATAAAACACTTATTTGTGATATTTTTATTATTTTGATGCATTTCTGAGTGTTTTCAGATGTTTTTGCGCTTTTAAATGGTACAAAAATGATGAGTATTTAGACACTCATCAGTACGTGTCTGAGTTATTAATATTAATTTTATAATACAGCCAATATGAAATGACCATATAATCCTCGTGTATAAATACAAGTTGCCCAATAATATATAGTTGCCCGAAAATACATTTTGGTTGCCCAAAAAACAATACCTTACAATACATCACAAATACTGTCAAAATATGTACTTCTTTCATACTTTTGTCGGACACGTGCCAACCCATGGTTGGCTACAATAAAATCGTTGGGCAACAAGTCCATTTTCGTAACTCAAAAAAGCGTGGTCTAGAAAGTGATAAGCATCAGGGCGCGCGATCTATTTGACTAATTTTCCCTTTCCATAATAAGTAAGTATGTTGGCTTAATATTTTAACGCTTCCATTTGGGAAGGTCCTAAATGTTTTATGATGTAGGATTTATTGTAATATGCCCGCTTTTTGCGGCGTGTAGTGATAGTGTGAAGAGAGCCGTAAGAAAATAGCGTGATGATTGAGTTATGTGTTATAGATTGTTAAATATTTTATGGCAATCAAATATGTTAGTTTTAACATTTAATCACTTATAATACCTAATAACCTGTAATACTATATAATGAGGAATTAGGTTGTTACACGTTGCAGCGGAGCCTTTTGGATGCCATCTATAAATCTGATAATTTTGGTCAGGTATATAATCTTAGTTTCAAAATTACAATTTTTTAATTTATGTACAACTATGAATACGAAGAAAAGAAATCAAATACGTACATGCATAAGAGTTGGAAAATTTTAATAAATACAATAAGTAAAAAAGAATTAAAAAACTAAAATTTAAACAGTTTAAAAACTAAACATCTCAATTAAATTTAAAATATCAAGCACACTCAACAGTTCTTGAGAATTCTTATATTCAATTAATATTTTCAAGTAAAACAATGAAAATTCATGAAATGTAAGAAAAGTTATCTCTTCATTGTAGCAAGTGCTTTGAGCAACCCGGGGTTCGTGAATAGTTGCTTCTTTCTAGGAAGTGCACCAACTGTATACAAAGTCTTCTCAACGCAATAAAATCTGCAAAAACCAAGAACTTGACCGGCATAGCGACCTGATTTAGCAGTCATCCGGCCAAGGGATCCACATGCTAAACCCAGATATTTGGGGAAAAGGGTAAACATATACACCAATTAATGATTGATAGAATTGCAGCAAATGCAGACAAATTCTCGTCTCAATCGTATCGAGGTCTTTTAGCGAGTAAGATCTTTTGATTCTTGCTCTTTTTAGGAATTGCATCAACTGTAAACAAAGTCTGTCAGTATCAAGGGTCTTCCCCCTGCTTCGCTTACAATGGTGAATCTTAAGATAGTCTTATTTGGGCCGTGTCATATTTCATCAAAATGTATTTTATTTTTAACAGATTAAATTAGGAGGATGCCTGCATAAAAATATGCCTTGAGGTGATTTTTTACCCGTTAAGCATATTGTTTTAATGTTACCATTTGGTGACTCCTTAGAGACAATAACTTAGCTCAAATCGACCAATTCATAAGTAATTGTAGCACTTTTGTCAACTGATCTCCATGGCATCATTTGTGTCAAGCCAGTTGTAGTATATATTATCTTATTGCTTATTTGTTTTCACGTGTCATTTTTTATGTAAAGGCATCAATATATTATGTTCTTACATGTCTTTATTCGAATTTTATATAGGTTGTGTAAAAATTATTGTTAGAGGTGAGACTCACTAACCAGAGTGAGAGCTCGAAGCTATAGTGGAGGAATGAAACGCCACCTTAGTGTTGCAATATCTCTAATTGGCGACTTAAAGTTGGTCATCTTAGATGAACCGGTAAAGGTAATTAGAATTTTTAATTTCTGTTAACATCTAATAATGCTGGAACGATGTTCATGTCGGGTCAGGTTATGAGTCAAAACGGTTAATATTTTTGCATCGGTCGGGGTGGGTCCAAAGCACCTCTCATTTTTCTAACAAACTTGAGTTTTTATAAATAGTTAATGTGCCAAATATGACACTAGACTTTGTATTTTTTTCAATAATAATCATAACTTTTGAATTATAATATTTCCATGCACACTTAGAACTAACAAGGTTGATTAAAAACATAACCTATATCGGCCACCATTCAATGATTTTTATTTTACTGATATAACAGTACATGGTACATTAGATAGGGTTACAATAACGTATCCATCATGAGTCGATATAGATTCCATAAGTGTATGTCGATTGCAATTATAAAAGGGTGTTTATGCATGTCTACCAATCTTTTTAGGTGTGTTCAAGTGTGCTGCAAAACTGAACTTTTAAGGGGTGTTTGGGCTGCTGCAAACTATAGTTTTTAAGAGGTGTTTGTGTATGTCTAATGGTGCTTATAGAGGTATTTGGTGGTGCTGAAAAAACTGCACTTTTAAGGGAGTTTTTAAGGGGTGTTTTAGTGTTTGTGTATGCAATGACGGAACTTGAACATTTGTTTTTGGGGGGCCGAATTTATTTTTGAGAGGCCAAATCAGAGATTTGTTTGTATTATCACCTAAATTACCCCTAAAACTTATAATATTTACACTAGTTGCCGCAACTTTTTTTTTGGGGGCGGGAAAAGGGGGGGCCCTCCCCTACCCCTAGGGCTGTAAATGAACTGAACGTTTAGTGAACATTTCACGAAACGTGCGGTAAAAAGTTTGTTTATGTTCGATTATTTATTAAATGAATGATCATGAACAACATTTTACATTCATTTATTTAAATGAATGAACATAAACAAAAGTCACGTTCGTTCATTTACGTTCGTGAACGTCCGATTATGCGTTCGTTAATGTTCATGAACGTCCAACTAAATAAAACAACACTTATAAAATAATACATTGTGCATGATTTAATAAAATTTATGTTTGTTTGTCTATTTTCATTTATGTTCGATCGTTTATGTTCATTTAGCTTTCGTTTAGTGTCTTAATGAACGAACATGAACAACTCATTTTCTTAATAAACGAACATGAACAATAAAATTCGTCCATTTAAGCTTTCTTGTCTATTTATTTTTCCGGTTAAAATTAAATGAACGAACATGAACAATAATTTGTTCGTGTTCGTCCGGTTCGTTTACAGCTCTACCTGCCCCTAAAGAGTTCCGCCATTGTGTGTATGTCTATTGCTGTTTTTATGGTGTTTGGGAGTGCTGAAAACACTAAACTTTAAAGGGTGTTTGGGCTCCTATAAAATGCACTTTTAAAAGGGCTTTCGGGTATGGATGTTGTTGTATTTAGAAGTGTTTGAATATGATGTGAAACCAAAGTTTTTAAGAGGTGCTTGGGTATGGATGTTGCATCTTTTATGGGCGTTTGAGTCTGTTACAAAACTTCAATTTTAGAAGGTGTTTTGGGTTTGTAGTTTCTTTAAATGACTACATTAATTGCTAAATTTATGTGGTTCTTATTGGGTTATGGGTGAATTGGAGCTTAGAGCATCTACAATGCATCAAGTCTTTAAGACTTGATGCATTTAATGTATATTACATTTAATAGGCAAAGTTTGGATGAAAGACTTGATGTATATCAAGTCTTTTTTTTTTTTTTTTTGAAAGGTGAATTTCTTATTAAGTGCTTCGTGTCGCGGTTCGACAAATGGAGGTCTAGACTACGTTGTCTAAACCGGTCCGCATACTAGAGAGCTCCCCTCGGCTTAAAAATGCCTATTTCAAATACAATTCGATGGGGAAAACCCTACTAATCTCGCCGAGGCACGACAATTAATAGGGGTAAACCCTTGCCTTTTTCAAGATTCAGCGCGGGTTACTCCAAGGCCCAAACCCCTTCATTCAAGGACTACCTTGAAGGAAAATCCCTCATTCAAACCCCTTGCAGGATTTGAACTCAAGACCTCCCTCCCCCAAAGAGCCCCTAAGGACTCTAAGGTGGCCAACTGAGCTAAGCCAGTTGGTTATGTATATCAAGTTTTTGAACAAAAGCTTTTTAAAAAGTTTTCATTGCAATGCAAAAAACCCTTTAAAAAGATTTTTTATAATAGTAAAAAGCTTTTAACCGTTTGAGACATTGCGGATGCTCTTAGTACGATGAGGATTACCATCTATGATACAACGTGCGTGCCTCATCATGAAAATATGCTAGATTTTCTGGCCACTCTTTTGTTTCATCTCTTATGTGTCTATTTTTGTTTGTACATGTTGACATTAAGAACAAAAAATTATATTACGTCTTTTTTATTATTGAAATCATTGTCATTGATATATATTTGCATTTATTTACTACTTTTGTTAGATTGTGTTCATGTCTAGGCGCCGAATATGTCTAGGCTCTAAATATAAAGTAAAAATAGCTTTTTAAACGCATAATAAAGAAACAGTAAAAATCATCTAAAGTTAATTTTTTAGCTCATTTGGTTTAAACAATTAAACAAATAAAGAAATAATAATTATTATGCACAATATAATATTACGTGACGAGTAACATACTATATTATTATGTAATTAAGATTTTATGTTAAAACCTCATTCGTATACGAGTATTATAACTAGTTAAAAACATACAAAAGTATTCAATAAATCTTAAAATATAAATTTTATTATTATCGCAAAATGAAAATAAAATATAAAAGTTTACAACAAACCGATAAGTCAACTATCTTACTATCACACTTACACTAACCCTTTTGGTAACAGTCTTTTTCCTCATATAAAACTACGGATGACACTAACCCCTTCGGTAACAGTCTTTTTCCTCGTATAAAAGGTCAAAATGAAAAGTATCACAAGTTTTTTTTTTTTGACAGGTTGAAATCCAACTTAGGTTCGACTACCCCCGAGACAGGGGCCCTAACCGCCACATTGCCCAGAAAAGTATCACAAGTTAACAAAAGTCTTTTATTATGTATCTAACAAATCTTTCCAATTGATTTATTAGACCAAACTACAGATGCGTGTTAGGACATGTGACATCGATGAACAAACCCGTAAAGAAATAAGTTTCCAAAAAATATAAAAAAAACCTAAAAGGGAGTGATGACGTGTAACACGTATAGCAGGTCTACTGGGCCTAATTCGTGTTATACACATATTGGGCTCAGGCACAACAACAAAAACAACTACGAATATTGGACCAACAATAAGCCCAATAAAGAAATTGGCTATAGTCCAGACTAAAAGACGCAAGCAGGATACTTAGCGGACCAAACCTCCGGCCGAGGAAGGCATCATGTGTCCGCATCCGCGATTGCCACGAGACCTTGCCCGACAAGGGCCCCACTCCGGCCGCTAACTCTTATATGCGAATCGTTAGGAAACCCTAGCGGTAAACCTCGCCTATAAAAAGGGATCTAATCCCCACACAAGGTACAACTTTCTCTCTCATAATAACACATACACTCTTATTATCTCTGACAAGAATGCGTACTTACTCTCAAGCCGGAGTCTAATCGTGGGGTCCGTCCCCACGGTAAGGCTAACGGTTTACTCTCACTTGTGCAGGGATTCATTCAACTACTTGGATTAGTACAAGATAAGCCCACCAACAGCTTGTTAGCCCAGTCCAACAAGCATCTTATACACTAATTATAACCCGTCACACTTTTTGTACTAACAAGTTGGTGCCATCCGTGGGACCCAGTACACAACTGCGTTCTTGAAAAATACTCACCATGGGCACTCGGTCCGAACCAAATCCGGTTCTTATATCCACATTACGAGATGCGGCGGAGAAAAATACGCAAACCATGGCGGAACTTGAGGACTCGCCTGGCGCCGCCCTCCGGAAATACTGTGACAAGTATTTCGACCAGATCCTGCCGATTGTGACAGAGAAAGTTTGGAAACAAGAAGAAAGGGCCAAAGCAGTAAAAGCGCTAAAAACTCGGGTTCTTCGTGAAACTTCGCATCATCACGAGTCGGAGATGCCAACTAGAAGGAAGGACTTGAGGAAAAAGCTCGATTCCAAGAAGCGCCGGAACACCCAGGACAGCTATGACCGAAGGCGTACTCGGTCTAGGTCACCTAAGAGGAAAGATGTTGAACGAGAGACGGTGTTCAAAAGGCTGCGCAAAAGCGTGTTCTACAGGCTGGGAGACAAGGAAGAAAGCATCTCTGTATATTCCAAAGATCCTAGAAGACCAATTCACCATGGCTCTAAGAGAAAGGAGGAAAGCAGCCACCAAAACTCCTACTCACAAAAGATAGGGCCCAGCTTTAGAAGGGATGGAGCTGGAAAGACACGGTCGCGGAAGATAGGTGAATTCTCTGACAATGGACATGACGGAAATGGATATTGGAAGTCCGGAGCCAAAAAGCAGAAGTCCAGCACTTACGATGACGATGACAACCTAGCCAGACCATGGGTATGTAAGGAGACTGAATCGTTCACTTCACGCATCCGTTACATTGAAATGCCAACAAAAACACGTATGGTAACTGTTGTGCTATTTCATCATGCTTTTAATATTTATAAAACTTAGATAACTTAGATTCCTCACCAAGATGAGTAGGTCACCCGGGATCATTCGTTAATCTAATAGCAGTCATTAAGTACCATATCTACTAGATCTAGACGGTGGGAACCCGGCCGTTAGGAACTTAGATTCCCCTTAACCTCTTAAATACCTCCACTTGATAAGTGATCATTTGGTCAGTTCGCAAGACACGAAGAGTGGTTGTAATATGCCCAATTCTCCCATACTTCGCTATCTATCGGGGTGGAGTTGGTCATATCTCCCAGGCCTTTAGATACTACCAAGCTTATAATACTACCAAGGCTAGCGATTTATGAAAAGACTAGCAAATGTCTATAAAGAATTATAGAGAATAACAATAACATAAATGCAAACTTCAATTATTGATAAGAATTCATAGTATAAGTTGTAGAAAAATATAAAAGGAATTCAAACTCGAATACAATGGAAATCGTAGACGAGGACTTCGTTATTAATGCTCCTAAACCATGCTTCTTCTTTTGTGTTTTGATCTCCCCAAACCCTAGAAGGTTTGGGAAAGGAGAGATAATTAAAACTGGTGAAACCATCGACTATTTATAGGCTTCGAACTAGTTACGGCGTAACCTTATTAGGTAGTTACGTCGTAACTTCTTTCGATATTTTGTGCTTATCCATGGTTACGGCGTAACCTTAGCTGGGGTTACGCCGTAGCTTCTGTAATCCAGTGTATTTCTTCATTACTTGCAGGTAAGCCGAGGGCTACGCCGTGGTCTTTGTCAATAATGGGTGCTTAATACTTGATTACGGCGTAACCTGAGCTTAGGGTTACGCCGTAGCCTTCGTAATCTTTAGTTGCGTCGTAACTTCATCACTTGGTTACGCCGTAGTTAAGAGACAATCGTATTATAGGGCTTGAAAACGTCCAATTGCAGCTTCCTTACTTCGAATGGGTCCTGAAATGAAATAATAAGGAATAAGGATGTTTTCACTAGTATTTAACTCAAAATGTGATGATATAGGGGGAAATTCATGATTATTTGATGTTATCAAATATCTCCCCACTTAAACTTTACTTGCCCTAATTTAGACTGCAAAAGATTCATCCATGATTAATGCGTAGTTTTAATTTCCATGCTAGAATATTAATAAGATCCGAACACCTCACGAAATGGGAACGAAAACACTCTCACTCTCATCCTATTCTATGTGTTAATTTCGAGGTGATCACTCAATTGCACGAACATAGTAAGTATTCTATCATAAGCTTGACAATTACACACAACTCCACCATTAGAGCTAAGGTTAAGACAAATTTTAGAAAGCAATGTTGGGTTGAAGTGATTCAAAGGCTTAGGGGTGGTGTCATTACTAACGTGTCACGGCGAAGTGGAAAAAATCAATGATACATGACCAAATCCATGGCCAAGACATCAAGGATTGCTCGATGCATCACCTAGACACGCTTCACGAAAAAAAGGGTAAGAATAGGCATGAGATATTTTAATGGGTGAAAAAGGAAAAAGAAAACAAATAGTCTTAGCTTAAAAACCGAGTTGCCATCGCCCCATCAATAGTTCAAGGTTCATCTTCATATGGTCAAAATATATCACCGGAATCCACCATTATTTATTCTTGAATGCCAATTTCTTTACATAGTGCTTATAATTCTTCGAAAAGGGTATAATTCTCCAGAATCCCCTAGTTATACCCTTTTTGCTGCACTCAATGCCAATTTCTTTACATAATGCTTATAATTTATCGCATCAGCCTATGCTATATATATATATATATGTGTGTGTATATATATATATATATATATATATATATATATATATATATATATTAATATATATCTATATGCTTCCCACTTGAACTGAGCATAAGGTGATAACTTGGGGGTCTTTGACGATCTTTAGTGAGATGTAGATGATGTGGTATGCCTCTTCGAACTTTATTTTGAACCTCAAACCAGGGTGAACAATGAATTCAAGGTAAAAAGGTAAGACTACACGGTAGGCTAAGGTGTGATGGTGTAACGAAAATAAGGGTTAGAAAATGAAAGGATAGGCTCAAAAAGGGTATAACTAGGGGTATCTTGCACTAAAGGTGAGTGCAGCAAAAGGGGTTAACACGGAGGTCGAAAAGCCAATGCGATTAATCGATAAACGCACACAAGTGAACACATATGGGCTATTTGGGTTTAATCCTAAAACATTTACTTTTTTCAAATCGCCTTTTCCAAATGCACCAAGCTAACTTGATACACTACTCGTTTATGGTCTCGAAGTGATGTAAAAACCAAGTTCTAAAGTTTACAATACTATCGGCACACTCAATTTATGGTAGATTTGGGTAAAATGGGGGAAACGGAAAGGCTAAATCTCACCAATGGCAATAAGGTTTATAATGTGCTCGGCTATATGTGATTCTAGATTGGTTAAAAATACGACAAAATTTTTCAAATAAGCTTAAAATTTTGAAACCAACTAGAAAATTAGGGCAAGTAAGCTAAGTAATCAAACACTTCATTTCTATTCCTATCCCCCCACTTGAAGTGTACAAAGTCCCATTTGTACGAAAAAGGAAAAATAAAATAGAAATGAAAAATTATCAAGAAAGAAATAAACTCCCCTCTCGAATGGTTGCCCAAGATGTCTCACTAAAGGTTGAAGGTGGGTCATGGGGTGGTTAATGCGTAAAGTTTCCGGGTACTACGCCTTAACTAATGAGTTGCTTCAAAAATTTCCTACAGCAGCAGGGGTTACGGCGTAACTAATCTAGAGGTTACGCCGTAACTGCATCATAGAACCAAAACCTGCACAGCATACATGGAAAAAATTTGTACCCTACGGGTACATTGGGTGATAGATCATACAAATATCCAAATAGTTAAGTTATTACAGACATGATTATCAAATTGTTTTAAATTGTTTCAAATTGTTTCATCAAATAGGGAAATCAATCGTCCCTAGGAAGATCATGATCCATGGAGTAGAATTGGGAGGGATCATATGGAGTGCTCGTGGTGCTTCCAGGAGTGGTGCCGGGCTGCATGAATGCCACTCCTCCGTAGACGCCGATATCGGGGATGTCGGTGACACATACTCCTACCTGGACCTTGCCTGCACTCAAGTGCATGCTCAAGAATGGCTGAATAGTCCGATCCGCACTCCAATGAAAGAAATCCGTTGGAGCCGCACCGATCCATGGTACCTGCAAAACCCTTAAACTGGTTACTAAGACCATAAAGACCCATTTCGAGGCTTTCTATCTCCTCGTTGAAATGGGTCGACATTCCCTCGATCCTCTCATCAATGATCTGCAACCTCTCCCCTACATTCACATGTGCCCTTCTTCGTCCCCTGGGCACTTGTTCCTCGGCCTCCTCTTCAGCTTCTCCACCAGCACCACTAGCCTCCCCGACTTCTCTCCTCGGGGTTGTCCCAGCCAACTCAATCACTCCATATATGTCTTGGGTGCAAATCCTGAACTCGACTAGCTTAGGCAATCCTATCATACTAGTCTCCCTACTACGGGTCAATCGGGCCAAAGCTGCATAGGTCATAAGATCAAAACTCCTAGCCAATATCCCAATAAAATGAGCCCCCTGCAAAGGACTCCCAAAGGAAAACCCCTTAGCACCAACACCCATAAACCTCGCCAAATAGAAGGGAACATCGATGTTGTTCCCCTTCCATGCCCTGCATCAGGTAAAGATCATCCATAGTCATCTTTTCTTTGGCTGAGTGCCTTGCTCGAATAGAGCAGGCAAGTAGGCGGTGCACCAGTCGACGGATGGGGTTCCTCACCATTACGTAGGATGGTGGGCTCTTTGAATCATAACCATCCATGACAGCAATCTGGTTGAAATAGGCTGCAAGATCTTGAGTCTCATCCCTTCTTCTCCAACAAGTGTTATAGAACCGACTAAAAGCCTCAGTTGCCATTTCCTCCTCAGTGTACAAACCCATCCTTATAGTAAACTGCCTAAGAGTCAAACTTCTCCTAACGCCCCCAAGCTGGAAAAACATTGACTCCACGTCATTATCCACAATATCAGTACGAAATTCCACACTAACAAGGAATTCACTGACGTACTCCGGAATAACCGGCTCCGTGATCCTGAATAGCCTCAACCAAGCATTGCACGTGAATTCCCCAGCATTACACGTGAACTTAATTTTGCAAAACCTCCTCAATTTTCTCCCAGATTTCCTGTTTGTCAAACTATCAAATGCTTCAAAATCAAGTGCTTCAGGCTGACTGATATCCTTCCTTCTTAATTTCTCATACTCTTCCAGGCACAACTGCCTAATACCAGCATCAGGGTGTGCCAAAAACCTAAACCAATTAGCGGGGTTGTTTGCACCTGAAAATAAGACAAATAACAGTAAGTGCAGACCTTACTGATGTTAAGCTACAGCGTAACCATCATAAGAGTTATGCCGTAATTAGGTAATTTCACAGGCTATGGCATAGCTAAATCAAATCAAGCTACGCCGTAATCACAGATTCTAATGGTTACGGCGTAACTTAACCCCCAGTTACGCCACAACTTCCCCTAAACCCAAAGCACCTAGATGTTCCAATTAAGCAATACATTACGCTGGAACCATTAATTTTTTTCAAGTGGTAAAAAGTTTTGATAATTTTGTAACCTATTAGTGCTGAGGGACCGCGCCTAACCCACTAGGATTGTGTTTGACCCAAAACCCTATTTAAATAAAGTCAAAACACCCAAATCGATCCATAGTGATAGGACACGAATCAAAATAACATGAGGAAATCATCATAATCATCAATTAACCAAACCAATAGCAATAATATACTTTGTGGAAACGTAGAGGGGGGGGGGTGAATACGTTACCGTTTAAAAACTTTAGATCTTTAGTATCAAATCGCTTATGAAGCTTGTTATAATATGAAAGTACCAATTATTGTTTGTGACTAATATAAAGGATAGTAAACCAAGTTGTCACACCAGCATGAACATCAAACCACATCACAAACAATAGTATAGTGCAAGTATAAAGGTTAAGATATCAAGAAAGAAAAGTGCAAACCGAACACGAGGATTTATAGTGGTTCGGTCACGGATCTCCTCTCCGCCCTACTCCACTCCCCGAGTACCCAACTCGAGAGTTACTTCACTAAATCAACAAGCTCCCTTCTCGGCGGAGAAAACCTTACAATCGTCGCTTACACTTTTTCCGGTACAATGCTAAATACCGGGTTCTAGTTCGAGGTAGAACCAACCTAACGTCGCCTATACAATATTTCCGACACTAAGCTAGATGTCGAGTTCTTTTACAAGGTTACAACCACTCCCATTATGTTTTATGGCCCAACATAACAAACCTTGTGTTTTATGGCACAAACACATAAACCATCTAATCTAGTTTGGTGAAAGTGTTGTGATGATGCAATTATATTCTACACTAATGATCCATGACACAAATGTCTAATGGATATGAATATCTACTTCTAAATGATCTTCCATTGATAGGAAGCCTTCATGATGAAGATCACAAGTTCCCTAAACTTGTTGTGATAGATCTTCAGCTTGTGGTGAGTGGGGATGGCTAGATCTCCAAGCTTTCCTTGGTTGATCAAAGAGTATGCTTACAACAAAGATGAATGTTAGAAGCATTATGATCATGATCATTAGGGTGTTTAATGTATGTTACTACATTGTTAATGATTGATCTAAATGTATGCAAGAAGGTGGAGAAGATGTGATTTAAAGTGGTGAAGAAATGGGAAAACAATGGGCTTCTATTTATAGGCAAAAGTGGTCAGGAGCGTCCACGGACCAAGGAGCCCTTAAAAGGGTTCCGTCCTTTATACAATTTGGTGCCGTGGGTGCCTGACAGATGCCTGACAGAAAATCTAAAAAATCTTTCTTCAAATCTTTTCAAGATATTACCAAATCTTAATAAGATCACATTTGATATATTGAGTGTCAATCTTCAAGTGATCTTCCAAGCATTTCAAAGATGATATATGCCATGATGTAATATGTATTTTCATTTTTAGATTAAAGAGTTTATCAAAGTAAACTTGTAAAATGTATTATTTAACTAGTTAATAAAATGTCTAGTTAGCTTTTGAAATACTTGTGAATGCAAAATGTAAAATGAGGTTCGAAATAGAATGGTTAACCTATTAAAATACTTAGTGACTCTAAACGTATTTTAAACATTCTAAATGATTTGTTAATGGGTTTGATCATAATGCCACATAACAAACATGTACGAACCTGTGTTGTAACATATGAGGACTTGAGTCATCGAAAGGTGTTGAATGTATGTTGAGACAAAGTGTGATTACAAGTAACTTGTACATTTTACGTTATGTATTACAAGTTACATGTTTGTCATCAATCAAAACAAACGAGACTGTATAGATTAAATATCGTAATATTTGCACTAACAATCTCCCCCTTTTTTATGATGACAAATATATGTAAACGTAATAGAAAGTAAAATGTAAAAGGTTACTTGTATCCTTACTACCTTTACATTACCTTCTCCCTTTACACTCTTCTCCCCCTTTTGTCAAAACAAAAAGGGCGTGTCCTTGGAGTTTAACTTTATTTCTCCCAAAAAGGCGAGCTTGCATCATCCCTAGTGAAGTTAAATCGTCCACTTCAATCTGTCCTTTGTTTGGTAGCGGATCCATGGATCAAATAAAGAGGCTTAACCTACATCAAGGTTAGTTTTATGCAACAAAAATTATGAGAAATATATGAAAAGAAAAAGGCATAGCAATGTTAGCCTATTTTCTCCACTTTTTATCGAAGCACAAATGCTTGTTGAAAAGTGAGAATGATGCTAAATGCGTGCATGCTCCCCTTGACGGTTGCTCCCCTTGTTTGAGGGTCGTGGTATGATTAAAACCCTACAAAACAAATATTAGTGCAAAACTATATTCGTCATTGGACGAGTAAGTGATATACAACAAAGTGTGTATAAGATGCATTCAAGAATTCTTGACGGAAGCTCCTTGCTCTAGGGCCAAGATGAAACCTTCAAAATAAATCTTAGTATAATAGAAGCTTTGTCTTTAGACAAATATGTCATATACAACCAAGTGTATAGACGATGCAATATGAGTGCTTAAAGGATATTCCTCCTTTTCTAGGATGTCAAGAAACACCTAAAATAAGAAAAATAATTGATGCAAACTTCATCCTTAGATGAGTAAATTATATACAATCGAGTGTATATGATGATGAACCTACAATGAAAAATATTAGTGCAATATATTTCATTTTTTCACAAAGAAAAATAAGATGTATATATGTGATAAATGATATAATCAAAGATCTCATGAAGTGTAGTCTCCTAATTACAATCATAAGAAAATTGAGAATATAATATGATAAAAACCTACAAAATAGTTCCTAGAAAGAAGATATGAAGTCTCCCACGGGTGTGTCACTAGTGGTGCTAGTGTTGGTGTCGGTTTACTAGTAGGATTCATGTGGTGATGGTAGATGACTCGAGATTTACAAAAGTAAGTTTTCGCTAATCCATGGTGGTGATGATTAGTGAAAGTGGTGATGGAAGGTGGTGGTGATTAGGTAGGAAGCTATTAAGGAGTTAGAAATTCGTATGTATAGCAAATATAAAAATATGGACTCATGCAATCCTTTCGTCATGTCAAGTGACCAAAGCTAAGAGAAAGAAAAAATATGAATGGACATTGCATTTCAATGATGCATAAGGGTTATGATTTGAATGATTTATTGATGCTAACAACCTATTGTTTTGAGCAAGTTCTCATATGCTTCAACCCAAGAGTAATCAATAATGCGTTCTATCTAAGAATATTATAATGAAGATACCAGAAAATATAAAAGTGATAACATGAAGATAAATTCGTTCATTGATTGACACGAATTATAAAAATGACCTATTCTAGGTGACAATGGGAAAGGTAGTATTAGCATGGTTTTGACCGACATGGAAGATTATCACTTTGAAAAGAAGTGAAGACAATATGGAAAATACTAATAATAATAATAATGAGTACCTATATGAGGATGAGAATAACATCATATAAGTGAGAGTTGGATAGACCAACGTGTTGGGAATGGCTATTTTGATTAATATATCGTTTGCACTGACAAGGACATGCATGATAAGTAAGAAAAGGATAAGATCCTATGATGGTGTTCTAGATGGTGAAGATGTAAGGTGCTAGTTTAAGGAAAATCCTATATGTGGAGATGAAGACGTTTTGTAAAAACACATGATACGTTTTTCACTTGATGAGGTATTGGTGCAAACTTGTGATAAAAAGTTAAAAAGGTTGAACTAGTTGTGGTTTCGTGAACCGGTTTTAGCTAAGTGGTGTTTACTTATTTGTTGGTATTTTAGAGTCTAAGAGACATAAATTTTGACAAAAGACAATTATGTGAATGGATTTCTCTCCTCCTTAATTGGTGGACATCCAACATAATGTGTAATGTATCAAAATAAGGAATGACAACAAAGTGTTTAGGAGGTTATTCGGATTAACGAAAGAGATGAGCTTAGTGATGTTTTTCTGGGCGATGGTTAGCATACAATGAACTTGATCCTTAAAGTCACGTACCTCTTCTCGATTAATACGAGATGATCGTATGATGAGGCATGTGGTTTCCTAATAGGAAGTGAAGAGGATTAGAGTATTGTTATAACTAAATAATGATGGAGGTGATTTTTGGAAAGCGGAAGCAAAATGAGATTTGGAAAGAGGTCGGTTGAAAGACAAAAATGCAAAGCCAACCCTCTAGAACTTAATTCTATATGCTTTAAACTATATGCAAGTGTAGGGGTCCCATAAAGCATAGTACTAATCTACGTAGCAATAAAGGGGATTATGCAAAATGAGCATATAAAAGTTAGAACCAAGTGAGATAACAAATAATTTGTTATCAACCTACAAAACAAATTTGTTAGTGACAAAAGATGTTAACATGATAGAAATCAAATGATAACATATTATATAAGCAAAACAACACATTGCACTTAGTAGACAAGAAATCACCACACAAGATAGCATCAAAACAATCATATTATGCAAGAATACGACTTTATTCAAGACATTTCATTATGAGATTGTTTTGTCGTTAGACTTAGATACTTAAGCATACTTGGATATACAATAATCTATGTGATTAATTTGTAAGATAAAAAGGCTTCTAAAAGTTAGTCATACCAAAAGCACTTTGACAGATTATATGTGCACACGTAGCAAAACAAATAGTGTGACAAGAAGCAAAAGAAACAAGATGAAAGATTCATGCAAGCCATGTTTAAGACATAACAATTTGGAGCATGTATCATTTGGATCGTACTACACATAGATGTAATGAATGCCAACTAATAGCTTTCAAACACAAATATATCATATCAAAATTATCACGTATCAAAATGGCATATTATGAGTTCATAAGTAACATGTTAATCATGCTAAAAATAATTCAAAAGTAAGTATCATGCAAATAAAGTTTAGGTTTAAACGTTTAGTAGCATGAAACAAGAATACAAACATTATAAAGATAAAACTGTACTAAGGTTTACACATTTGACTTGTTATCAAACACTAAGATAATGTCAAATCAACTTATCATATTAAACAAGAACATGTAATCAACACATGTAAGTGCAATGCAAGTGGTTTTACTAAGTTTTACACATTTGACTAGTTATCAAACACTAAGATAATGTCAAATCAACTTATCGTATCAAACAAGAACATGTAATCAACACATGTAAGTGCAATGCAAGTGGTTTTAAAAGAAAAGTCATATATACTACTTGTTTGATTAGTATTCCTAAGGCGAGGTAAACTATCAATGTTTTAACACTTACTTTAGGCAAGTATAGGGAAACAGATTTTTCAAGTTGGAGAATGAATATGAGACTATTACTAGCGGTGCTCAATTAAGGCTAAACACGACCATTTTATGGGTGATTCCACATACCCAACTTCTCTCCAAGAAGCAATTCAACCGTTAGGTCAAATTGAGTTTCTAGTGCAATAGGTTCTCCAATAGTCATTCTCATGTTAGAAAGATGGGAACTCCTACTTTTGCATATTAAAGTGCATAAAAGATGATATTTTACCAATACTTGGCTCAATGCGACACAACTAATATGCAATATAACTAAGGTGATGAAGATGTCATGCTATACACATGAATTTTAACAATGGTGTGTTGATAAATAATATGTTTTCATCTTGTGTTTAGAATCTAAGATTGTTCAAATTACAAAGCTAATTGTATGATCTAACGGATGACATCTTTTACGTTGAAGTGTATACCTTAAAGGTGATTTGATTATCTAAGACTAGGGAATGGAATATGTTAAATTAAGAATGTTCTCAAGAGAGCTCTTTGGAACTTTATTTGACAAGAATCTAAAAAGGTTACTAACTTCAATAGATCATGTGTATGTTCTAGAGATGTGTAGTTTTAACCTTGGATGTGCACAAGGTTTGAGCAAGGTTAGGTTATGATGTACGCTTGAAAGGAAATGGATACAAATAGTATCTTTCAACAAATGAGATTATCACATGGGATAAAGTTATCATCCTTATAAAAATAAGTATGACAAGATGAATTGGATACGCTAGTTCATAGAACTTGTTCGTTTCAAGATCATTTAGCCAATGAGGTGTAATGAAATCTCTTGTAACACAACCATTTATGCATAGGATATACAATATCGTTTTAACAAGATGAATACTTAACGCATGATTTCTTAGGCATAATGTTTTTCAAAACATCATATTTTCCTAAATTAAGATATGAAGCTAAAGTGTTTGAATCGGATAGTCCCATCTAAATAAACTTGGTCTCAAGATTATGTTCACTGGATGATGACAAGATGAATTCACTCGAGTTTCTTATGTATACTCCTCAAGAGTCATTGTTGCTTAGGGTGTATGATGTTGGCTTTGAGATTGCATTTTAACATATGTTGTTAAAATGTTGATTTGAGGTTTAACGAAATTTATGCAGAAGTTTAACGACAAAGTATTACTAATACTTTGATAATTTGTGAAGGTAGTACTACTTATACCTAGTGGAAATTGACAACAATTACCAAGAGCACCATGCTTATTTGATAGTTGAGGTTCTAGCCATAATGAATTATCTAAGTCCTTATATGTGGAAAAGGATGTTTGAGTTTGTTCAAACGTGCATTTGATTCAACACAAGTGTTGGACACAAGGGCTTTTTGAGCAATACACTCAACGAATTCAAATGATGGTAAGGATGGTGGATTGGTTGATCTAGGTGGTAGGTCTTCTAGTGTGTCTAACTAAGGATGTGGTGATGTAGGGATTTGTTTTGCAATGGGAGTACTTAGGTTGATTATTTGTCCATAGATGTTGAACACAAAAATTACGGATACCAATTCTTATGGTTCATTGGTTGCTACAACTAGTGGGTGAAGTGCATGAAGTTTTGGTTATTTCTATGAAGATTAGGGGCTGAGGTATAGGTTCACCTTGAAAGGGCATGTTTGATTTAAAGGATGCTCTTGGAATTTCATGAGCAATACGCTTAATGGTGCCAAAAGATGGAAGAGGGATAGTAGGTGTCAAAGAGGGATAAGTGGCACAGTGGGTTATTTGTTTTGGATAAGTGTTTCAACATGTGTTGTTAAAATACTTGGGTGTTGATTTTTCGGATATGACTTTTAATGACTACAATCGTAAGTCGCATATACTTGAATATTTTGGATGAAATACTTAAGTTGTCAATCCTAATTTGTTGAGATTAGATTGAACTCAAGGATAACAAGACTTGATAGTATGACTTTAACATACGTGTGAGTTATGACTCTATGTAAATACTTATCGTCTTGAAGGATGACACATTATTTTCATGTTGACCAAGTGAGGAAATACATGTAGATACAAAACAATATATATAGTCATATGATAGACTTGTGTATGATATCTTTGCAAATAATTAGTCCATATTTGTTAGTCTCGGCAAGTCATCTAAGTCATCCGCAAACGGGTGAGGAGATGTTGGTGGTGTTTGCACAAAGTACAAGTTTTGGAGACTTTGGTAGTGAAAGTGTTTTGGATGGTTGTGAAGTAGTCATAATGGTGGGTGATTTTGGTGGTGGAGTTGGAGTACTTAAGTTTAGACAGTTCACATCTTGAATGGGTGATGAGATGTTAAGAGGTAACGAGTCTGAGGATGAGGAGTTCAAGTTAATGAAGCAACAAGATCGAATGCTAATCCTAGTGGTTTTCTTAAGTGGCTTATTTGAGGTTAATCCATACAAAGATGGTAGTTTCTAATGAGATGGAAGTGTCTAAGATCATGTCAAACATCCTAAGTTAATCTATTGAGGATGTGTTGAATGAGATATGAAAGATATGCATTAACAACTATCCTAGAAACGAAATTTGGCAAATTAGATTGCGGGATTTAGTAAAATTAAACAACTTACTCAGAATCCACGGCACCATTTCTTTACAATGTGGAACCCTTAAATTGGTGTCTGGTCCGCCTGCATGTATGGCGGTACCAATTTCTATAACATGACGGTACCAAATCTTTGGTGCCGCTCGATCCGTGGACACCAGAAATCACCACATAACAGTTTTATAGGTGTCGAGAACTTTTCCGAAACCTGAATTTTTGCTTAAAACATGTGACATTAATTATTTCTAGTTAAGAAAAGTCGATAGCACATATACAAACATAGTGGAGCATAGACTTTGACCAAGGGCTAACGATTTTCACATGAAAGTGAAAATGGGTAAAATTTGATAACACACTTGTGCTATCCCCCTGCATAAACCGGTTAGCATACAACATTGTTTTAAGTCATATTATCATCCTACAAAGAAAAAACAAATAAATTATATCATACAACATTGTTTTTGTCCTTGTACCAAACACTCTCTTAAAACCTTCATTTTTCAAAGTACTTGACTAATTTACCTAGTACTCATTGCTAAGTGAGTTATGACATATCATAAGTTATGAGAGATGTTAGTATAACCTATGCAAAGGAAGTGATCTAATTCTACAAGCGATGGTAAAACAATTTTCCAACTTAGTGCACAAAATCTAGCAAATATCCTATCGTGCATAAACAAGAAATCGTCAAACAAGCGAATAAATAACATGGCAAGATTGACACTTATATTATGCAAACAAACAAGTGTAAACAACAATTTGAAAATAAGCAAGCAACATATATGCAAACAACATAAACAAGTGGTCATTTAGCATAGCATAACAAGAAAGACACTTTTCATCATTTTGCGTTTAAATATGACGATGTATACCAAGCTTGATTAATTTCCTTTAAACATATTACCAAATTATTTAGTTTCAAAGGAAATTGTATCAAAGTTCTAAGAATACCAACTTAAATTGCTTGATTAAAAATTTTGAGTTTTTATGTTAAAGCGAAACTCAATATCTCAGACATACTGTAGTATTTGGTCTATTTCACTTATTTAAAATTATACTCAGGCCATGAGAGTATTTTTAAATGAAATTAGACTCAATTCCCTTTAAAATGATAGGTGGCTCGACTTGTACGGACTTACGGTTAATTAGTTATGATTTTTTGAAGTTGGCCAAAAAACTGCATACTGTGTAGACGGATTCCAAGGAACCAAATAAAGGGATCCGCCCTTTATAATATTTGGTGCCGTGGCCCTCTGAGACAGATTCACCAAAACTAGTATTTGACATAGAGAAAATGTGTGTGACTTACTAGATTTGATAGTAAACATATAATACATATATTTAACAACATATCTACTTATGTAACTTATCTTAAACATTTACGGAGGTGATTTTTCAACTAAATTTATAGTTATCCCAAACACTCCTTTAAAATCGTATTTCTTCGTAAATTTTCTATAAGCACACAATACAATACTTACTAGTTCTTTCAACAAACTTTTATTTTATATTTCAAGAAAACCTTCAAGCTCGTATACAAAGTTACATTTAACAATAAAATTTCTAAGTATAATTAGCAAAGCATTTTTCATATTATTTCTCGCTTAAATGGTAATTTGATACATGTATCGTACTCTATTTTAAAAACCATTTGTTTTGAAAATACGAGCTACGTATCTCTGATACCAATTGTGGAAAGGTAGAGGGGGGTGAATACGTTACCGTTTAAAAACTTTAGATCTTTAGTATCAAATCGCTTATGAAGCTTGTTATAATATGAAAGTACCAATTATTGTTTGTGACTAATATAAAGGATAGTAAACCAAGTTGTCACACTAGCATGAACATCAAACCACATCACAAACAATAGTATAGTGCAAGTATAAAGGTTAAGAGATAAAGAAAGAAAAGTGCAAACCGAACACGAGGATTTATAGTGGTTCGGTCACGGATCTCCTCTTTGCCCTACTCCACTCCCCGAGTACCCAACTCGAGAGTTACTTCACTAAATCAACAAGCTCCCTTCTGCGAGAAAAACCTTACAATCGTCGCTTACACTTTTTCTGGTACAAAGCTAAATACTGGGTTCTAGTTCGAGGTAGAACCAACCTAACGTCGCCTATACAATATTTCCGACACTAAGCTAGATGTCGAGTTCTTTTATAAGGGTACAACCACTCCCATTATGTTTTATGGCCCAACATAACAAACCTTGTGTTTTATGGCACAAACACATAAACCATCTAATCTAGTTTGGTGAAAGTGTTGTGATGATGCAATGATATTCTACACTAATGATCCATGACACAAATGTCTAATGGATATGAATATCTACTTCTAAATGATCTTCCATTGACAGGAAGCCTTCATGATGAAGATCACAAGTTCCCTAAACTTGTTGTGATAGATCTTCAGCGTGTGGTGAGTGGGGATGGCTAGATCTCCAAGCTTTCCTTGGTTGATCAAAGAGTATGCTTACAACAAAGATGAATGTTAGAAGCATTATGATCATGATCATTAGGGTGTTTAATGTATGTTACTATATTGTTAATGATTGATCTAAATGTATGTGATGAGTGTGTAAATACTCATCATTTTTGTACAAAATAAACTGCAAAATCATCTGAAAACACTCAGAAACACATCAAAATGATCAAAATATCACAAATCAGTGTTTTATGTGTTTTAAATGCAAAAATATCAAAATCGATGAAAACATATCAAATTTGCAAAAATTGCGCTTTTAGTCCCCAAGTTTCAAAAAATTGTCAAAAATAGTCCCTGAGCCAAAATTTCAAAAGAAAAGTCACCAAAGGTCTTTTAAAAATCATAAATTGTCATATTTAGTCCTTTGGTGGGAAATCTAAAAGTTTTGAGAAAATTACAGTTTAGTCCCTGAAAATCCAAAATGTTCAAAACTAGTCCTTGGAAATTTTCAAAAATGTCAAAATCAACCCTTGGATTATCTAAACTTGGCAAGACTAGTCCTTTAACTACTTTTCATAAGTCACATGTTTGGTCCCTTGAATTTCAAGTTTTACATAATTGGTCCTTGGAGTTAATATCTCTACAAACCATCCGGACTTAAATAATTACCCAAGCCCAAATTAACACCCCGGCCCAAATCGCTTTTACCCAACCCTTTTCCCACAACCCGACCAACCCACCCATGATTTAAATAATCAAACCCGCCTTTCCCCCCTCCCCACATCCCTGCTGCCGCCTCCGCAACCTCCCACCACCAAACCACCTAAAACCACCCTACTATACTTCCTGTCTCCCCCCTCCTCACCAACCTTACAACCACATTAAATGCTATCTCTTCCCTGTCCCAATTGTCTTGAACCAATTTTCCCGCCAAAACAATCTAATGGCCAGGATTGATTCTAGCCATCCTAAGGTTGAGATTGCAGCTGGGATTTGATCAGAAGGTGAGAGAAAAGGCTTTGGTGCATAAAAGGAGGCCAAGAGGAAGCTAGAGGATAGTTTTTTTTAGTTTTTTATAATTGTATGTCGTTTTAATATCCATATGTCCTAATTAGCTTCAAAATTGTATTTTTAAGTTGTTTTGTACTCATTTTAGTAGTTCAAGTGTATTAAAACCTTTGTTAAGCTTTAATTCAAGTTAATGCTCGCTTCATTTTCTATCCAATCGTTGAGATTTTAATTGTCAAGTACCTGTGTTTAAGCTTTTAAAAGCTTGGTTTCAATATCAAATAAGCTTATAGAAGCTCACTATAGCTTTGTATAAGCTTAAACTTCACTTTCAAGTAACTTTAGTTCCTGGTCAACAAAAGTCAAACCAAGGAGCAAAACTGATGCAAATGTGATATGGGGTGATTCGTAACTTGAAATGGGTGAAAAGGAAGCATTTGGGTTGAATTTGGTAGGGTAGTGTTCTTGTTTCAGTTGTTAGCAAGCCATAGTGGCTATTGGACAAGTTGTAAGTTAATTCAAAGTGTTTATGCATAATATGTATTTGTGTTTTTAATTTGCTTGATCCTGTTCTAATAGATGTATTTAGGTGTATTTAAGTAGGTTTGATCATAATATATGTTGGTTAAGTGTTTGGATTTGTTTCAATTGGTAAATCAGTAAGTTAAGGGGGTGTTTGGATTGATTGCTAAAACTGTTTCCAAGGTTGTTTTGAGCTGAGTTCTTTATTGCCTTAGTCTTTAATATCATTAATCAAGTCATTTAAGTCTTCATTTGCACATGTTTTGAACTGAAAGTCAAAATTGACTTATAACTCGCTCTTGGTGTGCTTAACTGTTGGAACTAGGTCATAGAAATCAAATCAAAAAGGTCTAAAACTAGTTAAGCTTGCCTGATATAGTTGCATTACATCATACTTGATCTATATCAGTCTTATATTTGCTTTCAAAATCCACCAAAGTCAAACTAGAATCTGATTTTCAAAAAGTCAAAATGTCAAAAATTTGGTTTTCCACAGAAGTTGCAGCTGATGCACAGGATGCATTAAAGGTTTTTAGAGTCTGAATTTTTGTTTATAAGTAGTGCTCTAGGTGGTCTATAAAACCTCACATCTGGTTTTAGCTTTTGCCTTCTCTATTAGCTTGTGCAGAAGCTCAAATCAGCCTCAGGTGCTCAAACCAACTCGCTTAATAATGAGTGCTTTCTCAGTTTCTTCAACAAGCTTGTGTAGAGCTTGTATAAGCTTTGTGAGGTCTGGTCTCTTGGTTATCAGTAGTTACCTAGGTTTAGTTTAAGTCTTGATAATTGGATTTTAGTCTTTAGCTTATTTGAGTACTTATTTATTGACTTAAAGTTGACACCATTTCTGTTTTAGCTTTTAATATCATAATCATCAAATCCTTGTATCTTGCAATTCAAGAGTGTAGCTTGTTGCTTTTAGTTGTATTTTGGTTACTTTTGCATATTATAGCTTCGCAATCGGGTGGTTTGTCTTGTTCATTTAGCTTTATTAAAGTGCTTATTTATAAGCACTTGTTTCATCGTGATTCATTTTCTTGCAAGCAACCACCTGTTTTTCCAATTTTCAGAGCTTCTTAATATTATTTTGGAGTTTCCCTGAAATTTTCAGATTTTTCTCAGCTGTTTTACTATTTTTCTTGATTTTTATTAGTTTTTAGCACTTTTTAAATAGCATTTAATATAAAAAATTCAGAAAAGGGTCATAAAAATAATTTTTCAATTTTCTTAGGCTTAGATAAATATAAAAATTAGAAAAAGTAATTTTCCAGATTTTTCATAGTCCATTTTGTAATTTTTAGTAATTTAATTAGTTTTTAATAGTTTAAAATTCCTAGAAAATAGATAAATAGTCATAAAAATACAAAAACAGTTTTGAAAAGTCTATTTTGATATTTTAGACTTTTCCAAGTCTTAATCTTATTTTTCTAGCCTAATTTCCTATTTTCTTACATTTTAGGTAATTAATTAATAGTAAAAAAAATAGTTTTTAATTAGATAATTAGTCTTAAAAATAATTTTCTTTTTCTAAATATTTTCTTATATCATTAGGTTTGTAAAAACATCATTTCCATATTTTTTAGGGTTAATATTGAATTAGTTTCACTTTTAATTTGTACCGTCGTAGATTTTAATTTCAGCCAGAAAACATAAAAACAAAAAACATCATTTTAATTATAGTGATAGCGTTTATTTAATAGGTTTTATCTTTTTAATTTCCTTTAGCATTGCATTTTAGCCCTTTGTGTTTGTTTGATATTTCTGTAGTTATAATAATCACAATTCCCTTTTTCGTTCAAATTTCTCGATCACTAAACGTTGATTGATCCATTGCATAGCTCGCTGGGACATAACGACCCGGGGAGACTCTATACTCCTCCAGATCCTCATTGATTTCGTTCCTGAGCCGTTTTAAGCTTGTTACGGTCCGCCATTCACAAGTGGCGGGCTTGTGTGATAAAGCTTGACCGCTCGAGCGCATCAAATTTTTGCGCCACGCCGGAGTCAGTGTGATCTATCGTCCGCTTTAGCGATTAGTTGTTTGAATCCTCACTCTTTGTTTATATCATCCATCTCTATATATATATATCCATATTTTCTTCTAAAAATCCAAAACCCAAAAACAACCAAAACGATAAAACACAAAAATATTTTTCCTTTTGTTTCTATATATGTATCAAAAATAAAAATACAAAAGAATCGTCGCTTTTAATAATTAACAACTTAAAAGATTACCACCGAAACCAAGGCAAGGCACTACCTAACCAAAAGGGGGCGCGACCATAATAAGTTTCCGAACTAAAGATATAAAACTTGCCTTTGTGTCCTTGTGATTGGTGTACCTTTTCCAAAGAAGCCATTCATCTTGGATTATTGGTTAAGTTCACTGTTGTTTTGCCTCGATTTTGTGTTAATTGATTTTGTTGTGATATCGACGCTTCGAAACCTAAAACCCATAAATACTCTTTCTCACCCCATTTTTACAAAACGCCTTCATAATTCTCATCATCATCTCAAAGATTTTCATAATTCCATTTCTCCTTAACTCGAAGTTTCCTTAGAGTTATCTCTAGTGTATGCGCACTCGCTCTTCTAGATCTGTGAGCCCATTTCGTGAGCTTGTCAAGATTCCAAGAAGGCGTGTTCAGAGACTTTCGCTTCCAGCAGTGGATCCGAGATCCGGACTGCTCGCACTACTCCCGTTGTCATGGCGGATGAGATTCCTATGTGCGAAGCTTCCGTGCACCCATCGACGGGTATGGAGATGCTATCGTTGTGCCGACCATCGGGCTGAAAACTTTGAACTCAAGACCGGTTATCAATCTTGTAACCTCTAATCAATTCTTCGGTTTTGAGCGGGACGATCCTCATGCTCATATTCGATGGTTTAACAAGATTGCATCTACCATCAAGTATAAGAATGTCCCCACTGATGCCGTGTTAAGCTTCTTCGTTCCCCGCTTCTTGAGGGCAAGCCCGATTTGGCTTGAAAACAACCCTCAATCAATAGAGACATGGGAAGATCCGTGAAGAAATTTGTGAACGAGTTCTATCCACCTTCCAAGACCACGAGTCTTAAAAATGAAATCATCAAGTTCACTTAGAAGTTTGATGAATCCTTCAGTGAATCGTGGGATCGTTTCAAGGAATTGCTTCGCAAATGTCCTCACCACGGTTTCTCCGAGTTGATGCAACTCGACACTTTCTACAATGGAGTGAGTCAATCTGATCAAGATTCGCCAATTCCTCCGCGCGGAGGAAATTTCCTAAGCAAAACCACAAAGAAGCTTTAGCGATAATCGAAAACAAGTCTAAAGTCCGGACCGCACGAAGCCCGGTTGTTTCCCAAGTCGTGTTGGTCCTTCTTCTTCTTCATCGCCTCGAGTCACTAGCACCGATGCTAAGATTGACAAACTCACGGAAGCTATTCAAGCTTTGGTTCTCTCCAATCAAAAGAAAGTCTCTTTTCCACAAACTTCACCTCCTGCCAAGTTAAGAAAGTGGAAGTCTGTGTTACCTGTGGTGGCCCCCATGCTTACTATAATTGTATGGCCACCGATGGTAACCCTTTTGAAGCTAATGCTGTGGGCGGGATGCCTAATCAAGGAGGCAATCAATATCGTGTTCTCAGACCAACCACCGCCCTAACCACTACTCTGACCTCCCGGTTTCAATCAAAATCAAAACCGTAATCGAATCAAAAGACCAAACCAAGGTTGTCAAAACCAAGGTCATTTCAATCAAAACAACGGTTTTCAAAATCAGAATCAAAATTTCCAACATCAAGGAAATTACAATAGAAACCAGTGTCGTGGAAATTTCAACCAAGGGTATTTTCATGGCAATAATCAAGGGAATTTTCAGAATCAAGGCCCTAATCCTAACAATAGAGGCCGAATTTCCCTCAGTAAAATCAAGCCATTGTTCCAACTGGACCATCATCCGATGAGTTGTTGAAACAATTCATGAAATCCCAAGAAGAAATGAATCGGTTGTTGGTTAGCCGATTGCCGACATCAAGAAGTCTTTAAATGATCGACCCTGCCTGTGTACTCTACCTAGCAACACGATCGCTAATCCGAGGGGCGATGCAAAGGCGATCACAACCCCGTGGTGCTTCTATTCGACCCGCCGTTCCTACTACCTCTTCTTCCTCTCTCTCCGGCGGTAGTGGAAAGCGAACCTGAGGCGACAAAGGACAAGGAACTTCCTACTAATAACGGAAGTGCCAATAATGTCCATCCTCGTGTTGTCCCAAAACCAATCCCCGAGTTGTTTTTGAACCTCCAGTTGTTGACCCTAAATCCAAAACTTCTATTCCTTACCCCTCACGCTTACATGAGCAAAAGCTCCGCGAGAAAGCTAGTCATCAGATGGAAAAATTCTTTCAAATTTTCCAAGAGCTACACTTTGACATAAGCTTCGCGGATGCCATCATGTTAATGCCCAAGTTTGCATCTACTCTGAAACATATGTTGAGCAACAAAGAGAAGCTGTTCGAAATGGCTAAAACTCCTTTGAACTTAAAAATTGCTCGCCAGTCTTTGTTAAAGAAGCTTCCCAAGAAGCTAGGAGATCCCGGAAAATTTCTTCTTCCTTGTGTTTTTCCCGGGATGATTGAATGCTTTGCCCTTGCCGATCTTGGTGCAAGCATCAATCTGATGCCGTGATTCAAGATGGAAGAAACTTTCTTCCGAACTTATTCCTACCGCATGACTCTTGAGCTTGCAGATCGTTTCTATCTCGCCGTCCTCTTGGCATTTCCGAGGATGTATTTGTGAAAGTAGGAAAGTTCCATTTTCCAGCTGACTTTGTGGTCGTTGATTTCGATGTTGACCCTCGAGTTCCCCTCATTGTTGGGCGGGGATTCCTAAGGACGGGTCGTGCTCTTATAGATGTGTTTGAGCAAGAGATCACTCTACGTGTGGGTAATGAAGTCAAGTACCTTTAACCTCGATCGACTTCGAGGTACTCCTCAAATTATGATAATCAATCAATTAATCGAGTCGATTTAATTGACATTGCTTCAGAGGAGTACTCTCAAGAGTTTCTTGGTTATCTTCATAAATCTGTGAGTGGGAATTCCAATCCCACCACATCTTCTCATCCTATTATTGCCGACTCTTCCCCCTCTCTCACCTCGTTTGAGGGAGGTGACTTCCTTCCGGAAGAGATCGATGAATTCGTTAAGCCGATGAATCAATTCCGCCTGGAATTGATGGTGTGTATGATTCAGAGGGGGATATTCTCTATCTTGAGCAATTGCTTAATGAAGATCCATTATCTTCACCCTCCTAAAGAAATCACAATTGAGGAAATCAAATCAGCTGCAATCATCCAATGAAGAATTTCCGAGGTTGAACTTAAGGACCTACCTCCTCATCTTGAGTATGCATTCTTGGAGGGTGATGATAAATTACCCGTCATTATTGCTAAAGACTTGACCGAGGAGGAGAAGACTGCTCTCATAAAGGTCTTGAAGTCACACAAGCAAGCAATTGCTTGAAAACTCTCCGATATTAAGGGTATCAACCCTGAGTTCTGTACTCACAAAATCTTAATGGAGGATGACTTCAAACCGCAGTCCAGAAGTCAGAGAAGGGTGAATCCTAAGATTCATGAGTTTATCAAACAAGAGGTTCTCAAACTTCTTGATGCCTACCGATTTACCCGATCTCTGATAGTCCTTGGGTTAGCCCAATTCATTATGCGCTCCAAAAAGGGTGGCATTACTGTTGTCACGAATGAGGAAAACGAGTTGATTCCGACTCGATTGGTTACGGGATGGCGTGTGTGCATTGACTATCGAAAGTTAAACGAAGCCACCCGTAAAGACCATTTTCCTCTCAGCCTTCATGGACCAGATGCTTGAGAGATTAGCAGGAAACGAGTACTATTGTTTCCTTGATGGTTTCTCTGGTTACTTTCAGATCCCCATTGATCCGCTGGATCAAGAGAAAACCACATTCACCTGCCCATACGGGACGTTTGCCTATAGACGTATGCCTTTTGGCTTATGTAATGCTCCTGGCACGTTCCAAAGATGTATGATGGCCATTTTCCACGACATGATCGGGGAAACTATGGAGGTGTTTATGGATGACTTCTCGGTCATTGGGGACTCGTTTCAGACCTGTCTCTCCCACTTAGACAAAATGCTAAAAAGGTGTGAAGACACCAATCTATGTCTAAACTGGGAGAAGAGCCACTTTATGGTCAAAGAGGGCATTGTCCTTGGCCATAAGATTTCTAAGAATGGGATTGAGGTAGATAGAGCAAAAGTTGATGTCATTGCTAGACTACCTCATCCTACTACTGTTAAAGGTGTTAGGAGTTTTCTAGGTCATGCCGGGTTTTATCGTAGATTCATTCAAGATTTCTAAAATCGCCTCTACCTATGACCCATCTTCTAAAAAGATGCTCCTTTCATCTTCTCCCGAGTGCATCGAAGCTTTTGAAACACTTAAGAAAAAGCTTACGGAAGCACCCATTCTAGTTGCCCCCGACTGGGACTTACCCTTCGAGCTTATGTGCGATGCAAGTGATTTTGCAATCGGTGCAGTCTTGGGGCAACGCAAAACTAAGCATTTTCAGCCGATCCACTACGCTGAAAGCAAAACTATGATGAACCTCAGACCCATTACACCACTACGGAAAAAGAATTATTAGCTGTGGTGTATGCGTTTGAAAAGTTTCGACCATACCTTATCTTGACCAAATGCGTGGTGTATACGGATCACTCGGCTCTCAAATATCTCTTTGCAAAACAAGATGCAAAGCCGAGATTGCTCCGTTGGTTTCTCCTCCTACAAGAATTTGATATCATTATTCGTGATAAAAAGGAGCTGAGAACCTGTCACGATCATCTGTCCCGATTGGAGAACCCTCACCAAGATGTGTTTGAGAAAAAGGAAATAAATGAAACATTTCCTCTCGAAACACTCAATATGGTTTCTTTTCGTGGAGACTCTTCTACCCCATGGTTTGTTGACTTTGCAAATTACCATGCGGGTAACTTTGTGGTGAAAGGGATGTCGTCCCCAACGTAAAAATAAATTCTTCAAAGATGTGAAACATTATTTCTGGGACACCCTACTTGTTTAAAATCTGTGCGGATCAAGTCATCCGCGATGTGTATATGGTCGTGAAGCCGTTGACATTCTCAAGGCTTGCCATTCTGGACCTACTGGGGACATCATAGCCCCAACTACACCGCCAAGAAGGTGTTTGATTCGGGATTCTATTGGCCCACGATCTACAAGGATGCCCATGAATTCGTCAAAACCTCGTGGACGCTTGTCAACGTTACGGAAATATCTCACAAAGGAATGAAATGCCGCAAAACGCCATTCAAGTGTGTGAGATTTTTGACATCTGGGGTATTGACTTTATGGGGCCATTTCCTTCTTCCCATGGTAACAAATACATTCTCGTGGCCGTTGACTACTTGTCGAAATGGGTTGAAGCTAAGGCTTTACCCACCAACGATGCCCGAGTTGTTGTGAAATTCTTGAAGTCTCTCTTTGCTAGGTTTGGAACTCCACGAGCCATCATCAGTGATCGTGGTACGCATTTCTGCAATGACCAATTTGCAAGAGTCATGCAAAAGTATGGTGTAACTCACCGTATCTTCTATCGCTGCACCACCCACAAAACAAGTGGCAAGTGGAAGTTTCCAACCGGGGATAAAAGAATTCGAGAGGACGGTTGGCTAAAAACCGTGCCTCTTGGTCGGATAGGTTAGATGACGACTCGGGCCTTCCGTGATACCTTACAAAACACCCATCGGGTGCACTCCATACAAGCCGTGTACGGAAGGCGTGTCATCAACCAGTTGAGCTCGAGCACAAGGCATACTGGGCCTTGAAGCATGCTAACTTTGATATTCAGACAGCTGGTGATCACCGGAAAGTTCAAATGAATGAATTAAATGAACTCCGTGATCAAGCTTACGAGAACTCTTTGATCTATAAACAAAAGACAAAGAAGATTCATGACTCAAAAATCAAGAACCGCGTTTTTAACGTTGGTGATCGAGTCCTTCTTTTCAATTCAAGATTGAAGATTTTCTGGGAAAGCTCAAATCCCGTTGGTCTGGACCATTTACCATCGCTAAGGTTTATCCTTATGGCACCATTGAGTTATCTCAACCCGATGGTCCTAATTTTAAAGTGAATGGTCATCGAGTGAAGCATTACTGTGGAGAGGACATTCCCCCTGTGGTTGTCCCGGACTTACAAACTTTCCCCATTAACCAATGAATGCGGGGATCGAGTCAAGCTAGCGACTCGGTAATCAAAAACAAGAGCATGCATATGGGTTTTCACCCATATTTCTGTCTTCTTTCTACTTTCTACCACTCTAGTGTGGGGGAGATGCCCCACACTTGTATATATAAAAAAAAAAAAAAAAAAAAAAAAAAAAATCTTCTTTCTAAATAATGGCCGTAGTATTTCCCTTTACTTTCGCGGCATAACCGCGGTACTTTGAATATTGAGGGCAATATTCATTTCTAAGTGTGGGGGGAAATTCTCACGAATTTCATATATTATTTACCCACCCCGCTTTTGGCCAAATTTTTTTGGAGTAAGTGCTTTACACTTACTCATTTGGTTATCAACCGCCATGTCTATAAGACAAAAGGATTGGCTAATCCAGAGCAAACGCTCTTGGTAAAGATTTCTCAAATCCGCTTATATGGCTTGCAATTTGCCCAAAATTGTATGGTTCTCAACTCACCATATCCTAAAAAGTGAAGAGTTGGCTAGCCCGCAAGATTATGGCTTGTGGTAAAGGCAAGTGGAAAATCCATAATTGGTAATCACCACCAAAGATAATTCGATAATTTATCTAAGAGTTGGCTAGTCCGTAAGGGTACGGCTTCGGTAAAGACACATCAAACCGTTATATGGTTTATGATTTGCCAATAAATCGATGGTTATCTGTACCATAGTTCTTGCTTGAATGAAACATTTGGCTACTCCGTAAGTAATGGCTTTGGTAAAGAGACGCAAATCCATTATGTTTTCTCAAATCATTGCTAGGGACTAGCAATATCTCAGCGTGGGGGATTGATGAGTGTCTAAATACTCATCATTTTTGTACAATCTAAACAGCAAAATCATCTGAAACACTCTCGAAACACATCAAAATGATTAAAATATCACAAATCAGTGTTTTATGTGTTTTAAATGCAAAAATATCAAAATCAGATGAAAAACATATCAAATTTGCAAAAATTGCAGTTTTAGTCCCCCAAGTTTCAAAAATTGTCAAAAATAGTCCCTGAGCCAAAATTTCAAAAGAAAAGTCACCAAAGGTCTTTTTAAAATCATAAATTGTCATATTTAGTCCTTTGGTGGGAAATCTAAAAGTTTTGAGAAAATTACAGTTTAGTCCCTGAAAATCCAAAATGTTCAAAACTAGTCCTTGGAAATTTTCAAAAATGTCAAAATCAACCCTTGGATTATCTAAACTTGGCAAGACTAGTCCTTTGACTACTTTTCATAAGTCACATGTTTGGTCCCTTGAATTTCAAGTTTTACATAATTGGTCCTTGGAGTTAATATCTCTACAAACCATCCGGACTTAAATAATTACCCAAGCCCAAATTAACACCCCCGCCCAAATCTGTTTACCCAAATTTTTTCCCACAACCCGACCAACCCACCCATGATTTAAATAATCAAACCCGCTTTCACTGCCCCTCCCCGACATCCTCCTCTGCCTCCCGCAACCTCCCACCACCAAACCACCTAAAACCACCCTACTATACTCTCCTCGCCTCCCTCCTCACCAACCTTACAACCACATTAAATGCTATCTCTTCCCTGTCCCAATTGTCTTGAACCAATTTTCCCGCCAAAACAATCTAATGGCCAGGATTGATTCTAACCATCCTAAGGTTGAGATTGCAGCTGGGATTTGATCAGAAGGTGAGAGAAAAGGCTTTGGTGCATAAAAGGAGGCCAAGAGGAAGCTAGAGGATAGTTTTTTTTAGTTTTTTATAATTGTATGTCGTTTTAATATCCATATGTCCTAATTAGCTTCAAAATTGTATTTTTAAGTCGTTTTGTACTCATTTTAGTAGTTCAGTGTATTAAAAACCTTTGTTAAGCTTTAATTCAAGTTAATGCTCGCTTTCATTTTCTATCCACTGTTGAGATTTTAATTTTCAAGTACATGTGTTTAAGCTTTTAAAAGCTTGGTTTCAATATCAAATAAGCTTATAGAAGCTCACTATAGCTTTGTATAAGCTTAAACTTCACTTTCAAGTAACTTTAGTTCCTGGTCAACAAAAGTCAAACCAAGGAGCAAAACTGATGCAGATGTGATATGGGGTGATTCAGAACTTGAAATGGGTGAAAAGGAAGCATTTGGGTTGAATTTGGTAGGGTAGTGTTCCTTGTTTCAGTGTTAGCAAGCCATAGTGGCTATTGGACAAGTTGTAAGTTAATTCAAAGTGTTTATGCATAATATGTATTTGTGTTTTTAATTTGCTTGATCCTGTTCTAATAGATGTATTTAGGTGTATTTAAGTAGGTTTGATCATAATATATGTTGGTTAAGTGTTTGGATTTGTTTCAATTGGTAAATCAGTAAGTTAAGGGGGTGTTTGGATTGATTGCTAAAACTGTTTCCAAGGTTGTTTTGAGCTGAGTTCTTTATTGCCTTAGTCTTTAATATCATTAATCAAGTCATTTAAGTCTTCATTTGCACATGTTTTGAACTGAAAGTCAAAATTGACTTATAACCGCTTGTGTGCTTAACTGTTGGAACTAGGTCATAGAAATCAAATCAAAAAGGTCTAAAACTAGTTAAGCTTGCCTGATATAGTTGCATTACATCATACTTGATCTATATCAGTCTTATATTTGCTTTCAAAATCCACCAAAGTCAAACTAGAATCTGATTTTCAAAAAGTCAAAATGTCAAAAATTTGGCTTTCCACAGAAGTTGCAGCTGATGCACAGGATGCATTAAAGGTTTTTAGAGTCTGAATTTTTGTTTATAAGTAGTGCTCTAGGTGGTCTATAAAACCTCACATCAGGTTTTAGCTTTTGCCTTCTATTAGCTTGTGCGTAAGCTCAAATCAGCCTCAGTGCCTCTACCAACTCGCCAATACTGAGTGGCTTTCAGCTTCTAACAAGCTTGTGCAGAGCTTGTATAAGCTTTGTGAGGTCTGGTCTCTTGGTTATCAGTAGTTACCTAGGTTTAGTTTAAGTCTTGATAATTGGATTTTAGTCTTTAGCTTATTTGAGTACTTATTTATTGACTTAAAGTTGACACCATTTCTGTTTTAGCTTTTAATATCATAATCATCAAATCCTTGTATCTTGCAATTCAGAGTCTGTAGCTTGTTGCTTTTAGTTGTATTTTGGTTACTTTTGCATATTATAGCTTCTGCAATCAGTGGGTGGTTTGTCTTGTTCATTTAGCTTATTAAAGTGCTTATTTATAAGCACTTGTTTCATCAGATTCATTTTCTTGCAAGCAACCACCTGTTTTTCCAATTTTCAGAGCTTCTTAATATTATTTTGGAGTTTCCCTGAAATTTTCAGATTTTTCTCAGCTGTTTTACTATTTTTCTTGATTTTTATTAGTTTTTAGCACTTTTTAAATAGCATTTAATATAAAAAATTCAGAAAAGGGTCATAAAAATAATTTTTCAATTTTCTTAGGCTTAGATAAATATAAAAATTAGAAAAAGTAATTTTCCAGATTTTTCATAGTCCATTTTGTAATTTTTAGTAATTTAATTAGTTTTTAATAGTTTAAAATTCCTAGAAAATAGATAAATAGTCATAAAAATACAAAAACAGTTTTGAAAAGTCTATTTTGATATTTTAGACTTTTCCAAGTCTTAATCTTATTTTTCTAGCCTAATTTCCTATTTTCTTATATTTTAGGTAATTAATTAATAGTAAAAAAATAGTTTTTAATTAGATAATTAGTCTTAAAAATAATTTTCTTTTTCTAAATATTTTCTTATATCATTAGGTTTGTAAAAACATCATTTTCATATTTTTTAGGGTTAATATTGAATTAGTTTCACTTTTTAATTTGTACGTCGCGTAGATTTTAATTTCAGTTTCGTAAAACATAAAAACAAAAACATCATTTTAATTATAGTGATAGCGTTTATTTAATAGGTTTTATCTTTTTAATTTCCTTTAGCATTGCATTTTAGCCCTTTGTGTTTGTTTGATATTTCTGTAGTTATAATAATCACAATTCCCTTTTTCGTTCAAATTTCTCGATCACTAAACGTTGATTGATCCATTGCATAGCTCGCTGGGACATAACGACCCGGGGAGACTCTATACTCCTCCAGATCCTCATTGATTTCGTTCCTGAGCCGTTTTAAGCTTGTTACGGTCCGCCATTCACAAGTGGCGGGCTTGTGTGATAAAGCTTGACTGTTCTGGAGCGCACTAAATGTATGCAAGAAGGTGGAGAAGATGTGATTTGAAGTGGTGAAGAAATGGGAAAACAATGGGCTTCTATTTATAGGCAAAAGTGGTCAGGAGCGTCCACGGACCAAGGAGCCCTTAAAAGGGTTCCGTCCTTTATACAATTTGGTGTCATGGGTGCCTGACAGAAAATCTAAAAAATCTTTCTTCAAATCTTTCCAAGATATTACCAAATCTTACTAAGATCACATTTGATATATTGAGTGTCAATCTAACCAAAATATTCAAGTGATATTTCAAGGATTTCAAAGATGATATATGCCATGATGTAATATGTATTTTCATTTTTAGATTAAAGACTTTATCAAAGTAAATTTGTAAAATGTATTATGTAACTAGTTAATAAAATGTCTAGTTAGCTTTTGAAATACTTGTGAATGCAAAATGTAAAATGAGGTTCGAAATAGAATGGTTAACCTATTAAAATACTTAGTGACTATAAACGTATTTTAAACATTCTAAATGATTTGTTAATGGGTTTGATCATAATGCCACATAACAAACATGTACGAACCTGTGTTGTAACATATGAGGACTTGAGTCATCGAGAGGTGTTGAATGTATGTTGAGACAAAGTGTGATTACAAGTAACTTGTACATTTTACGTTATGTATTACAAGTTACATATTTGTCATCAATCAAAACAAACGAGACTGTATAGATTAAATATCGTAATATTTGCACTAACATACTCAAATAGGCAAGATCCCTAAAATATTAAAATATAAACCCTAATTGAAATAATTTTAATAAACAAATCAAAAAGAGTAGTGATAGATCTTACCAGCCATGAAGAATGATTAGATGAAGAGATCTTGATGGAAAAATTTTTGGAGAAAAATTTACTGTTTGGGTAGGCGGTGAAAGTGTATGTGTAAAACCTAGTTTTTAATCCGTATAAGGTTTTATACCGCCAAGAGGTTACGGCGTAATTCGATTAATAGTTACGCCGTAACTAATATTTTCAGAATATTAAATAGTTGTGAAAGGGTTACGTTGTAATCCTAATGAGGGTTACGCCGTAATTAAATTTTTAATTTTCATTAAAAGTCATATTTTTATAAATCTGATTGTATAGTGGTTACGTCGTAACTTCTAAAAAGAGGTTACGTCATAACTAAATAGTCAAAAAGATTAAATTTTAATTAATTGTAATATGGTTACGTCGTAACCCATGAAAGGAGTTACGCCGTAACTAATAGCATCAGATGATAAATTATGTATAATTGCAATAGGAGATATTTAGAGACGTATCTTAGGGAAGTGCTCAAATCTCTTAATGAAGTGAAAATGAAATACCTTAAGTCTTTCATTAACTGCTCCCCGGCAGCGGCGCCATAAAAGCTAATGTGCTATTTCATCCTGCTTTTAATATTTATAAAACTTAGATAACTTAGGATAGACACATACTAACGGGGCAGAGTACCCGATCAGATGTAGTAGAGCCTTAGGTAAATCCGAGTATCGTCCCAAGAGAGCTGTGACCTTGAAAGAACTAAGATGATTAGAAATTATATTGATAATATATTGGTATGACAAAGTTGTTATAATCCATCTATATGCGATCAACACAGACACTAGAAATTTAAGGAAAAGAGATAGATAAACGAAGCTTAATAAAGAATACAAATATGAATTGATTCCCGATACCAAGATTCAATATAGTGGTTAATTATCACAAGACTCTTTTGGTCGATTCGTCATGGCCTATGGTTCTTAGATTCCTCACCAAGATGAGCAGGTCAACCGGGATCATTCAGCAATCTAATAGCAGTCATTAAGTACCATATCTACTAGATCTAGACGGTGGAAACCCGGCCGTTAGGAACTTAGATCCCCCATAACCTCTTAAATACCTCCACATGATAAGTGATCATTTGGTCAGTTCGCACACGAAGAGTGGTTGTACTATGGCCAATTCCTCCCATACTTTGCTATCTATCAGAATGGGGTCAGTTGGTTATATCTCCCAGCCCTTTAGATACTACCAAGCTTATAATACTACCAAGGCTAGCGATTTATGAAAAGACTAGCAAATGTATATAAAGAATTATAGAGAATAACAATAACATAAATGCAAACTTCAATTAATGATAAGAATTCATAGTATACGTTCTAGAAAAATATAAAAGGAATTCAAACTCAAATACAATGGAAATCGTAGACGAGGACTTCGTTATTAATGCTCCTAAACCATGCTTCTTCTTCTGTGTTTCGATCTCCCCAAACCCTAGAAGGTTTGGGAAAGGAGAGATAATTAAAACTGGTGAAACCATCGACTATTTATAGGTTTCAACTAGTTACAGTAACCTTATTAGGTAGTTACGTCGAACTTTTTCGATATTTTGTGCTTATCCATGGTTACGGCGTAACCTTAGTCGGGTTACGCCGTAGCTTCGTAATCCGTGTATTTCTTCATTACGGCGTAGTTTGCCGAGGGCTACGCCCGGTCTTTGTCAATACGGTGCTTATCAGTCGTTATGGCGTAAACTGAGCTGAGGGTTACGCCGTAGCCTTCGTAATCTTCAGTTGCGTCGTAACTTCATCACTTGGTTACGCCGTAGTTAAGAGACAATCGTATTAATAGGGCTTGAAAACGTCCAATTCTAGCTTCCTTACTTTGAATGGGTCCTGAAATGAAATAATAAGGAATAAGGATGTTTTCACTAGTATTTAACTCAAAATGTGATGATATAGGGGGAAATTAATGCTTAGAAACTCAGGATTATTTGATGTTATCAGTAACTAATGTGAAAACATATAACATGATTGGAGACCCAGAGGATCATCTAAAAATATTCCAGGCAGCGGCCAAAGTAGAACGATGGGAAATGCCAACCTGGTGTCACATGTTTAATTCCACACTGACCGGATCTGCCAGGGTTTGGTTTGATGACCTCCCGCCAGAATCAATAGACATTTACGATAAACTGAAAGAGGCTTTCCAGGCCAATTTTCTCCAACAAAAGAAGTGTATTAAGGATCATGTGGAACTTCACCACATCAAACAAGGGAAGGAGAACTGACGAAAGACTTTGTATGAAGGTTTAAAGAAGAAACCAGAGACATAAAAGGAGCGTCGGAAATTATGAGAATCTCAAGATTCATGCACGCGATAACTGATCCAGATCTAATTAAGCGGCTACATGACAGAATCCCAAAATCAATGAATGAAGTAATGAACATAACCACATCCTTCCTACGAGGGTATACAGGGAAAGAAGGAAACCATGGATACAAATGCCGAGGAAGCAAGCTGCAGTCAAGCATCGACAAGGTTTCATAAGAGAATTTAGGAACAAACTAAGAACTAGAGAAAGGCAACATGGCCTCCACATTCCTCTCAAACCTTTAGAGAAATACCGGCACCAAAGAAAGCAAGATCTCCAGATTCGCCTCCAGCTACCGCAACTGAAGAAAAGGATAACGGTAAATTCTGTGAATTCCACGGAAAGGCAAGGCATACTACAGATGAATGTCTCCATTTAGAAAAGCAAAGAGAAGAAAGAAAGAAAGGAATAATGATAGAGGAGGAAGAACAGCTGGGAAAAACCAAATACTAAGCCTAGCATATAAAAAAATCCCTCAGCACTACTTATAACAAAACAGAAGGAGAAAACACCCAACGCGTGGTGGTAGCGGAAATACATAAGCAATCAGATAGCGACACAGATGATAAAATCATAGCTCCAGCGGGAGAAACGTAGTAAGGTTGCTTACAAAATCAATAGGAGATGCGCATATCCCCACGGAAAAGAAAAAATCCCAGTTCCATAACTTTCATAAGTAACACTTAAGGCCCAAAAAGCCCAAGTTAAAACACAAAGTCGGGAGGCAAAGAGTTAAAGGTAACAAGGGGAATCAGTCACCAAAAAGATTCAAGAGACAAGTACAATTGTTGAAAAGGTGTCATATCACCTCGGCATGATTAGCTCACAGGAAGTCATAGGAAAAATAGCCAACATGAGAACCACCGAGGTAGATTGGAATAAATCTCAGTTGTCCGTGGGACCAATTTTATCTCCGTACTTGGAAGACTTTGCATGAATTATTCTTAAAGCGCCAAGGAGCCAAAAACCATGATTCAACAAAACCCGGTTCCAGGAAGCACGCGGTTCCGAAAAAGCAAGCAAAGAATCGCATCAGGCGCAGAACATAAATACGACAATGAGGGAAATAATAAAAATCAAGGGAAGGACGCGGTTCTGGGAAGGGAAAGCTCCTGATAACAACCATGCAATGGCGGAAACAAAAGGATAAACCGTATCCAAATGCTCAAACAAGAAAGAAAATCTGAAAGTATAGATTTACGTTTCTTCCCAAACTTTATGTCAAATCCAGCAGGGTAAATAGACGCTCAGGCTACGAACCTAGGCACGTGCCTACCTACCAAATAGTAGATAAAAAGCAATGCTCACGTGTGCAAGAATAGTAAAATCTTCGCTATAAATACGCGAAGTGAAAAAGGGGAAAAGGCAGAAAAAGCAAGAAAGAATGAGCCATTCCTTAGCACCAAACACCTTAACATAAAAATTCAAAGAAAATTTTCAAAGCCACTTCGAAAGAAGTTGAAGATGTTATTTAGAAGAAGAGTACGATCGTACATAGTGCAACAGGAATACAACCCGTATTCAATAACAACACGTTACGCACCTACGAAAAAACTCATGCATAACCAAAGCCTTTACCCCCAAAACGAAAAAACGAATGGAAAGCACAAAAGTAAAGCAGATGTTGCGCTAACCAAAACCTATTCTTAAATAACTACTAATAACAATTATTCGTTCTAAAATGATGACTAATAACCCACCACCACGATCCTTCACAACACTCCTTCACCCAAAACTCATTTCCATGGAAGATTCTGGGAGCCTGTTGGGCCATAATGGCATACCAAAGGTGGAGTTTACACCAATTAGACTCTCATTAGCCATTTGGAAACTTGAAAGTGCAGGCAGTCCCTCGCTAACCTTGGTCTTCACCATGGGAGGGAGGGACTATGGCATGGGAATGGTGTTGAAGGGAGTGACAGGATGTGAAAAGGGGTGGGTCCGTAGGGAAGGGCAAGAAAGGAGGTTAGGGGCAATGCAATCCATAAATAGGCCCCTAATTAACAAGAAGCTTCCCTTACAACGGCAAGCAACAGAGGATGAAAACTATGCCTTCATTCTTTTGTTAATGCAGCTCGGCCCGCAAGCAAGAATACGTCTAACAATCCAAGCAGATCGGGTTGGAAAAACTGGTGATTATATAATAAATCACACTACCAGGCTTCGATGATGATCAAAGGTATGAGGGGTGTATGTTCCAGCCAAGATTGTTTTTCACCTGAGAATAAGAAATACGAAGACACTACGTTAAGTGATTACGCAGGGGTGGGACCCTACGAACCACCTCCGGCGTGAGAGTAAGTATGAGTTATGGTTGTATAAGTGTGTGTAAGTTAAGAGATGAGTTTTGAATTAGCTTACCATAATCTTTTGCCCGTCCAACCTATTTATAGTGGAAGAAATAGGGTTAGGGGCACCTCTCAAGCAAATGTCGGAGAACATGGGGGCGTCCTATGTCTGTGGGTAACCTCTAGGGCTTAGTGACCCACATTCTCAAACTTGGCGGGGAAGCCAGGAAAGAGAAGGAGATCGTAGGTTTGACCAAGTCAGGAGGTTCTCTTATTCATTGCTCCTTCGTCAACCATACCCCGAAGGGCTTAGGGCTTCGAATGGCGAATTCCCCGTAGGTAACCTTCGTATGAACGAATGGTTTGACGCCACCTAATATTCTCGAGACCTAACTTGGGCCTTCAGAAGAAGAGCTTCGACACGCCTCGAAGGAGTGTCCTTCGAGCCGCTCGGAGGGTACATAATCAAGCCCCCCAGTCGAAAGTGATGCATATGAGCGAAGAGGCATTGCTTTCGACTTCATCCCGAAGAAAATTATCCTCTCGCCGCAAAGCGTATCGTGTACAAGATGAGTATGCCTAACCTCGCATTTAATTCCACCTAAGCGCTTTAGCCGCCCGCTACAAGAATCACAAATCCCCATTTACCCGGTGACCAAAAAGACTTTTTGAAATTGAAAACGCTTGAAATCCGGATAAGAGTAACTCTTAGGGACACGCAGCGGTGTAAAAATGGTGAAAAGAGTATTTAATGGAAAGTAGTTAAAAACCTAAAACATTTTACTCTCTCCGTCTTCTTTTCACGCTGGTAAACTTTGATCGCACACCAGCTCCGAAATCAAAGGTAAACATTCATTCCTGCTTCCTTTTAGTTTAAAATATGTATGGATTCAAAGTTCATTATTAAGCAACAAAAATGTACTTTGACTGCAAAAGAATTACGCGACCATCTGGCTGTTTACCAAATTCCTCAAGGGTTTAAGATCATGTTGCCCAAGTCTAATCAAGGTATCTTCGATGCCCGAAAAGGCTTCATAGGGTTGTACACTCACTCTTTTAGCCATTCCAATCTTAGGATTCCAATTCACCCCCTTATTTTAGAGCTAATGCAATATTACAAAGTGCATATCTCTAGGTTCAACCCGTTTGGTTTAGCCAAACTGACCACATTCATAGTAATGTGCAAGGCATATGGCTATGAACCAACTCTTAAGGTTTTAAATGGTTTTTTAAATCTGTATCCTGGGGGTAACTAGTTAACTTTGGCTAAAAGACCTGAAGGAGATGTGCCAAATCTATTTGCGAGGGTGTATACCAACATAACAGCTGGAAGGGGCAGTTTTTTCTATGTGCAATACACTATTATCCCACCCAACTATTCAGAGTTGTTGAATAAGGAGTACATGTTTGATGCAAAACAGTTCAATGACCCCTTGCCATATGAGATTCGAAGAAATCCATGTTACCAGCGCTTGGCTAAGTATCCTGCGGATGTGCAAGTGTTCCCCGAGCCAATCTTGTACATGGCAGGGATTGCCCACAGTTGGGAGGGGTCTCCCAACAAGCCTGTTATCATTTATCATGGACAAAGTATGTTTTTCTACTTTTATTTAAGTATGACCAATGTAGCACTGATATTTATTTTTTCTTGCTTCTTTTTTGCAGAAATGTCATTCAGGAACTTCATGTACCAAGACCTTGATGAAGACTTGAGCTTCATGCCCGCCGAGAAAGTCAAGAGTCCTACGTGTTGGTTCACCTTCCACATCTGTTAACAAAAATGATGTAGACACTCCTAAACTGAGCCTGTTGCCTCAAAGACCCCACAAGCCAAGTAGAGGGTCCCTCCCAATTGGTTGAGAACGTGGCAGATTCGGACGATCCTGCAGAGGAGGATGTCCAAATCACAGGCTCCACTAATATAGCTGACAGATTGAAGAGCGGGAAGGGAACAGCTAGTAAAGCCGTCAAGTCTACAAACAAGAGGAAAACTCCCCTCCCAGCCTCCGGATCCAGGGCAGTGCGACAGAAGAATGTCGAGGGCAAGAAGTTTGTGAAATCTGCCTTTGAGCTGCCAGATGAGACTGTGGAGATGCATTGTAAGCAATGTCCCCTTTTAAAATATATGAATTGATATTTATGGTAACTAACTGAACTCTTATGCATTGTATTGGTCGCATGCCTTCCAAATACGAAGGAGCTTCCCAACGCTTTGTCCTGCCACCGAATTAGGGATCATGTTACCCCCTCCCAATGGAAAGGATTGATGGACAACATGTCCATCGAAGGGGTTTGCGATCTACACGACAAGAGTGTTGCAAGGCAGGCAGTGTTGGACAACCATTTGAATGGTCGAACCAGGGAGTTACTTAGGGTCTTACCAAGGCAAGACAAGAGATGGATGTCATGCCGAGAGGGAGAAGCACGAGATCGAGAGTATGCTGTCGGGAGGCTAAATGTGATGAGATTGAGAGGGATGTTGAGAAGAACCCACTCGTCCAAGACCTTCGTGAAAAGATAGCCGAAGTGACAGCTGAATGTGGCAAGCTCAAGTTGGAGGAGGCTAAGGTTGTCAGCCTCACTGGTCAAAATGTTGTGCTAGAGGCAAAGTGTGTCGGTTTGGAAAGTGAGAGGGCTAGGCTTGGAGAGGTGGAAGTATAGTTGAGGGAGGAGGTTGACGGCTTGCAGATGAGGTATAAGATGCTGCAAAAGGACCGTGCTGAGGTCGTGTCAAAGGTGGTGCCATACATAGCCATTGAGCTCTATCATAGTGACGAGTTGGGAGCTGCAATGTGGAAGGTCATCAAAGCAGCTATCTTCCATGGACGGTTCTTAGCTTTGGAGGAGGCTGCTAAAACAGGTAAACCCGTAGACCTCTCCAAAATTGAGTGCTACCGCCCCGCCGGGCGAATAATGAAGATGCGGGAAATGCATTTGCAACCGCAGAGTACCCCTTCCTCGGCCGAAGCTACCAAAGACCCCATGGCACCTTTGGAAAACCTCCTCTCAAAGAAGCCACGCAAGATCAAGCCTCACACCCTACCAAGAAGACTGTTTCCACCAAGCCTGCCTCAGTTCAACCATCTCCAACTCCATCTCCTCAGAAGCCAGAGTGAAGGCTGCCATGTTGGCAGTGATTTGATTCCAAGGGTAGCATGTACCCTTTTTAAGACAATTTTATGTTACTTTATGATGTGTTTCTGGTTCCTTAAACAATTTAATATTTGTGATGTATGGCCTAGGCCAAAGACAACTTAAATGGGGCTTCGGCTCCATACGCAGGTACAAGGGCATTATCCCTTATTTTGAATGACGCGGTGTGGGGGAGTATCCCTACACACTTAGCTAATTTTTGTCTTGTGAACTTCTCTTACGCCATTTTTCCAACGCTTAAGTTTTACAACCTAAGGTTAAACAACCTCATTGTGTGTAAATTTCAACACCAAGAATATAATGACCAATTTTGATCATTGACAGAGGGTCGCGACCCACTCTATCTCAAATCCTTTAAGTAATATGACTTTGTTTGTTCTTTCACAAGTGCCATAAACTACTAGGAGAGTTAATGTAAATGTTTTAATAGGCTTAAGTAATGAGGCATTTGTTACTAAGACAACTACCAATAATGTTTGCTTTCCCATGAGAAGCTTCTAATTACAAGAATGAAAAAGTAAAAATACTTCTTAAACATAGAACTTTCGGAGGTTCGTACCATTCCATGTCCTATCAATGGGTTCTCCGAGAAGAGTGGCTAGTTTGTAGGCTCTGTTGTCGTAGGCCTCAGCTATCACGTAGGGTTCTTCCCATGTAGGTCCTAGCTTCCCCTGGTATTCTGATTTGCTTGCACTTTTGAGGCGTAGCACGTATTCCCCAGGCTTGAAGGTGGAAGGCCTAACCCTTTTGTTGTAGTAGCCTTCGATCTTATGCTTGTGCATGGCTTCTCAGATGGAGGCTATCTCTCTCCTTTCTTCTAGTAGATCAAGGTTCTCCCCGATCTTTCATCATTTTGGGAGGCGCCATACGCTGCCACACGCCCGTGTGTACACTTAGTCCGAAGGGATGACCGCTTATGTTCTCGTATGTTAGGTCGAAGGGGTTTCACCATTGATTGACTTGGGGTACGCCCTATGAGCCCACAAGACTTGAGGGAGCTCGCCCACCCACCCGTGATGAGTTCGTCCCCAGCCTTTCTCAATCCTTTGACCATATCTCTGCTTGTAACCTCCACCGTCCGCTACCTTGTGGATGGTAGAGGGATGTCCACGCATCGCTTATGTTGAGCCCTTGACGTAAATCATAGAAGACTCCTTCGCAAACCGCTACCATTGGATATGATGATGTGGGCACTGAATCTACACACAATGTGCTCCCACACAAACTTCGACTGTCTCCCCGTAACAGAGGCTAAGGGTTTAGCCTCTACCCACTTAGTAAAGTAATCGATTGCCACCAGGAAGAATTTGACTCCTCCAGGAGCCACATGCATAGGTCCTACGATATAAATTCACCACTTGGAGAAGGGCCATGCGGATGTCACACTTGTCATGTCCTGCTTCGGTAGCTTGGGAACATTTGAATGTATCTGGCAAGCTTCACATTTGAGAATGATTTTTGCCGCGTCCCTATGCATCGAAGGCCAGTAATATCCTAACTTCATTATCTTCGAGACAACTGAACGGGACCCTGCATGGAGGCCGCAGGATCCTTTGTGGACTTCAGCGATGATACTCGTAGCCTGCTTGGGTCCCACGCATCTTAACCAAGGTGATAGAAACGACCTTAAATATAGGGTTTCCCCCATTAGCCGGTATTGTGGGGACTTAACCCGTATTTTCCTTGCTAGTTTGGGATCTTCGGGGAGAAGACCACTTATCAAGTACTCCCTGATGGGAGTCATCCATGTCTCCCCTTCTTCATGAACCACGTCCGTGACTTCCTTGCGAATGATGGACCTTTCAGGTAGGACTTCGACTAGTACTTCTTTGGTGAGATGAGTGAAGGCCATGGAGGCTAGCTTGCTCAGTTCATATGCCTTCTTGTTCTGATTCCTACGAACATGTTGGATGGTGTAGGAATCGAAGCTATCCAGCATCTCCTTTGTTTTTTCCAAGTACTGTTTGATGACGGGCTTCCTTGCTTTATAGGAGCCTGTCACTTGGTTAGCTACCAATTGAGAATCTACGAAAACGGCAAGAGCTTTGACCTCCATATCTTTTGCTAATCGAAGGCCTGCTAATAGGGCTTCGTACTCCGCTTCATTTTTTGTGGCTTCAATCTCAAAACGAATACCATATGTATGCTCCTTCCCGCCGTGGTGACCAAAGATTAGACCTCGCTCTAGAACAATTGGAGCTTGATGTCTGTCCTATATAAAGTTTCTAGTCATCCCGCTGCTTCGATGAGTTTAGCTTTGGGCTCTTCCTTTTCTGTGTCCGGTTCGGAAGGTGTTTCTGCCAAGAAGTCTGCTAGAATTTTCCCTTTAATAGAGTTTCAACCCTTGAACTCTATTTCATGCTCCCCAAGTTCGATAGCCCATTTAGCCACCCTTCTAGACTTTTCAGGCTTCGACAAGATCTATTTGAGTGGCTTGTCGGTTAAGACTGTGATTGGATGGGCTTGGAAGTATCGTCGGAGCCTTCTTGCTGCGTAGATTAGAGCTAGTATTAACTTCTCCAATGTTGGGTAGTTGACCTCTCCCGCAAGACCCTCACGACAAAGTAAATGGGGATTTGTCGCTATCCCGCTCGCCATAAGGACCGCGCTAATGCTCTCCATTGAGGATGCTAAGTACCTGAAGAACACCTCGCCTTTGATTGGGGCTGTAAGTGTTGGAAGGATTTCAATGAACTCCATCATGTTCTGAAAAGCAACTTCTGCATCCTGACTTCACTGAAAAGTCTTCTTGTCGACGAATCCTTTAAGTGTTTTGAAGAACGGTAGGGATCTGTCAGCCCCCTTCGACAAGAATCGAATTAGAGCGGCTAGCTTCCCATTCAAACTTTGCACATCTTTTAAACACTTAGGAGCTTGGAGATCCTTAATTGCCTTGACCTTGGAGGGGTTAGCCTTGATCCCCTGCTTAGTGATCAAATGCCTAGAAATTGCCCCTCTTCGACACCAAAAGAGCACTTTTAGAGTTCAGCTTCATGTTAATTGCCCGAAGCTGGTCAAAGGTTTCTTGCACATCAAGGAGTAGGTCCTCCTCCGTCTTGCTTTTAATAACCATGTCGTCAACGTATTCTTCGAGCTTTCTGCCTATCTGTTTGTTGAAGGCTTTATCTACGAGTCGTTGGTATGTTGCCCCGCGTTCTTCAATCCGGGGGCATCTTTCTCGTAACAAGAGACACCTTTGCTTGTGTAGAAGGTCGCCTTTTCCTCGCCCCTTTGCCATCCGGATCTGATGATACCCTTTATAGGCATCTAGGAAGCACTTTAGTCGGAAGCCCGCCAAGGATTCTACCTTCCAGCCATTTCTGTAGGGTAGCAATCCTTTGGGCATGCTTTGTTAATGTCGAAAGTCAACGCACACGCGCCACCCTCCGCCGCTCCTTTTGACCATTACTAGGTTGGCCACCCAGTGTTTGGTATTTGACTTCCTTAGAATGCCCGCTTGTGTCAGTTCATCAACTTCTTTGCAGTGCCGCAGCCGCTTCTTTCGGGGCTAGGCTCCTTCTTTTCTCGCTTTATTGGCTCAATATGTTTGAATTCATTGAGTTTATGCTCCGCGTCAAGGCCCGTCCATCTATCGCAATGTTCTTGGGACCCCTGTCATATCAGAATATTTCCAAGCAACAATATCAAGGTTAGTCCACAACAGTTCTGTGAGCTTCGCCTTGAAATTCACCGGGAATTGCTTTCCTATTACCACCGTTTGTTCGGTGTAGCTTGGGTTAACTACAACCCGCTCTTCTGCATCTGTACAGCTTAGAATTACTATCGGAGGCTCCTCCGATTCTTCCTTGACCCTCTTGACACCATATACCCCCTTATCCGCCCCATAATTAGAATGAACAGTTCCTACTCTGAAGGGGATTTGGAACTTAATGGCAGCATGTATGGTGGAAACAACAATTCCCATCTTTTGCATAGTTGTTCTCCCTATTATCAAATTATAAGGAGAATCTAACCTGACTATGACGAAGGTGAGCGTTTCCGTGCTGGATAAGGGGCCTTCGCCTATAGTGATTTCCAACGGTACCTCTCCAAGGGGCCATGAGTGTTCACCGGAGAACCCTACTAGAGGTGTTTTTGAGTCTACCCTTCGTGAGCGTATAAATGACTTGAGCTTTAGGAAACAATGCTCATAGATGATCTCGCAGGAGCTTCCACAATCCATATACGCTCGGTTTACTTCCCTATTTGAGACCCGTATCTTGATGACCACGGTCGTCCGAAGGTGTCTCGCCCCAGGATGGAAGGGAATGTTATCTCTCCCACGCCCCAAATCTCCATCCGCTTCTTTCGGTTTCAAGGTTGATCATGCCCGTGCACCATTAGTATCGAGCTTCAGACGGGCTAGCCTCTTTTTGTTTCCTTTCCATTCACCCAGCTTGGGTGTCGAAAACTTGTCTTTTCCCTTCTTGATGCCTTTAACCAGTGTGTGTTAATTTTCCGGACCGCATCTTCAATCCGCTTCTTCACCGCACTGCTTTGTGTCGTGCCCATGGTCTTCTTGAAAGTGGCAATACTTCGACATGTCCCTGTCTTTGCTTCGCGGCCGACATCCGAGGTGGTGGGTCGAAGGACTTCGCGCTTTCTGTAGCCGAATCTCCCTGGGAGATTTGACCAAGTTTGCCAAGAGTCCATGATTCGAGCCTTTGTTATAGGGAGTGAAGCGGTCTCTGTTCTTCTTCTTATTCTTGGATCCTTCCCAGGAAGACCCTTTGGAGAACTTGTCAGAGGCTTCTCTTTGCTCTATCGGTCTCGCTTGTCGCTACTTCTTTAGACTAATCCAAGTGTAAGTCTTCTCCATCAGTGCCTTGTAACTTGTAGGAAGGTCGGTGGACAGGAATTCCACCAAGCTTCGAGTCCGAAGGCCATGTACGAAACCAGAGATTCTTTTATCCTCGTGCAAACCCAGAATTTGCAAAGTTTCATCGGTGTACCTTGTGACGAAGGCCCTTGTGCTTTCGTTGTCCCTTTGCTTGATGGTATGCACGGCTAGATGGATCTTCGTGTACTTCTTCCGTTGGCTAAAGTGTGATCGGAACTTAGCCTTAAGATCGTCTAGACTTACAATGCTCCCCAACTTTTTCCCATTCCACCATATTCTTGCGGAGTCTCGGAGCGTGTATGTGAACATGTGGCATGCTACGGGCATGACCCACTTCTGCATCTTGATAGCGCCTTCGAACAAGTGTAAGAAGTTATCAGGATTGCCTTTCCCATCATAGGTGCCTATGTGAGTGGGCATATTTACACCGTCAGGCAGATGGTAGTCTTCGATCCACTTCACAAAAGGTGTGCAAGCTCCAGAGGCTTCGGCATAGTAAGGGTTATATGGAGGTGGATAAGTAGGTGTAGGGTTATACAGGTTAGGAAATGGTTGTGTGAATGCAGGATAGACTGTAGAAGGTTGATACAAAGGGTTTCCACCCATCGACTGCGTAGGAACGTGTCCATAGGGAATTTGCTGGTAACTCTGGTTGTGGAGAGAACCATTCGGAGGGTAGGTGTTATAGGTTTAAGGTGTAGGTAGGGGTTCATTCCCGGAGGGGGTAACTGATTCATCCCTGAGTATGGAGGAGGTCCTCCAACACTCGAGACGTATGACGGAGGTATCGGAGCCCCCATTCCTTCTCTTCCTAAATGGGCAGCTAGGAGAGGTGGTAGGTTTACCCCTCCGTTTCCTACTGGGTTGCTTCCTCCGTTGGAGTTCTCACTCCTTCTTTCACCTTGTACTCTTTCCCTTCTTCCCGGATCTCCCCGTGACCTTCTTCAAAACCCGCAGTCCTTTCGTTCGGCCTTCTTATGTAAGGAGAACCATTTCGTAGGGCCGAACGCCCCCTGTTAATCGGTCGAGGCCTCTCATCTACCTCAATCTCTTCGTCATATTCCTCACTGGAATATTCCAGTTCCCTTCGCATTTCAGTGTTGCGAACTTGTCTCTTATGAGCCCTCAGTAAGGACTCTAAGGCTTTGAAGTTTGCCTCAACGAAGGCAGGACTAATTTCTAGAATAGGGTTAGCGAAAGTTGAGGCGTGATGTATGGGAGTGGTTTCCAAACGAGATCGTGTAGTGAAGGTGGAGGCTGTTATGGGGGCGAGGTTATCGGTGTTAGTTGTGTTGATAGGTACCAGGGTAGAGAAACCTAGTGGAGGTGTATCATCCCTTCCTGGTTCCATGCCGGAAAGGTAGCGTAATCGGTTAAGGTTTAAAGACTTGGTGATTACGGGACTAATAGTAGCGGGTCCTATTGATGGCGCCACTGATTGTACAATAAATTGCACTACCAGGCTTCGATGATGATCAAAGGTATGAGGAGTGTATGTTCCAGCCAATATTGTCTTTCACCTAAGAATAAGAAATACGAAGATACTACGTTAAGTGATTATGCAGGGGTGGGACCCTGCGAACACCTCCTGCGTGAGAGTAAGTATGAGTTATGGTTGTATAAGTGTGTGTAAGTTAAGAGATGAGTGTTGAATGAGCTTACCATAATCCTTTGCCCGTCCAACCTATTTATAGTGGAAGAAATAGGCTAGGGGCACCTCTCCAAGAATGTCGGAGAACATTGGGGCGTCCCATGTTTGTGGGTAACCGCTAGGGCTTAGTGACCCACGTTCTCAAACTTGGCGGGGAAGCCAGTAAAGAGAAGGAGATCGTGGGTTTGACCAAGTCAGGAGGTTCTCTTATTCGTTGCTCCTTCATCAACCATACCCCGAAGGGCTTAGGGCTTTGAATGGCGAATTCCCCGTAGGTAACCTTCGTATGAACGAATGGTTTGACGCCCACGAATATTCTGGAGACCTAACTTGGGCCTTCGTAAAGAAGGGCTTCGACATGTCTCGAAGGAGTGTCCTTCGAGCTGTTCGGAGGGTACATCATCAACTAGGTTTAAGGTAAAGATGACCAGCTTGCGGATGCCGGGATAAAGTAAATATTGGGCGAGTGGAAAAGCTACCCCATTAAAGCCTTACTATCACGCAGAGGGGTGGATTCATCCGGAAGAATTCCCTGAATGGCCTTGTTCATTTGTTGTATCCGCTACAGCATTGTAAGCTCGTCGCTAAAAGAAATAATAGCGCACGAGGTGAACATTCGAGCCCTTCAAGGAAATATTACAAGCCCCGCAATTCAGCAGGGAATCCTATAAGGAGGGAATAATAGCTCCGCAAGGAAGTAACCTGCCGGGAAATCCTTTAAGAAAAGGATAGCAGACAAGAAGAGGATTCTAGCCCTTCAAGAGAAAGGCACAATATCCATAAACATAGTCTCCACACCGGGAAAGCCAGCGGAAAACTACAACAACCGTAAAGAAACACTTCGCAAGGAAATCCTTCGGAAAGATGTGACAACTTCCACAAAAATGCATTCCGCCATAAAAACCCTTCAAGGACGAAAATTACAACCATTTAAAACAAGACAACCTACCACGGATGATCTCTAAAGCTGACTTCCGCAAGAACAACAAAGCCCACTAAGGGAACTTCTTAAAAAGCATAACTTCGACGAAAAATGATGTCCGTTATCAAAACATTCTTGGAAAGATATGACTTCAGCAGACATAAAACTCGGATAATAACAAAGAGCCGCACACAAGGGGTAAGAGCAACTGGCGGTAGAAGATATGTGCAATGTATTTAGTTTTATCTATTTTGTAATATATTTTGAAAAATGTCAAATAAATAAAAAAGTGAAGATTAGCTACCTTTATCTTTTTATTTTTTCAATAATTTTATTTTGTTAAGTGCATAAGACGCCAAGAAGCACACGATTGGGCACGACCCAAAGAACGTTATTCCCGAATAACAAAAGACAAGTTATCCCGTATAACGAAAAGGTGAACAACAATTACCAAAGTACATAAGAGGTATTGCAAGCCCAGTACTGGGAGAATAACCCAAAAGTATTCAACAAAGACTATTACAAACATGCATAACAGTATGACATTAAGATAATAGCACTGCACAAAGTAGAACAACGTGCAATAAACAAACATAAAAAGAAAGGTTGCACGAAACCATCATAGACATTCAAGAACATAGTTAAAAAAAGATTGGAATATTGTTCAAACATTACAAACATCTAAACATAAAGAAACTAGTTCCGCTCCAAACCAGCTTCGCTCGCTTCGGGTTCAAGCAAAGCGGAAGGGGTCTCGCTAACCCCAGGGTGCGGATTATCTGCAACATTAATCAGAACACCAGTTTCACCAAGATCATAATCGTCGGTGGAAAGGGACCCAGCAGGAACAGTAGGAACAACTGCCAATGGCAAAGAAGTGGCAAAGAAGTGGTAGGAACCATAGCCAACTCACTGCTTGAAAGTACTTCCACACCCATAACATTCCGAGCGGATAAAGGATCAACTAAAGAGTTATAAACATCAGCAACTACATACTGATGAGTAGTAGGGCGCTCCCTAAATTGATCAACCCTTCTCTGAACAACTCCTAAAGAACGGGACAATGAACCAGTGCCAACAATAGCGCTACTCTCCCTATCATAAACAGGAACTACAAGATGTTCAAAGTCAGGCTGTAACTCGGCAATCCCGGGAGCATCCGCATGTGGTCCCTCAACTCAAATAAGATCCATAATTTACGCAATACCAGCATCCTCATTAGACTTAAGAGCGGAAAGCAAGGAAAACTCTACACTAGAAAGGGCCTTCATGGCGGAAAGGTAGTCCATTTCCACAGAAGGATTATGCACGTCAAGATCTGAAAGCTCCTTTTTCTCCTTACCATGAACAATACCTGCCGCCAGGCCAACTTGCATACCTTTCTCAATGGAACGACTGATTGCTGCCGCTAGTACTGTAGAATACTCCGGAGAGTTTAGACACTTGAACACAACAAGCTTCATGCCATAAGTCAACAACCAGCACCGGCTGGATAAAATAGTAAGAAAACGAGGATAAAACTCCTCATCAAGATGCAGTTCCAATTTAGAAAGGTTGGAGGAAACCGAATCGATCTTCTTCATAACAGCAGCTGACTGCATATCTTGAATTTTGCAAAATTCTTCCTCTAAGGCATCAAAGGACGGAATCTGACGCTCGGAACATGAAGCTTCCAAAAAATGTATCTACAAGAACAGAAGAAAAATGAAACAAAGTTAAAAAAACAACAGCAGAGTATGCGGAAAATTAATCGAAAAATGATGCTGAGCACCTGACTCGAAAGATTAGCATTCTGTGATTTAATCACAGTAATTTCAGCCCTCAGGATGGATAGTTCATGATCTTTCTCATTAACGGATGACCGAAGGGCCGCTAGCTCAGTCCGGAGAGAATCTCGTTCCTGCTCAAGGGCAGAATTTTGACCTCTCAAAAAATGAACTTCAGTAGCAGGTGGGGCTTCGGAAGCCCCCACAGAAGGAGCCAACTCCTCAGAAGATACTGCCTTCGCAGCTTCAGCTTTCAGGATTGCAACCTCCTTTTCACTCTCCTTTAGTAAAGTCGACAGACGCCTCCTCTCCATCACATTATATTCCAAGCGCATACACACTTCAACACTAAAGCATACTTGTCGAGCCGTCGCAACATTGAACTCCGTAAAAAGGCGATCATACTCCATTTCACGAATTAAATAAAAGAAGGAAGGAGGAGAAAACTCATCAACCATACCACGACACTCATCAGAATTGTCAAGAATAGAATTTTTGGCCACATCCCACTTCGGAACGTAAACACCAGATGAAGAGCAGGATTCTGTATCAGGAACAGCATAGATATCTCAAATTGAAATATCGCAATCAGAAAAATTACTAATGATAGGACGAACACCACCAGCGGAACGAGAACTATCAGCAAGGGAGGAAGTGCCGTCCACTTTTTCCTTTCCCTTCTCAACAACAGAAAAGACAGTAGTAGCAATGGTATCTGTGATGACCGGAACTGGAGACCTGTCAAAAAATAAACAAAAACAACGGATTAGCAAAGACGGACAAAGCTAAGATACCGCAAAGGAAAAAATGCAAATAACAAACCTAAGAGGAGAACTGTTAAGATGAAGGAAAACAGAAGTAGATTCCGTAGGCGTTCCAGCTTCATGAACAGGAGTAATTGACAACGAAGGAGAAGAAGAGGAATGAGCAGGCAAAGCATTCAAACAAAATTATGGATATTGAGTACTTTGAGCTAACAACCTCTGAATAGTTTCCGAAGACTTACCACCAGTAGAAGACCTACCAGAATCCATATGATCACTCCTTAGCTTCTTAGGAGGATAGATGGGATCAACACAACCTTTTCTTTCCTTTTGACGAGAACCTGAGGCCATATCACAAGTAGATGCCGAAATAGTCCCAAAAGCAACTCTAGACATCAGAAGATCAGCTTCGGCAGCGGAATGGACAGGTTCCGCAACACTCACATTCACAGAATCATCACCCAGATGAGAGACACCGGCTTCAGAAACAACACCCATATTTTCATTAATCCCCAACTCATCACCAGAAGATGGAGGAGCAAGAGGAACAGTTCAGTTCTCAATAAGTTCCAGCAACTGAGGCTCATTTTCATCTTGTGGCCGAGCCCCAATCTTCAACTTCATGGGATCTTTTACTTGGACTAATGAAAGCAAATACATCACTACAAAAAGTAAAGAAAAGAACTACGGTTTAGAATACACATAAACAAGATAACAAGCGAAGAGGCACATACATGGCGTACCCACCCCGATCATTATCATTAAAAAATCGAGGATAAGAATTCGCATCCAAAGTATAATTGCGACTCAACCCAACCAAGCAAAGAAAGGGTTCTGGAAATTTGTGAAATGGAGAAGGATAGGTAACAAGAGAAGCAAAATGCTCAGCATCAAAATCACCATCCCTAGGAGTGGTGTCTCTAGGAACGCTCTTGTCATCATGCCACGGATAAATAACAGGATATGCAAAAGCATCGACCCAAAATAAATGATCATTCCAACTCTTAAGGGAATCAATAGGTTTGGTATAACAAACACCAGCGCTATCAGGCCGCTTACTAAAAGACAACCAGCCATTACTTTTAGAATGAACATAAAAGAACCTAAATAATCCAACTAAGGGTTTAATGCCAAGGGCAAACAAACGATCTCAAAATGAGAAACCTTAGCAGCTCCGATGAAGGAAAGCTGCGATATGTTAATGCGATAGTAATCAAGAATGGCTACGAGGAATACATATATGGGAAGACGGAAATTGGCATATTCAAAAAAGCGGGTATACACACCAATTTTTTCATTCGGCGCCTCTTTAATTGTTAAGAATTGGAAATTCCATGTTAAAGTGTCGGTCACCCCAATTATGGTCTAGCATAAGTTAGCTCATAGACATGTCATTTGTTACGTTATTTAGTAGTTTATTAGTTAGTTTGAAGCATAGATTAGTTTAGTGTAACACCGTGGAGGTAGGACGGGTCTTTACCCACTGTATGCCTGATCCATAGCCCGACAGGAGGGCGTATCATTTGTAACTATAAATACCCCTTCCATCCTTGGAAGGGGTGGTGCTTTCTCATTAATCTAACCTTACTCTTTGTATTGTTTCTATCTCTAGAAAACACCCTCTCCTCTCTTCATCTCTCTAACCATGGCTTACTTGTTTAATCATAATCCTAGACCACCTGAATCATATAAACAACATAAATATACGATCCTACAAATTGTACCAGAGCCTAGGTTTTATTGTTTTGATGATTTGTATGGTTTTTTATGTGGTTCATATATGCGGTTTGTGTAGTCTTGTATGCGGATTGCTATGGTTCATTGATGCGGTTTGGAGTTGTTTTGATGCATGTTGATGTAGTCATGATATTGTTTAATGCTGTTGCTTAATCTGATTTCAACATTGCTGTTGTCATACTTATGGTTACTGGTTGTGCTGTATGATGTGGTCATACATTATCTAAAAAGTCTTATTTTTAAGATTACTGGTTTTATAACGTTATGAATATGTCTGCTGGTTTATTTTGATTGACAATCTGATGTGAAAGCAGCTGTTCGGTTCTCCATGTGTTTGTCATGTTTTTCTGGGTTGCAGTCCTTGAGTTAGTATATGAGCGATTTGTGGTCCTGTTTCTTGAAAGCGATTTCTGTATGCATACATTCATATGAGCGACTTGTGGTCCTGTGTCTTGAAAGCGACTTGTCCTTATGTCAAGAAGCGATTTGTGCATCTATGAAACGGTTTGACTTTTGAGTCATAAGCGATTTGTCATCTATTGGTCAATGCATGATGCGTTTCGTTTAAATATTTGGTCAAATAGTCAAAAGCGACTTGGGTATTCAGATTGAAGCGGTTTGTGTCAAAATGGGGAAGCGATTTGTAAAGAATTTTGGGAGATGCTGTTTTGACAGCGGTTTGTAAAGAAAAAGTAAGCGATTTGAGATGTAATGAATGAAGCGACTTTTCACAGATTAGATGAAGCGACTTGAACCAAAATCAAAATCAACAAATGATTTCTAGGTGATCTAATATGTTGACAGTTTCACAATCATTTGCTATTCACACAAATCTAAACCACAAGACTAAACTACATCAATATTCATCAAACACAACAATTCATATCACATTCTACTCAAACCGATTCATATCCACAAACATCCTCATCTAATTCATCCAACAATCTCATCAAACACTCATCGAAAAGAAAAAGTCAAATAATCTCAGATCTCTTGTGGATTTCCTAACACATCATTAAATTGATGGTCATATCACACAAATCTATCTTCATAGATCCATTACAAGACGCGAGCCTAATAATTAAAATCAATTCGAGATCTCAGTAGGATGTAATAACCATTCACATCATTGATCCAAGTGTGAAGATTTCGCTTCATTTTTAGTGTTCGAATCATAAAAGAAATGATAATAAACAACTTGTGCTTATAACCTTTCGTGATATTCGGATTTTGGACTATCAAGGATAAGAAATCAAATTAACAAGAATCGATCTCAGTTTTTGTTCCGTTTTATGTGAGGTTATTCTAACACGAAGATCTATAAAGATCTAAACACATATGAACATATACCTCATAGATCGATTTAGGAGTTTCACTCCTCTTAAATATCCGAATACATTGAAAGAAGGACAAAACCTTTCATGGCTTCATCCTTTTTCTTTTTCTGTTAGTATGAACAAAGTGAAGAAAGTGAACGATTAACAATCTAAACAATACCATTTAATTTATCTTACCATTCGTCAGGTTGTTTGGTCTCAATAAACTCTAACCATCCCTGTGGCTAAAATGATTCAAGCCAACCCTGTGGCGCTAATGTCCTCGTAACCATCCCTGTGGCTAGACGAGATTATTTTGAGATGGGGGCGTACGTTTTATGTGAGAAGGCAGAGTTAGATGGTGAGTTTTTTAGGGTTTGAAGTTAAGTATGTGTGATGGTGGCTGGTTAAGAGATCGATTAGGGTTAAGCTTTGTGTATTGAGTGTGTCTTTTATACCGTGTATTTAGGGCAATGCTATAGTGGACGGGGTGCTTAAAGGGGCTAAAACATTTGGTTGCTTGGTATAACGAGTGGACATGGGCCGCATGGGTTTAAATTGGGCCGCACATATTGGACTTAATCACGATCTTGGTGTTGAGAATGGGATAAACGGAACTCATTGAATCAGTCTATTCATGGCCATCTCTTGGTATTTACCTTGGCTATTCTTGATGTTTTTTTTTTCTTTCTTTCACGGGATATAACCAACGCACTATCTTAACATGTCACGTGATAGATGGAATTTATTTTATAACATGATGATAAATGCAAGCTTAAGGATTTAATTGATATACCATGAATATATTTTGGTATTTGTAATTTAAATGGATCGGGTATTGGATTTCGTGAGGAGTTGTATCGAATATGGGCTTGAATGTTTACAGGATGTGCCAGTATATGTGATGGTTTGGATGTAATATGATGGACTGATGGGCTTCTCAACATTGGATCGTAAATGCGTGAATTTGAACATATGAGAATTGAAAAAAATGAGATTTGGATAATCTGAGATGTGTTGATTAGATTTGATGATGACACTTTTTGTGATGAGGTTTGATTCCTTGGCTTATACAATGTCACGGAAGACACTATTTCACGGCTTGAACTGATATTTAAACAAGGTTGACTACGGGGTTGTTTGAGTTCGATATTTCTTATTTGAAAGTGAAGTGAGGTTTTTCCGGGGGCGTTTACTTATTTCGTCTTCTTTCTTTCTACCCTTCCGCGAAGATGACTTGTTTGGGCATTTATAGAGTGTGATAAAGACTTGGCTATTTAGTTACTTTTGTGATTATTTCTCACTTAACCCACAACGTAACAATCACTTCGGTGTCCCACGTAGTTGAGGATACGTCAAGAGAATTTGTACATTGGGTACACCGTTTCTTTTTCACAAGGATTAGTACAAGCTTAAGTAACAAATCTGGGGAATTCTTCTTCATGTTCAAGTTTGATATATCGGGTTTACTTCTCCATGTGGTCACTACAATAGCCGTCAGAATACGTGAATGATGTGTTTACCAAAGGGTTTGTTCGATGAGATGTGATCAGCAATTCTCATGGAATATTCTTCGCTACAAAAGGTCAATGATACTTCACAAGTCTAAGCAAAATCTTTCAAGAATCTTCAGCATTAGTCATGATTTTTCAAGATGTTTGCTTATAACAAGAACTTCTCGTGCTAATGGCCGTACACGTTATGATGCTTCTGAAAGTTCGAAACCATCAAGGGGGAGAAACGTGTACTTTGGTGTGTTACGGTCAACCTCAGGGGGAAGTAGTTTATACTACTTGACTTTGTATGGTTTGTGAAGTTGTCTACATATGGGTAAAGAATTGTTGATGATATTAGTGATGATGTAAAATGAACCGTTGATGAACCGCTGCATGTTCCCCTAAAACAGATATTCATCAGAACCAAAGTTGTTATAACACATTCAAACTGACATTGTTTACGGTTTTGTCTTGATTTTGTAAAATCCCGCGAAAGAATCTATTTCTTGATTTAAATCATAGACTTGTAAAATCCCGTGACAATGGAAACATCCTGGTAATTGTAAATTGCATTTCCGGATCTTTCTTATGGTTTATTCTTTGTTTTTTAAAAAATCCCCCGAAAGAAACTATTTCTCGGTTTAAACCATAGAATTGTAAAATCCCGTGATCATAGAACCATCCTGGAGAAAGGAAAGTGTATTTCGGAATCTTATATGATGCTGTTGATATGATTTCTGCTTCAAAGAAGGGATAAAAGGGTGTACTTCATGAATTGGGTGATTGTTTGGATATTCTTCATGGCTGCTTGGTTATTTCAAAGTTTTACGGGGTTATGTGCTTTTAACCATGGTCGGGATGAAAACCATTATCATAGTTCACTTAAAACGTAAAAGGAGGCTAGAGTTGAGCTTTTAAAAAGAAGATGTGACAACGGCGTTAATTCACTATTATTTATTTGAGATTGAAGTGAAATATCACGGGCAAGTGTACTTAGTATCTGAAGGTTTCGGGGATGGTTGGATGAAGATTCTTCATGATCCTTGTTCGAGCTTATTATCAAAAACGAAAACTTGGAAATCTAGTTATTGTTGGGTGACTTTTTCCTTTTCTTTTACCACTTGGGGGAATTGGGCTCTTACCACCACAAAATAACTATCATTTTAAGGAGTTACGTTGTAGTGCTCAGTGTCACATTCAATTGTGGATTTTCAAGAGGTGATGTACGTCTTATACTTGATGGTTGGTTGGATGAAGAGTATAGAGTACTTAGAGATTCAATGGAGGATGAAATCTCGGCACCGCTCTTTGTTACATACGTGCAAGTTTAAGTCACGAGTTCGGGTTGTTTTACTTCAGGGTCAAATTCATCATATTGGGTTTTCTCCATCAGCTGTCACGACAAAGAGCCTACTGAATGATAATGGGGTTGATTATAAGTTTGCCAAGAGTAGATGAAAAGAGAGAGATTATGACGTTTGAACACAACATTTCAAGCCTCGTTCTCTAAAGAAAAGAAAAGTGTACGTTTCAGTGCGCTTTATCTTCTAAAGAAGAGAAATCTTCTTAATGACGTTTGAACACAACAGTTCAAGCCTCGTTCCTCAAAGAAAAGAAAAGTGTATGCTTCAGTGCGCTTTATCTTCTAAAGAAGAGAAATCTTCTTATCAATGACCATTCTCAACAACATGCTTCATACTTTTCCACGCGCTTTCAGTTATCAAGTGAACCGGACTATCGATGATTGTTCTCTTATTCCACTTGCTCGATTACAATGACGATGGCGACATCATTTGCTATCTTTGAGGGGGAGAAGTGTGAATGGAATACATTATGAAGATAATCACTTGTTTAATCAAGAATGGCAACTCTGTATGCAATTCTTGATGGGGAGAAGAAGTGTGAATTTACAGCATGTTGATTGACGTCGGAGTATAAATGGTTATACGGATCCTAACTCATGTAAGAACCGAGCTTCTTCTTATCGGGTCATCTTTACATGGAGTTTCTTCTAAGAGCCATTGGTTGACATCTTCACACAGACCGATGAGTTTAATGACAAAGTGCTTCTAGTTGCGGGGCTTATTTCCTTGATGAACATCTTTCTGTTCTTGTTTGATTGGGAGGGATTTGATTTAATGGGATTTGCTATTTGTAAGTTAATTGGAACGCATTTGGTGAGATGAAGATGTTAACTTTATATTCCCCAAATGGACAATCTAGAAGAAGGTCGAGTCTACAATCGGTTCTACATTCTCTGCTACATGTTAGAAGACTACAGACGAGTTTCATTTAACGATCTAAAGACTTCTTCTTAATCTGGGCACTCATCATAAATATTGTCGGTTTAGGGGAGAGCACTAATTGGGGGAGAGTGAAAAGTCAAGATTCAATCCCTAATTAGATTTGCTCACACTGTTCTTCAGCAAGTTGATTCTCACAAAGACTTCAAACGATCTTCTCAACAGATTTCAAGTATTTGGGCTTATAATGTTTTTCTGATTCTGAAGTATCAAAACCAGCAAAGGGGAAGGACACACGCATCTAAACGCTAGTAAACTTGATGAACTTAATACTTCTAAGTGATTGAAGATATCCTGAGAAGACAAAGGTCATTACCGCAGAGAAACTCAATGTTTATCTCATGGCGTCTAGTGTTATTATTCCAACTACGTGGGGGAAGTGATGTAAGAGAAAGTTTCTGAAGATAAAAGAGGTACACAAGTGTGTGATGATTTCGATGTTATCGCAATCATCAGGGGAGAGAGAATTGTGTACATTGGGGGTGCTCAGCTGTTTCACTTGAGTGCTTAATCAATGATTCAGAGATATAATCACTTATTCCGGAGTTGACATCCGCAGAGATAGTCATCCGCAGAGATAATCAGTGATTCGGTCTGCTACTTCAATGTTATCGGTTATTCTCTCTTTAGGCATTCGGGTACTTCGGGTTCTTGAGCTTCATACACTTTCTTCAGGGGGAGAGAAAAGTATACATCGGGGTTATTCTTTGGCTATCGGACTTAATCTGCTACTTCGATGTTATAAGTTTCTCTATCTTTGGGTATACGTGTATTCGGGTTCGTGAGCTCTAGTCTAAGAGACTGACTGCATCAATTCATCTACTTAGGGGAAGTGGTCTCTTGACAACTTTTTGGTATGGATCGCTTCATACTTCAGTTGAAAAGAAATATGAGAAGATTCATTCAAGCGTGGGATGATACGTTGTTGATCTATTCTGATGATATAACCCCGAACGGAGAATCTCGATTATCGTTCTTAAAAGGAGCAGCGGGATTTATGATAATGGTGTGCTTCGCTGTGCACCTGGCTAAGGCAAGCTTGAAATAGAGCTTCGAATCTGCTCATCTAATGGATTTTCGGTTTGGGGGGAAGCTGCCAAAGTCTCTCTTTCTCAAAGGCTCATGTTCTATCTTATATTCTGGAGCCTCAGAAGCTTTGGTGGTGAAAGTTTAAGAGATGTTGATTTCTATCTTCTGCAACGGGGTTGTTCGATATTCTTATCTCGGTACTCGTATGATCGTCTTCTTAAAATATATCATCTAAACTATCTCTGTAAATATTTATCAAAAGCAAAATATAAAAATATAAAACCAATAAAAATCCATAAAAATCAGAAAATTTGAAAAATACCAAAAAAATATCGTTTTTCAAAGACATGTCTTCTGGTATCGATAACATCTGTGGTCTTAGAAATGTCATTAAATAATGGCACGGGACCATAGATGAAGTTCGAGCAGGAGGTGTAAATATTTTTTTTCCAAAACATGTCTAAAAATATGGCTTGCAGTTACTTCAGACTGTAACCCGTGCTTAAAACCATGGCTTTCTATTATTTCAGATAGCAACCCGTTTTTCAAGAAAGGAAAGTGCTGCGCTAAACCAAAATTTTTCAAATATTTCGTGCACTTATCCTAAAAACTAAACAAGGAAAGCATGTCGTCAAAAAGACTGCTGTTCCTACACAAATGTTTTTCCTTCTAAAATTCTTCAGAAAAATATTTGTTGTTTTTCAAAAATTGTGGTAAATTGTGTTGCTTGTAAATCAATCAGTTTCAGAGTTTTCGTAAAAAATTGAAAACTCAATCAATGACTTCAGTGCATTTAAACTTTTCAGATAATAAGTCATTGATTGAGGAGGAGAATGTTTTCAAATCTATATCATCTAACGAGCTTTTCTAATTATCCTCGTGCTTAACTAAAAATGATATTTGCCTATGTTGAAGGATTAGGAATTTAGGATATGATTGTTAGGATTAGATGATTAGATTTTGATAAACACATTATTTCCATGCTATATATGATCTGATTGATGTGTTAAATTGACTTTTATTAGTCGATTGTTGTTTGGGTGTTGTCGACCACCATATATCTGTTTATGTTGACTAACGTATGCAGATAAGATGGTTATAAGAATGTTCCCGATCCGGATCCCACAATAGAAGATGATTGGATGCCGAAAGGAAAGGGTAACTATATCTTAGGTTGGCAAATGAAGAAACGGAACTTAATTTGACCTCTATGGAGAGTTGGCATGAAAAAAATGCAACGTAAGAGGTCTCACTGCATCAGCAGATGGTTTTCTTCAAGCCTTACAGCAACAACAGAAGCTTCTCAACCACCTAACGTATCTTTGTGCAGGACAAGTAGCGGATGATAACATTTTTAAAACATTCTGAAAATACTGTTTTGAAAATGGAAAAATATTGGTTTTGAAAATAAATTGGACTTAATTTTGGAAATGACCGGACTTCATTTTATTAAAACTTAAGTCACTCAATCATCGACTACGGTCATCGATTGAGGGGGAGAGTGATTTAAAATAAAATATTTTCAAACAATATTTCATCAATCAAGTCCGTTTGTACAAAATAAGTGGTGATCTAAAGATTTAATGTTATGTCATGGTATGATTTTCTTTAAAACCCAAAGATCTTTCAAAATGAAATTTTTTCTGTTCTTGTTTGATTGTGAAATTGTTTTATTTTACTTAAAGATCTCTTAAAACTATCATACCTGACACTAACAATCTTCAATGTCTAAAATTGATCCATTTCAATCATTTTTCAAAATTAAATCAAGCCACGTCTTTCCCCAAAATTTTCTAAATGATTTAAATCAATTGGGATCCAAAATCTCAATTGGTTTAAAATTTTTGATCGGGGGAGAGATTGTGATTTAAATCTCAAATCGGTTTTAAAGGGTGATTATTTCAAAAGCACTCCTTCCTTCATGTGCCAAACGATTTCAAATACATAATGCACATGATTGAGAAGGAGCATTTAACCAAAAACCAGAAGAGTATTTAAACAAGGCCACATATTCTCCCATGTTTTCCAAACCTTATTAAATCACTTGGGATCCAAAATCTCAAAGGGTTTGATATTTTTTATCGGGGGAGAATTTGTGATTTAATATGAAATTTGATAAAAGATTATCGTTTTGATTCAAAGTGCAAGTTCTCTCTAATATATGCTAAACTCTTTCATATATCGATGCACATATTGAGGGGGAGCGAATGGTTTCTATTGGAAATCGTGAAAAGTACTTCAAAAACCTCTTGCCTCTAAGTGATAAAATGATTTCAAATATCCTACGCACATATTGAGGGGGAGAATTTACCAAAGAAATTAAATGGCTTTTTCTACGGAAATTGTGATCAAGAATATATTTCAAAGAACTCTTGCCTCCATGTGCTAAACAATTTCAATATCATATGCACATGTTGAGGGGGAGCATTTCTAAATGATCAAAATAATTAAGGTACAAAATGCTTTGATATTATATCACAAGTACCTTGATTGATTTTCCAAATGATTTTTCAATTGGTTTCGAGAAGGAATGAACAATACCAAAAGACCGACCAATTTACTTTATGCATGGAGTTATAAGGATGGTTAGGTTAGGTTAGGTATTCGTTCCTACGATCCCGCCAGAGCCGAAGGGATCTATCCAGGGACAATCCACTAGATAGTGTAGAGTCCTTAGGTATGATGAAAAAAGGAGAAAAATGAGAATATGGGAATAGTGCCGACTGAGACAGAGCTAGTACTGGAACAAACCCAACAAGGTTCTAGTAATGAAGTCTCGGTAAGCACTGAAGGGGTTGAATGTGAAAAAGGGTGAAAATAAATAGCCCTCCATTAATTCAACCTTAGGGCAGAAACCGGGTTCAATACAATGACGTCATGACCCAGTGACGCACTGCACTAAACTTCCCAAGCTACTCAAGTTCCTCTTAAAATGACTAGTTTCATTCTCACGGGGAACCTACATAATCTATCGACTTTCTCTTAGAGATTGTTGATATTGAAGAAGGAGACCCTCTCCCTAGTCTCCGGCATAGGAAACCAAATGTGCATATTTGAGTCTAGAGCCAAAAGATCATCCACAATATCTCATTAGGACACTAAATTAATGAAGACTTGTTGTTTCACACAATGTAGAAAGTAAGAATATATTAAGAGTCCTACGCATTATCCTTGTGGTATTGCCAGAATATCCGAGTGATATGTAAAGTATTCACGATGAAGATGGAAATCCTTCTAGAGCCAACATCAAACAAGCTCTTGGTGGGTGACATGTGAGATCTTTTCTAAAGATCAAGCTTGTGACAACTGGACAGAAACGATGGGGCGATTCACTCTTGAATCAACCTTGGTCCAGGAAATGAATTGATGAATACTTTTGGAAAAACCGTTCGATGTGCAAATCTTCTTTTCTCTAGCACATCGAATGTGTATTCATATTTCAAACACAAAAAGTATCTCTGATTGAAAAAATACTTTTGGAAAAACCGTTCGATGTGCGAATCTCTCCTTTTCTCTAGCACATCGAATGTGTACTCTTTTCAAATACAAAAAGTATTTCTGATTGAAAATTGATCTTTCTCATAAAACCTTCGTCGTATTGCAAAACTCTTTCTTCTAAGCAATACGCGATTGTTTTCAAATCAATTTTTCATCAATCAGTGAATCTCAATTCGCTGGTTCACTCACTCCGTGTTGTTTTCTTTGAGACGTTCCGGTTTGAGAACAGCTAAAACAGCTGCGAAACCCTGTCAAGGAGATTCTTCGGAATTATACCTGATCACAGGCAGTACTTGTACTGATCAACGGGGAACCGTGGGCCATGTACCTCAATTCAACGAAAGTGATCAAAGACACTTTCGTGTGTTTTATTGCTAACTGTTGTTTGCAAGTACATTTGGACGGTTGCAGCTGATCAGAATTGAGAAGTCAATCCAAAGCCGTATGCTCACAGCATCCACACTTAATTGAAGAAATCATGACTAGTACATATCTACATAACCTGGCTCTGATATTTTTATACTATGCTTCTGCTACGCTGCTGCAAATATCATGAACCAGTAAAGCTTCCGCTACTCTGATGGAAAGATGTCATTATCCTGAAAGTGTGAGCATGTCGGTCCGAAAGTCACAACTTCACATGATGGCAACACAATAAAGGGTGATCCAGAGATTTACTGTGGCTGATGATCTCGAAGAAAGCTCGAAGATCATCAAAGATGTGGATCAGTTAAAGGCCTCCACTGAAAGTACAAAACTATGCGGACTTTGAAGTATCACTGCTAAAGCACAAAGATGGGGAAGTTGAAGAATTAAAGTCTACGAGCTCAGAACTAAAGACAAAGATAGAATGCTAGGATGCAAAATGTATTTCATGGGGTGACCTCCCTTAGGGGGAGATTGTTAGGAATTGGAAATTCCATGTTAAAGTGTCGGTCACCCTAATTATGGTCTAGCATAAGTTAGCTCATAGACATGTCATTTGTTACGTTATTTAGTAGTTTATTAGTTAGTTTGTAGCGTAGATTAGTTTAGTGTAACACCGTGGAGGAAGGACGGGTCTTTACCCACTGTATGCCTGATCCACAGCCCGTCAGGAGGGCGTATCATTTGTAACTATAAATACCCCTTCCATCCTTGGAAGGGGTGGTGCTTTCTCATTAATCTAACCTTACATTTGTATTGTTTCTCTCTTTAGAAAACACCCTATCCTCTCTTCATCTCTCTAACCATAGCTTACTTGTTTAATCATAATCCTAGACCACCCGAATCATCTAAACAACTTAAATATATGATCCTACATGAATGGTTTGGTTAGGGCCAGGCAATTACGGGTGAACAAATTGTGGAATAGAATATTTATCACAAAAGCGATCAAGTGCCCCTTGTGAAAGCTTAGACTTAGCATGTGTAATGGTACCCATAGCGGAAGGAAAAAGGAATTAGACCCTAACGTGGAAAAAATGAAGAACCTAGAGGGCAGGAGCAGTCCAAGAAAGATAGATCGAAAGATGGAAGAAGTATCGCTTACAAGTGAAGAACAGTAAAAGGAAAAATGGAACAAAATAAAATATGAAGGGTATTTATACAAACGGAAGCTGGTCTCCAAAGAAAACCCTAAGGAAGGACACGCGTTAAAAAATAGTCTGATCTAACGATCAAAATTAAAAGACAAAGATAAGGGTAGTCGTAGGACGGATGGCCCACCAGGTCCAATCAACCAGAACATGCAAAGCCCATGACTGTCCATGTTACACGGTACTAATACCAAGAAGGAAAGCGTCACAGAGACGCTTCAAAGGAACGGAAAAGAAACTGATCAGTCAACTTAAGTCTAGTAACATTCACCGTACGCGACAAGTATCCGCACGGAATGAATACACTAGACTGGGGGGGACTTGATGACGTGTAGCACGTATAGGACGCCTACTGGCCTAATTCGTGCTATACACATACTGGGCCCAGGCCCAACAACGAAAACAACTACGAATACTGGACCAACAATAAGCCCAATAACGAGATTGGCTATAGTCCAGACTCAAAGACGCACGCAGGATGCTTAGCGGACCAAACCTCCGGCTGCGGAAGGCATCCTGTGTCGGCATCCGCGATTACCACGGGACCTTGCCCAACAAGGGCCCCACTTCGGCCACTAACTCTTATATGCGAATCGTTAGAAAACCCTAGCGGTAAACCTCGCCTATAAAAGGGGCTCTAATCCCTACATAAGGTACAACTTTCTCTCTCATAATAACACACACAGTCTTATTATCTCTGACAAGAATGCTTACTTACTCTCACGCCGGAGTCTAATCGCGAGGTCCATCCCCACGGTAAGGCTAACTGTTTACTCTTACTTGTGCAGGGATTCATTCAACTACTTGGATTAGTACAAGATTAGCCCACCAACAGCTTGTTAGCCTAGTCCAACAAGCATCTTATACACTCATTATAACCCGTCACACTTTTTGTACTAACAGGGAGATAGGACATTCCATTAATGGAAGATTTAAAGTTCACTTGCTAATTGTGAAATTGTGTAATAATTAAAAAACATGACTTGCCAGATTCAAACCTGAATTTCTCGAGTGAAAGTAAAATATTCAAACCACGAGACTATAATAAATTTTTATTCATTTATTGATATACATATACAAATTTATTCACAACCAAATACATATAATACATATACAACTTTTGTGATTGTTTACATGAGCATTACAAATTTGTTGTTTATTTGAAGTATTTTTAATTGGTTATTCTAATAAGCAACATCAAACACATATTTTTCTGATAGTCTTTAAATCTTACTAATTCAAAAAGCAAAATTGAGATTCAATTCAATTCTTCTCAGAGAAACATTCGTTAAACAACATTTGCGACGGGTACCTATAGTCAAATCCTTAAACAACATTCGTCTTCGAACCCATTGTTTTGCGTGCAGGTTTCATGCTAGTAATTAAGAATTGCTGAAAAAAATTACACCTACTTTTTATAATTAAATATATATATATATATATATATATATATATATATATATATATGCCTAATAGTAACACTGTTTCATTACTCTTCTCATTCAGTCACTCAAACTTTATCTTAACCACAAAAACCATTCAAGTTTTAATAGTGTTTCATTGTTGTGTAAATTTTCAAAAAAATGCATTGTTTTATTGTACTTTGATAATAAACACCCACCATTTGAATTTCACTAATCTCAACTAACTCAATGTACAACTAACTTATGCACACATTAAAAAAAATATTAGTCAAAATAATAACAAAGTTTTAAGAACTGTTCTGCTTTGGTCACTCAAACATAAAAATTACATAAGAATAAAACACTTATGAAACTTGAGTGGTTACACCTCACAAAAAAAAAATATGAATGACTAAATTAGAACACTAATAAACTTCATTACAATTTAATGGTTTTTTTTTTCAAAAAAAAAATGCATAACTTTTAATTTTCACCAATCCAAATTTTTAGTAACCATTGATTGTTCATTAATCTTTGTTCATAAAAAACATAATGTTTTTTATAAAATTTCTTTTCACTAACTTTTTTTCATTCTCAACTTCAGATTTGTTTTCATTTTTCATAGAAGTTTTTAAAGTTTTTTTTTTTTTTTTTTTTTTTTTTTTTTTTACCGAATGAAACAGTTAATGAACAATAGAATGATAAACATGGCATCGATTCTTGATGAACATAAGAGTAAAACAATTAATGAACAACATAATGATGAGCATCGCATCGAAACTTGATGAACATCGCATTAGAAAGTATAATAGGATTTTGTTTCTTAAATGATGAACAACATCTGGTTTACACGAAATTACAAATTTATTATTTATTACGAGATTTATTCGAACATAATCCACATAATTTTTTTTGCTTCGATTCACAAGTCACATGTTATAATATTTTAATTTAAAGTCAACACGTTATTTGGGTAAAGATTTTAAAGACAACTTTCATTTGGATGTCATTATCTAATTTGATAAAATTAAACCAAGAACTTTTATTTTTGCTTTTGATAACCGATTTTTGACCAACCAATTCAAGCAGTAGTTTTGAGAAAAGAAATTGATCAAATAGTGATGAAATGCTAGTTACAAAGCTATTTCCAGCGTTAATGGCTAAACAATGTTGTTATCACATTGATCTTGGTGTTATAGCCATAGTTAGTTCGGCACGCACAATTGTTCATTCGACAGCCGCCCAACCACGAACGAACGGCAACGCCATTTTACACAGTTCGTCCCCAGCCATTCCACCAACTTATCGCTTTTTTTCTTCTTCGAGTGAATGCGTATTTTTAGTACTTTAGTAGGGTGTATTATGGGCTCTACAAAGTGTAATTAGTTTTTTTTGTTGGATGATATTTTAGTTATTAGGAAGAGATGAGGTGGTGCTAAAGTGGTGGACGAATAAACATTGTATTTGCTACTATTTTTATAAAAGGTACTATTATAGGTACCTTGCTTATTATTTACAAACCCCACTCTCTTTTTACCCTACTCTTTATAGTAGAAGACGGTTTTTATCAGTTTCCATTTTGTATTTTTTGTCAATTTATCAGTTTTGACTTATTGAACTTTATATTTTTTGTTTCTTACTTTTCTTTTGTAGTTTTACAATTTAATAAAAAAATTTAAGAAAAAATAAGAAGAAAAAAAAAAGAAAAATGTGAAAGGGAGTATCACTTATTTTTGGAATAGGATACTCTTAAATTGTGAGAATCAACTTGAGTCAAGTTAAGTCATTAGATCAAATCAAATAGTTCAAATTAAAAGTACTAATTTTGATTTAAGCTGTTAGAGTACCTCAAATTTATCCTCTCAACTTCGAGATCCCACCCCCTTATTTTTAGGGTCAAATAACTATCGCTTTCATAAACTGTATTTTACTATTTTTAGTGGGTCTAAACTCTAAAGTATCATATTTTTTTAATGACAAAAAAAGGATAATTACAAATTTCAAGATAGAGTATACAAGTAAGCAAATGACAACTCTTTTGAGTTATATAAACACCTTAAAACCAGATACAAATGTGCTTGAAATGACAATGGCAAGTGAAACAGTTAATTTCCCTGATGATATCAACTCCGGTGATTTTGACCCAGATTTCACCTGGGGTGCTGGAACCTCTTCTTATCAGGTATATGCATTTTATTATTTTTATAAAACAATTGAAACCCACAAGTATTTGCATTCTTGATATTGCATTATGTTTTTGTTTATGCATTTTGGGTAATGGGTATTATTTTAGATAGAATATGGTCAATCAGATTGATTTCTATGGGTTTGATCACATCATTTCAGCATTTTTTAGGGTGTTTGGGATTGCTTGTTTAGAGTTGCTTGTTTTGAGATGCAAAGTAGATAAACAGCCACAAGAAGCAATCCCAAACACCCCTAATCTAATTAGGATCAATTCAGAATAGACATCTGATTTGAAAGTTGATACGCAATCTTCTAATCTAGCCGTATGTGTTTTCAAATTTTGCTGCAGGTTGAAGGTGCAGCATCTGAAGGTGGTAGGGGGCCGTCCGTTTGGGATGTTTTCTGCCTCGACAATCCAGGTTTGTTTGTTCACCTTGAACATAAACAAGGGGAGCGCATATTTTGTAATATCTCACTTAATTAGATTGTTTCCGGGCATAATGAATGAATATTTTCTCTTAATTTATATACTGCAGGACGCATTGTTGGCGGCGATAATGGAAATAATGCTGTTGATGCTTACCATAAAACAAAGGTCAAGCTTTACAAGCAATTATTTTGTAAAACAAAATTAACTCAACTCATCTAGTATTAATAGTTTTTTATCCCTATAAACAGGAAGATGTGCAGACTATGAAGAAAATGGGTCTAAATGCCTATCGATTTTCCCTTTCATGGAGTAGAATATTACCGGGTATAGTTTTAGACATACCTTTTTAAATAATTTGGAAAGAAAAAGAAAAAAAAAAAAAAAAAAGTCAAAAACTGATATGGAAATTAATGTTTAACATGTAGGCGGAAAACTGAAATTGGGCATCAACCAAGAAGGGATCGACTACTACAATAATCTAATCGATGAGCTTCTAGCCAATGGAATTGAGCCATATGTCACTCTGTGGCACTGGGACACACCCAATGTCTTGGAAGGTGAATACATGGGTTTCTTATCTGACGAAATTGTGTAAGTAAAAGTGAAGGACTTGTTTGTGCAGTTACGATTTAAGACTATGTATGTTTCGCACAGTTTGCTACATTTTGGAAACTCACTGGAAATCATTTTTGCCATATACAGAGGTGATTTCGTGAATTATGCGGAATTCTGTTTCTGGGAATTTGGTGATCGGGTAAAGAACTGGACCACACTGAATGAACCCCAAGCTGTTGCTTATAAAGGATATGCCACCGGTGTATTTCCACCTGGCAGAGGAGGTGAGGGCTTGCCCGGTAATCCTGCCACAGAGCCGTATATTGCAGCACACAACCTACTCCTTTCTCATGCATATGCTGTTAAGTTGTACCGCGAAAAATTTCAAGTAATGCATTTAGTCATCATTTCCCTTGTGTATATATAAACTCTTTAATTTAACTAATATTCAATTTTGCAGGGAAGTCAGGGGGGTAAAATTGGGATTACACTAAATACAAAGTTTTTCGAACCTCTTAACTCAGAACTCCAAGATGACATAGATGCAGCTGTGAGAGCCATAGACTTCATTTTTGGATGGTGAGTTCGTCTATTCTTATAGTTGATTATGTCTATGTATTAAACACATATATGGCCATTTATTTGTAGGTTCATGGAGCCGTTGGTTAGTGGTAAATACCCAGACACTATGATTAAGAATGTTACAAATGGCCGTTTACCTAAATTTACAAAAGAGCAATCAAAGTTATTGATCGGATCATATGATTTTCTTGGGCTGAACTACTATGTTACTCAATATGCCACCACTGCACCACCAACCAATGTTGTTTCACACGTCACAGATAGCAAGGTTATTGAGAAACCAGGTATGTTAACGTTCTTGCAAGATTACAAAATAAGTTAGAAACTTAAAGAAATGAAATTTTTGATTTAAGACAATTTATATCAGTAACTCAATTTTATACTAATCAGTTTTCGTTTGGTTTTGTTTCATAGATGATCTTAATGGGATACCTATTGGAATACAAGTAAGATTGTTATGTCAATGTATGTGAGATTGTGTCATCATTCAATTGCTCATTCTCTCTGTTAATGTAGGGTGGCCTCGACTGGCTTTATTCATATCCACCTGGCTTTTACAAACTGCTCGTGTATATAAAAAGTACTTATGGAGACCCGCAAATTTACGTAACTGAAAATGGTACACAAATTTCTTTTCTTGATGTTATCCTTTTTTTCCTGAATAAATTTCGAAGACGCTAACAGTGTTCCTATTTATTTCCTAATAGGATGGGTCGATAAAACAGATAATACAAAAACAGTTGAACAAGCTCGTGTTGATCCTGAGCGGATAGACTATCATCACAAACATCTCCAAAGTCTACTAGATTCCATCAAGCAAGTAGATCCATACAATTATTTAATAACACGTAATGTTTATTTTTTCTTTGGCTAATTTTAAAAATCTTTTACGTATTTGCAGTGATGGTGTGAGAGTCAAGGGATACTTTGTTTGGTCATTAATGGATAATTTTGAATGGGAAGAAGGTTATTCTGCTCGTTTTGGTCTTATTTATATAGATTTTAAGAGTGGGAAATACACGAGGTACCCAAAGAGCTCAGCAATATGGTACAAACATTTTCTAAGGTATAGCAAAAAACTTGAGGCCAAACCGAAGAGGGATATCGTCAACAACCAAACGTTCAAAGCTTCAGAGGAAACAACAAAGTAAGAATCTAAATGAGTAGTGTTATATTGGCTTCAATATACACTCGTGTACTTTGCGATGCTGATTTTTCATTATGAAGACATGCCACTCCAGGCGAGTAGTATACGTTGCCCTTTGTTTGTGCAACTAGTAAAATAGTCTATTGGACATAGTGAAGATAACTCAGTATTGGTTCGCTGTTTTTTCTTGTTTTTTTCAGTTGTTTCCATTGCTGATGCTAATTTGTTTCTGTTTAATATTGGTCCAGATTCCAGTTGGAGAAAAGCTGTGGCTGCTTCGACCTGTTTCTACTTCTACTACCAAGGTTTGATATGCTTTTGTTTCTGCGTCAGCTTAGATATATTTTTTCTGTGTGCGTATATAACTTGCAGACGTCATATATAAATTCAAACAAAATGACATACATCGTTTTTTGTTGTTTGAGTGAGTAGAATCTGATATGTTTGTCTGTTTATTCATCCACTTTTGTTGCCTATTGTGTGTGATTTGATAGCTTTCCTTTGGAAATGACAAAGGTAGGCTGTAGATTGATATTTATGCACATTTTAGTTGCTACACTGCCAAGGTTTAATCTGCTTTGATATTTACTTATGTTACCTTAACTGCTTCTACTCCTGTTTGCTTCTTATGTATCCCATTTGGTTTATATTTTAAGGGACAATGATTTAATAACAGCATCATGTATTTTCACAAATATAACGTTCTATTCAATGTACTTTCTTTGGGTACATTATGAGTCACCGAACTTAACTGAGTTCCTCACTCATAGGGTGGAGTTTATTTTACAAGCTCAACGATTTAGGCTTTAGGGTGTACCAAAAAAGTAGGTTACATGAATTGGTGCAATTATGTTATTATCCCTTTTTAGCTAACTAGTGATGGAGTTATGAGTAAGTAGAAAGATGATGAGGAACATTGTCTTGCTACGTAAAGTTATGGAGTATATATATTAACTTAAAGCTCAATTCTTGATTCCTTTTTTCAGGGTGAGGTCATGGAAGATGATTATAGACAAGCAGATAATGAAGTAACACGATGAACATAAAAATAATGGTTGAAGATCATTGAAGGACATACTAAAGAAATTGGTTTATAAATAAAAGGGTGATATGGGTTTGGATTGTATGTATGTACACTTCCTCCCATTTCCATAGGGTGTTGATACTCACACCATTTTTTTTAATACATACATCACATTTGTGCATTACAATATTGTAGAGTGTGCATTACAATATTGTACAATATGATGTATGTATCAAAAAAGATGATGTGAGTATCAACACCCATTTCCATATGTTTAAGTTCTACTATTCATTGTTGTAAATCTGAATTTTTATAGTTTTCTTTACAATAAATAACGCACTTCAAGTTATATTGCCATGATCATAACTCATCCAATTCAATTGGCCGAGGAAAAAAGAAAGAAATCTTCGTACTTGGACTATATATTGGGGTGTTCGAAAAATTAAATTATCTTTTGCAATTCTTTTGTTGAAACGAGATTTTATGGGTTGCGGCGGGGGCGTTTGTCAATTTTTTTTAGATATTTCAGGAGCTGCCAAATTCTTGTTGTTGTCTATCTTTTTTATCAAGTCTTTTCTTGCTGTATATTTTTTCTTAATTAAATAGTCAGATATTTGTCCGACATTGACTAAATAAACTTTGTTATATATATAAAAAAAAGAATTATATTATAAACTTTTATAAAAAGTTGTACTTATTTAGTCCTTGTAGTTTTAAAAAACCTTAGAATAATTTTGAAAGTATTTGATAGGCTCAGGTCTATTTTAAAAGTTTCTTTTATTTAAAAACTATATATATATTAAACTTCAATAATTTTTATAAAATTATATGTATGTCAAAAGCATATCAATATTGGGCTTGTTTTGTTCGTTATCAAGAGACCTTTTCGTTAGTATTTTTTTATTCAAAAAATTATGATATATCTGTTAGATAAATGATATATAAAGTTTGTTGTATAAAAAAATCGTTAATAGTCAAAAGTTAAGGGTGTATTTTGAATTTTTTTTTTTTTTTTTTTTTTTCCTCCTCTTAATTTCGTTTTGGCCAACTTGGTTTTAGCGTTTTGGGCCATAGATAATAATAATAGGATGTAGGATGAATAAAATATCATAGAATCAATAATATTTTATTACCTAACATTAAAATAATATAGTTTGATGGAGCCTCGTGCTATTATATACTTATATAATTTTAGGATTGACTAATAAGCACACTCAAATAGGCCTAATTATAAAAGAAAATGGGATGTTGGGGTTGTGCTTATAATGGACTAGGGGTGAGCGAACGGACCGGATGGACCGACAAAACCGACCGGACCGAACCGAAACCGACCGGATCGAAGGACTGGCGGTCCGGTTTCGGTCTACCATTTTTGGCAAATCGGTCTCGGTCTGGTCCGGACCACAAACCGAAAATTTAGCCTAGTTGGACCGGACCGATCACATTCGGTCTCGGTCTAGGTTTTTTGCCGGATTCGGTCTCGGTCCGGTCCGATTTTTCTCGGTCCGGTCCGGTTTTCGCCCGATGATCAGCCCTATAATGGACTAGTAGTAGCCCAACAAAGAAATCTTCACCGGCCCATACACAAATAGGATGGACATAAACATGTAGTTGGAACTTGGAAGAATATATAACCTTTCTCATAATCAAGTTCACGTCCAACTAATGGAAAATGCTAAACATTCTTACATTTTCATCCTACAAAATGTTTTACTCACAGAATTTTGTCAAGTGACAAAACTGACGGTTTGGATGCAGAGAGAGAATGAGTGAAAAAAAAACTATATCATATTATTGTATGTGTAGAAGGATTTGTAGGATGAAATTGTAGGATGTTGTAGCAAAGCTCCCACTAATATATGAAATCTTTAAATACGTATGAAGTTCGAAATATAAAATGTTGAGATAGTTCAAAAGTCGATATATATGTTCTCAAGTTATGTATTAAGAGAACACAAGAATAAATGAGAGAAAATTGTGCCAACTTTGTTGTTTTTTTCTTCAAATTTTCTCTCAAACTGAATAAGTTTTTGGGAGAAGGTTATAAATACAATTTTATCTTTTCCTTTCATGCATGAAAACACATAATATGAGTTTATTATCTACTCTAATTTTCTCTCATTCTTTCCTTTCATATTTGAACTTGAAAATTAAACAACACAAAAATCTATACTTATAACACTTTATACAATTATAGCATATATGTCCCCTGATGAAAACCAACTCTTTGCCTATTTTTAAGACTAATACAAAAGATCAATCATGAATCTTAAAAAAATATTCATATTTGCTTTCCGCCTATTAATTCATACTTTATAAGATCAAATAATGAATCTTAAAAAAATATTCATATTTGCTTTCCGCCTATTAATTCATACTTTATAGAGCAAACTGCAAAAAATGTCGTCAAACTTTCTGATTTTTGCGAGAAATGTTTTTCAAAATTTTTTTGCGAAAAATGTCCCTAATGTTTCATGTTTTTGCAAGTTTTGCTCTTGAACCATTACTGTAGTTGCAACTCGTTAGTTTTCTTCGTTAGTAATCACGTGAAATGACTATTTTAGCCTCCTTATCTTCAATAATTTATGTTCCACCCCGTTGGCCTTCTTTCCCCAAATATCTTCATATTCTTCACCCTCTCAACCCAAACAATAATTTCTGTTCCACACACAAAGCATACTGTTGTTCCCGTTTCACAATTAGTAAAATGACAAATCTTAGACTAAAAGTGACACATGACTGAAGTAAATATAAAGAAAATCACAATTAAACAAGATATGAAAACTTAGACACACTGAGATTTTCCAACATTTATATCCTTTATTAATAATGAATCAAAAAGAATATATTACCTAAGTGCTTGCGGAACAACACTTGAAATTGAATGACAAGTATGGTGTAACTCCTCACTAAACTTAGGATAAGTCTAAGCACAACTACTCAGGTACCACTGAACTATCTCAAGGACATAGTTGTATTTGGAGGAGTGAAAGATTGCTGGTGTGTGTAATTCACAGTTAATGCACAAGCTTAAAATCTTTCACTCCATCTCTTATGGCTATTTATACATGTATGGGTTTTAACTATATCCTAAAGAACAAACTGACAGGTTACAGAAGATAAAATACTGATGTATTTTGTCTCTGTTTATAATGGCTATTTAGAGTAAGTGACAAGGCTGCTTTCTTCTTGTCAGTGATGACACTGAGCCTGGTAGTTAGCGATTCAGGGAAAGTTTGAGTTTGGTTGATAAGGAATTCGTCTTATCTGTTCAAACTTATCCCGCCTTGTCCTGCTCATTTTTTAGTCTCTTTAGCCTTCAGTCTTTATCTTCAGTATTGTCTTCAGTGATAGTAGTTGGTGAGGAGTTTTGGGATTCAGTGAGTTATTGTCATCACTCACTGAATCCACCATCTTCTTCTTTACTCAGTCTTCACCCCTTAAGTTCCGCCTTACTGAATGGAGAGACTTCTTTGTCTCTTACTGAGTATCCCGAAGACAGCTCACTGAGTGGCTCTGCGCTCAGTGACTTGTTTGTGTTTAAGGATCTAAACACTTAGGGTATTTTCTATTCAAATCCTAGAATTAAGGGATTTGGGTATTCACTGAACCCAACAGTCTCCCCCTATTTGGATATACAAATAGCCTAAGTGTTAGATCAGTGTCAGTGAGGAAATGGCTTCTTCTTACACTAAATGTACTAATGAACATAATAAGGAACACTGAATTTCAACAAAAGCGTACATCGTTTATTCTTAAGATTACAAAGTTCCTATCACTAGTACAAAAGATGAAAATGATAAAAGTTTCAATGATGTCATTCAAGGTGGATTCCGAGTGCTTCTAGCTTTGGCTTCTTGGAGAGGAGAGTTACTTTGTCAGGATGATCTCTTATCTTGGCATTCAGGTTTGTGCAGAACCTGATGTTTTTAGGAGATTTGATTTGAGATGCCACTGTTAGAAAACTCACCATTGTAGCCACTTCAGCCTGATCAATGTCACTCCATCTTTGGAATGTTGGTTTCCCATAGACATCAATGAAGAAAAGTCCTCTTTCAGGCTTTTCTATGACCATGCAATTCACAAACTTTACCCCTTCAGGCAGCTCCCTGTTACAGTCAAAACCAGGAACCTTTGCTTCAGGCTCAGATTCAACCCTTTTCTTTTTCCTTTGGATGATTGAGGTTGAGATCCTTGAGCCTCAGGAAGAGCTAGCTATATCCCAAGCTGAGCTGGTGCATCCCTTAGTCTTTCATAGTGTTTGCTGAGGGATTTCATCAACTCCTTGACCACCACATTCTTCTTCTTTTCAATAATGGGACCAAGTTCACCAAGCTCAGTGATCCCGAAGTTAGTGAATTTCAAAGGATCATGAACTTCAAAGTCCCTTTTATCATCCCCCCTGTAAACATTCATTGCCAGTGGTATGGATCTGGGGATGATGTAGACATCAGAAATCTTTTCAGGTGCCCTTCTGCTTGTTATGGTCCAGTTGTAGTGATCAATCATTTCCTTTCTTATTTAAGCATTCCTCTTGTTCTTTTCATCCTTTTTCTTTTTAAAGGCAGCCATCTCAGCATCCTGAGCCGCCTTGAACTTTTGGCCTGCCTGTCATTTTTCAAGATTTTTAGGATCAATTCCTAACTTTTCAGCTTCCTCAGACACTACTTTGAACAGGGCTTCTATGCTTTTCCTTTCCTCCTCAGCCTGTTTCTTATGTTTATCTTCCCTTTTAAGGTAGGCACTTAGCTGTTCAGGAGTAAGTAGATACCTAGTGTCACCAATTACATAGGGAATCTTGACAGGTTCAGTTGTGGTCATGATGGCCTTGCCTTTATCCTGAAAGGATGAAGAGGATGATACAAGTGGGGGTGTAGTTGTGACTACTGTTGTTGTTGTTGTTGTTGTTGTTGTTGTTGTTGTTGTTGTTGTCACTGAGGTTGGTGTTCTTGATGGTGGGATGGATGAGATGGGTGTTGCAGATACAAGTTGAGTTGGCTTCCCCTCAGTGTGAGAGGAAGTCCCTTCAGTAGCTCTCTCCCCCTCAACTATTGCCACAGCGTCAGTGAGAGCAAGAGTTGGTTGTGACACTGAGGGAGAAGGAGCAGCTTGACCCTTGAAGGCTTGATAGACTTGTGAGCTTTTCATCCAAATTGGCCTGAGATGATTCTAGTGCTTTCATTCTAGGCCCGAGATTCCAGGCCATAGGAGAAGAAGATTTATCCAGATCCAAAAACCTTGTATCCAATGAGCCCAAGATGGATTGAATAGCCTGCACATAGGAGGTAAGACCCTGAACATTTGCAGTGTTAAGCATGGTGATTAGTTCAGTGAGACTGGAGGAGTAGATCATAGTCAATAATTATGATCTTAATGACAGCGGAAGACTAATTCGGGTGTTACTTGAATGTAGATCATAGTCAATAATTATAGAAAACGACTCGAAAGAGATGTTTTATTAAAATAGTTATCATTCATCGAAAACTCATAGTTTGTTACAAAACGTTGTAAATAGATCAAGTGTTTTTCCCAAAAGAAAGATCATGAGTTTGAAATAAATGACAACTTTTATGTTTTACAGTACCAGATAAGCCTTGCCATGCCCCATTCCGCGCCTTGGTCATAATCTTCACTGATTACCTGAGATAACATGCTTAAAAAAGTCAACAAAAATGTTGAGTGAAATCCATAGGTTTAAAATAGTTGAACACAAGTATAAGATCATGATCATTGTAAACTAACAATATCATAAGAAAAATCACAGATTATTATGCGTTAAGCCCATGAAACCAAAACTCAACTGCATACACCGAATTACCAGTGTACGTAAGTATGCCCCAAAGGAGGTAATAGCCAATTACCTAAAGAAATTCAATATGGTGCGCCCCGGTTATTTCTCTATAACCGAAACAGGGTCATAAATCCCCATAGTACTATTCATGATATCTACGTTCACTCGCGGTGATTAATGGTTCATGATCAGGGGACTTGTAGCTAAATACTTAGGCAGTACCAATAATCAAGAAGATAGAGCATTTATGAAAAACCTTGTGTTCTAGTTTAGAGCATGTATCTCCCTCGCGGGGTTTGCAAAATAAAGTAAAAGCGAGGCTATGAAGTCACCTTGATGAAAATGAACACGCACAAATAGATCAAGCACAATATAGCGGAGGTTCCAAACCGAAACCTAAAAATGATGAGATGGCGAGTCTTAGTAAATGAGCATTTTGGTTCGCGACCAAAATAATAGAGCGTTGAATATTCTTATTCAATAGATCATTGGATTGTCCAATCCAATAGTGTGCGTGCGTGCTTAACGTTTTAAGTTAATTTACGTGCTACATTGCCTTAATTAATGATCATCACTTACGCATAAGTGAAATGTTTTCCCCCGTTGTGATCTTAATAGATTTGTTCAGTATTTTAACGTGTTTAGATTCCCAGCGTGTTTTATCGGATTAAGTATATATAATTATAATCTTATAAATATATATATATATATATATATATATATATATATATATATATATATATATATATATATATATATATATATATATATATATATATATATATATATATATATATATATATATATATATATATATACACGTAATACATTTAACGTTATCCGAAAATAAAATACTCATATGGTGAAAATACTCGTTTTTACGAAGTTATAATGGGTTTATAAGTTTTTCTAAACTTTTCCCGAATTTACACTTTTTACCCTCAAGTTATAAAAAGTATGAGTTTAGTCCCTCTAGTTTGAAAAGTTTACACTTTCTACCCAAAACATATTTTATATCAAAACTTTCAGAAATGACATGTTAAACCCTTGGTAAAACTGATTTTCCATAAACAGCCCTCCTAGTATACTTTATACGCTTTAAAACCTTTATTTCCAAACTTGACACTTTTAGCCCAAAAAGTTTATTAATACTAGTTTGAGTTAATTACATATTCGATCCTTGTGGTTTCCATGTGTGCGCATGCACGTAAAAGTTGCCCCTTATACCTTTTGAAAATAGCATTAATAGTCCTTAGAATTTCATAAAACACTTATTATACGTATAAAATGACCCTTATACTCTTTAAAGGTTACGGTTTTAACCCAAGTACAACAAAATTTGCAAATCAAGTCCGAAATACAGTTTTTATTCACGAAAACTTTGCAAAACGTTCGTAACTTATTTCTAGCTTATACTTAGTGCCTATCAACTTATTATTAACTCATTGGGCCGGGTTGGACTCTCGTTGGACTTAATTGCGCTTATTGGGCTCGGTGTTTGGGGTTTAGGCCCATTATTATTGCGTAAGTTTATACAAGTGTACGAGGGATGAGAAAGTTTTCAAAAGAGTTTTGTAACTCCTTTCCATTAAGATTTCAAGTCGTTTTAAGATTTTGTGTTAGCTAAAGTGTGAGCGAGTGTGTTGTTTTAGGGTGTCACTAGACTTATATAATCGATACGAGGACATTAGGGTGCGTTTTCAAAATTTACGTGTGATATACATATACTAGAGTGACAAATGGTAAAAGAATAAGACAAGTTTTTCAAGAAACTTACAACACTCGAATGTAGTGGAGATGAGAGCACAACGGACTAATGAAAATGATGCCAAACCCTTGTTCTCCTTAATATCACACGATCGAATATTTTCCTTAAGGTATTCCTATTTCTTTTGCTTCCCTTCCTAAAGCTCTCGACCTAAAGTATGAATTTGTAATGTATGGAAGTTTGAATGGGTTGAGGATTTTTGAGTGGGTTGTGAGTTTGTGTGAGTTAATAACTTGTTTATAAGGATAGCATAAGTATGGTCCTTACAATATTTTAAGCATAAACTTTCCTAGGTTTAAAAGAAAGCAAGATGGGGTGAGGTTTGGTCTCGGCATGCTCCATCCTCAGCCGAAATTTAGGCATGCAAATATGAGTGGTCATTTCGAAGGCAAACATGAGAAACATGTTATCCAATGGTCCTAGAAGTCAAAGTATGGTCAAGGTACTTTAGGTTATTTAAATACTTGTTTAGGGTGTCCTAATGGGTGACTTTGTCTCCTTCTTTTTCACCATAGCACGCAACTCATGGGACAACCAAAAAGGAAAGTGTATTGGTCTAGTTGATACATTTTGCTAGGTTGTTTCTTACTTTGGTTCTCGTCCGATTTCAAGGGAAAGAAACACAAAAGTTTCTATCTAACTTTTCTATTTTTGTGGACATGGGCTAGGTGGTGGGTTCGAGTATATGGACTAAGCCCAAGGGAAACAATGAAAGAGTTGGGCTCTTGATGTTCGTGTACTATAGCTAGGGTGATCCGGTTACGTGGCCTAAGGTGATAACGGTGTGGGCTTGATCCGGTTACGTGGCCCATTAATGTGTCGGGTTGAGTTGTGAAGTGGTAAAAATTCCAATAAGTTCCGAGGCCCAATACGAATTTTAATATATTTTTATTATAATTTAATTCGTATTTTTACAAATTTTTACGTATTTTAAGGTTATCAAGATCGTGGGGAATTTTATTCTGATCACAACGGTATATTTATGAACGCTCAAGCTGTGTTGATCATGCATATGCCAAATGATATGCAAATGTGATGTTTAGAAAATTTCATGATAAAATAGATCGTGCTTAATTTCTGATTAAATCTTTAAGTACATTGAAATTTTTCGGGAGCTTACAGCCCTCTTTAACCACATTACAAGCTGCCTTTCAGTAAGAGGTTGAATGTTGTAATATTTTTTCAGATCCTCAGGGCAGGAGGAAGAAGAAGAGTATGAAGATTCAGAAGAGTCATCATCAGACTGAAAGGGTGACTCTTCAGTCTCTTTTGGATCAGGCTAATGCTCTTGTTCTTGTTGTTTAACATCAACGTCCATGTCTTCACCAGAAAAGAAGATCTCTTCCTCACTGTCAGCAACAAGCTCCTCATCAGAAAATAGAATCATTAACTTCAGCAACAGTAAGAAGACCAGTGGGGGTGATGGGTTCCATATCAGCGGGTGGTTTTTGTCCCCCTGAGTCTTTGTCCCCCAGTGACCCCTCAGACACTGATGGGATTTTTCCAGTGTCTTCTCCGGAGTCAGGATTGGTTGTGAGTTCCGTATTGGCGGGTTGTTTCTTTCCCTCCGAGTCTTTGTCCTTCGATGCTCCTTCAAGCACTGGTGGGTGTTGTCACACCCCCAAATTACCTGCTTTGTAGCAAATGAATGAAATTCTCGGGGATGACCTGCCATAGCATCACAGTTACAGTTATATTGAACGACCTAAAGTGTCGTTTTAAAAAACACATCGTTTGATATATATTAAAGCATTCAGAGTTACAAAAGATAGGTCCCAAAAGGTAGTCAACGTTTGCAGAAATAAGTTTGTTACAAACCAAACGATGTTTAAAAGTGCCATAATATACAAGTGAGACGCGTCGTCACCGTGACTCTATGATAAGTTGTAACATATTGGATTTCATAAACACATAAAAGAGATCAAATATGGGGCGTATGAATAAGTTCTAGAGAGAGAAAGTGGAAGCACTATTATAAAAACGGGATTTGGTCACACATGGTCGAAATGGAACGGTACGAAAATTGACAACATTTACTAATTAGTCACACATGAAAATTTTGATTGTTTGACCATTAGAATTGTATCGCCACACAATTGAACATTGTGTGGCTAAAGGTATTTGGTAATTTTGTTTCTGATCATTTAGCCACATATGAATTTGGAACGCGTGACAAATACAAGTAACCTTGATGCGTTAGTCACATGAAGTAATTTTTTGTGTGTCTAAATCATAGAGTCAAGTTTTGTCAGACATTATTTAAGGGTGACTGATATGTTTTGCTAAGTGTTTAGCCACATCTGAAATTGGAACGCTTGACAAATGAGAAGTAAGGTTGAAGCATTAGTCACGATATACATATAAACAGTGACAAATATATGTCACACACTTGAACAGTGTGACCAAATGTCATATATGGTCACACTAAACGTTTTGTCACACATTCGTTAAGTGTAGCCAAAATCCAGTACATATGGTCACGTAAGTTAATATGTGTATTTAAAGTTTAGTTTGTGTTAGCTTGCCAAAAGCTAATCTATATAGTCACATTTACTACTAACACTGTGACCAAATGCCATATATGGTCACACTAAACGTTTTGTCACACATATTATTTAAGTGTAGCCAAAATCCAGTACATATGGTCACGTAACTTAATATGTGGCCATTGGATGATCAATTGTCACACAAAATACACGTTTCTTTACTTTAAACACCATATGGTCACACTTGTTAACACTTTTAGCCACTTTATGGTTAATAGTATGTGACTAAATACCCAAAACAAACATGCTTTGTGTGACTAAATGTTATAAAAGGCCACACAAACATAAATTCATGTGGCCATTGGATGATCAATAGTCACACAAAAACATATTATGTTTTTCATAAACAGAACTAACTACGTATACTAAACAGACTTAACTTTTTATTGGCAGCCTTAACCACTAAAACTAACCTACCAGACTTAACTTTGTACTGGCAGCCTTAACCACTAAACTTTTCTGCTTATAAGCAGACCACAACACAAAATATTTCTTTTTTGGTGCAAAGGTGAACTTTTATTAATTAAGGAAACACTATATGGTCACAATTATGTGAACTTTTAGCCACTTTATGATTAATTGTATGTGACTAAATACCCAAAACAAACATGCTTTGTGTGACTAAATGTTACAAAAGGTCACAAAACATAAAGTTCATGTGGCCATTGGATGATCAATAGTCACACAAAATACACATTTCTTCACTTTAAACATCATATGGTCACACTTATTAACACTTTTGGCCACTTTATGCTTAATTGAATGTGACTAAATACCCAAAAGAAACATGCTTTGTGTGACTAAATGTTAGAAAAGGCCACACAAACATAAAATTCATGTGGCCTATTCCGAAGCGACCAAGGTTCCTCGACGTCGTAGACCAAGTTTCCTAGGCCGACGTAAACGTGCCTCGACGGTTCCTAGGCCAATGTAGAACGACGGAGCCTATTCCGAAACGACCAAGGTTCCTTGACGTCGTAGACCGAGTTTCCTAGGCCGACGTAAACGTGCCCCGACGGTTCCTAGGCCGATGTAGAACGACGGAGCCTATTCCGAAACGACTAGGTTCCTCGACGTCGTAGACCAAGTTTCCTAGGCCGATGTAAACGTGCCCCGACGGTTCCTAGGCCGACGTAGAACGACGGAGTCTATTTCATAACGACTAAGCTTCCTCGTCGTCGTTGACCGAGTTTGCTAGGCCGACGTAAACCTGCCCCAACGGTTTATCATTAACCTTGATATTAGTCACATTGAGTGTTTGTGTGACTAAATTCAAGATGTTATGTATAGTCACATGAAGTATTTATTTAGGTGTCTAAATCATAGAGTCATATCTTGTCACACATTATTTAAGTTAGTCACAATTCGATACATATCACAAATGTGTGACTAAATTATGTTACGAGTAATAAAAAACAACAAGAAAATAAAAAATGATGTTACACCCCAGCGAGAATCGAACCTGCGACCTCCCCTACGGAAGTCAAGTGATTTACCATCTTTCCAGGGTAACATATTCATTAATGTGTGACTAAATTATGTTACGAGTAAACAAAAATAGCAAGAAAATAAAAAAGGATGTTACACCCCAGCGAGAATCGAACCTGCGACCTCCCCTACGGAAGTCAAGTGATTTACCATCTTGCCAGGGGTAACATATTCATTAATGTAATGCATTTCCTTTTTAATATAGAAGTTTAAGCTTCATTTTTTTTGGCTAGTAGCTTAAAGAGTGCTTATAGAAGCTGCTTATTAAATCGTGACTTTTTCTCTCTCTGCTTATTTTCAATTTGTTTCACTTTTAAAATTTTGAATCTAGCAAAACTAAATAAGTTGTAGCTTATTTGGTTTAAAGGGTAAAATATCATAACGGTTTAAACCGTTTTTGTTCATTTTTCTTTCTTGATTTTGACCATTTTTGTACGTCTGGGACCGTTTTTATCTATTGTCTAACGTTTTCCTAAAAAAATGGTATGAAGGCGTACAAAATGTATGAAAGCGAACACAACGTAGCAAAACAAAGAAAAAAAAGAGAAGGACGTATGAAAACGAAAAAATCGTACAAAATAAACGAAAACGTAATAAACATTTCATAACGTTTTAATATGGAGGAAAACGTTAAACAAGGCTTGAAAACATATGAAAACGAGAAAAAATTGCCAAAACGTTCAAAAATGGATGAAATCGGTCGAAAAGGTCGAAATCGGTCGAACACGGTCGCAATCTATCGTAGTCGGTCTAAATCGGTCGAAATCAGTCGAAAATTGTCAAAATAGGTCGAAAACTAGTGAGATCGGTCAAAATCAATTGAATGGTCAAAAGGGGACGAAAAACGTTACAAACGGATGAAAACGTAAAAAAAAAATACAAAACGTATAAAAATGTTGTATAGTATTTGTGTTAGTTTACAAAACCCAATGCACATGACCCATGACCCATGTTAATTACCCATTGTCGACCATCAGTCATGTATTGGTCGATAACATGATAGTATATCCACTACAAGCCAATGCACATGACCCATTACCCATGTTAATTACCCATTGTCAAAAATCATGGATGTGTCGTAACATGACACTCTAAGCAACTATAACCCAATGCATATGACCCATATGATGTCAAATACCCATTAATTAATGTGACCAGTGATAACCTAATGCACATGAACCATGACCCATGTGAATTAGCCATTATCACCGGTCATGTATGGGTTGCACCGGCTTGGTAAGTGTATAGTTATAGTGTGAAGGTTATATGAATTGTATTGGAAGTTATTAAAGGCGGTCATGCATTGGTTCCATTACACTATAAGCCGCTACAACCCAATGCATACGACCCATGACCCATGTCAATTACCCATTGTCGATCACCGGTCATGTATTGGTCGATAATATGACACTATAAGCCACTACCACCCAATGCACACGACCCATTACCCATGTTAATTACTCATTGTCAACAGTCATGAATGTGTCGTAACATGACACACTAAGCAACTATAACCCGATGCATATGACCCATATGATGTCAAATACCCATTAATGAATGTGACTAGTGATAACCTAATGCACATGACCCATGACCCATGTGAATTAGCCATTATCACCTCATGCATGGGTTGCACCAGCTTGGTAGTTGTATAGTTATAATGTGAAGGTTATATGAATTGTATTTGAAGTTATTAAAGGCGGTCATGCATGGGTTGCACCGGCTTGGCAGGTGTATACCGTTTGTCACAGACACTAAGAAGCAAGTATCCAGGGACCTCTCGATCATGTTATCTGGGATCGAGAAAGTTTGAACTCGCCTCGAGCTTGACTCGAAAAGCTCGATTTATTTGTAAAGATGTGTTTTCTTACACAAATTAATATTGAAATATAACCTAAGAATTGAATTTGGTTCGACTTTAGCTCGATAAGCTCGATACATTCATAAATAAGTATTTACACTTAGTACACTTACATACAAAATATATATAAAACATATGCTATATCACTTACAAGCTCGAAAACTCAACAATAACTCGAGTCGAACTTATATAAGGTTGAGCTCAACTCATTAAACATTTCGATTTCATTTTTCCTTTATAATTTGTATGTAAACACCAAAAGTATATAAGTTTTAAATGACATAGACCCGAACCCGAGTTGACCCGGCCCGAATTGACCCGTCTCGAGTTCTAAATAAATGTGTATCTAAATTATGTTTATGGCCACATTATAAGAGTTATGTGACCAATACATTCAATTCCCCAAAATTTCATGAAACCCGCCTAAAATTTCCCCAAAATTTTCATAGTCCCTTCAATTCCCAATGCCCCTAAAATTTACCTAGTTACTACACTTATCCTTTTGATCTTTTCTATCTTTTTCTCATTCTGTCTAATGTCTCCGACTCCATTGCCAATCACAAAACCATTCAAGTATTTGTGATTTGTATTCTCCTCATCCTCTCAAGTCAACAACCACCACTAGCCCGAACCATTCACCATCGTTGCTCCTAATTTCAAGTCCATTGATCAACAAATCTGGTATTTTAACGTGTTATATCTTCAATTCCGTAACCAATTTGAGGCGTTCATTGGTCAATTTTGTGTTTTGGTGATTTTCAAATTTAGGGTTTTTGTAGACCCAAGTGTATATAACCTTGTAACATCAGATCTGCTACAATTGATGCTTATTACATGTCAATTTTATGGATTAAACTCTCATTACATGTTTAATTAGTAGTATTACATGTTTTTGTTACAAGATTTGTGATAGCTTGTTTTGCTAAGGTTCAAGAGTTAAAAATTTCCATAATATTGCTTGCAACCTCAAGGAAAAATGACGAACCTGACTTTGGGGCTGTTCAAGTCCCTTAAGGGTTGTTTCATATGTTCGAGTCACTTAAGGTTTGTTTCATATGTTTGTTTATTGCTCGTATGAAATGAAGTTAATCGAATATGATTAATATATCCTGAAATGTAATGTTTTCTTATATCATTACTATCAAGTAGAAATGGTATCTGTATCATATACCCTAAATTGTAATTAACAAAGTTGTATCAAAAAAATTAGGGGTTATACTTTTTGTATGACAGTTAATATTTTGATAGTGTGGGTTATATGTTACTGTGGCTGTTCAGAGTTTGAGAATCACGTTAGCCATTGCAGTTTTCCTGCCTTTGTTATGTCCATCCTGTTAAGGGTCTTACTGTTATAGTAGAACGATAGGTTGTGATGAAAGTTGGTGGATTTGAATACCATTGCAAGTTAAATACCATTGCATCGTGAGTACCGATTTAGCTCTTCATCTCAAATGCTTTTCGTTTCTGCTACTATGGATACTGATATAGTCATTCCTGTTGTTGTTTTAGTTATGCTCAACCCGGATGCCACACATTCTTCGGTGCCACATGCCAACAACAGCCGCAGGGGCATGATTATGCAGGTTGGAAAGTTACCGTAGAAAACAATGAAAATCAAACAAAGGTATAGTATGTCACTGACTCAATTCTCAGTACTGAACGTCAAACTGCTTAGCCCACTGAATGCGTAATCAAATTTGTGTCCTGTTGATTTGTATATCATTATTACAGATTTCTCATTGCATATCATTAATATACCAAGAGTCATTGTTCTTTATTTGTGTTATAGGAATCTTAATTTAAAAGGGGGTCATGGATCAAAACGCCAAACCGAGTGAGTAAACGAAGTTTAATATTAATATCAGTAGTGTAATTTTGTCGTATCCATATTCTATTGTAACAAGAGTTATTGTTCTTTATTTGTGTTGCAGGAATCTTAATTTGAAAGGGGGTCATGGATCAGTTGCATTCTCTAAAGCTCAGCGCCAAACCGAGTGAGTAAAAATGAAGTGTATATGAGCATTGTAATTTTGTTCATCAGCTCCATTTTTCATGGTGTACAGATGAACTAGTTGGACCTCAAAACCGAGTTATAAAAAAAGCTTTTTAAGTATAGAAAAACTTTCCTCCTTGAAAAATTGCAGGAACCACGATGTGGAAGGGGGTCATGAACTAGATCCACGGCTAACTCGACACCAAACCAAGTGAGTGAACACAAGTATTGAATTACATTAATATACAATGTAGCTCGCATTTGAGGTTGTAAATGTGGTGTTCAGTTATTGAATTACATTAATATACAAGGGCTTTTTTCTAATTACTCTTTCTGAGAAGTTTTTTGTTATTATATGATGAAAGAGTTTTGAACTTGTCGGACCTTAGATAAAAACAATTTAAGTTTTAATGCACAGTTTCTAGTCTAATAATATTAGCAAGTAGATGGATGGAAATAATTCAAGCACAACATTACAACCACGTCTGAAATTAGACTTTGCAAGTCAACTGATAAATTTTTGTTAAATTACTGCTAAGATTATTTGTAATTGTCATCAAACCAGAGTGGGCGAAACACGATGATACACATTATAAGATTTGTAAAAAAAGTGAAATTTACTGATTGACACATAACGTATTTACTATTGCAACTATATTTTAGGCAACTGTGATCTTGTGCATTTGTTTGTGTTATTGATTAATCACATTTTTATGACAGGGTGGATGACCCTGCTAGCGACGTGATTTATCTAGTTAGGATGTTACTAGCAGTCTACATGATAATGTTAGCATACTTGGGTTGGGGACCTACAAGCCAGTCGCCAAGACAAATATACATGATACTTTATTGGGTGTCAATCGGGATGCTTGTATATGCGATAATAGCTGTGCTTGTGGTTTTAAAAATGTACAAGATGGGAGGGACTTGGACATGGTGGGCAACATTCTTCAGATACACCATATCTCTTGCAGCATTGATTGGGTGTTTCGTGCTCCTTGTGTTTGTATCTCACCATTAGTATCGGTAAGTGGTTGTTTTTCATACTTGATGCACATTACAAGATATGTCTTATCCTATTTATGTGATCGAGGGACCTATATGAGGAATAAGATGCATATAAGAGGAATAATACAAATAGGCATATTCATATAAATGGATCATTTGCAGAGATCTGATTAATTAACATCATAAAGTTACACAAAATTAAATATCACATCATACATAGGTTTTATAAGTGTAAGGATTAGAGCATGCCATAATGAAGTCTAATGGTGGTTAGAGATATTTGATATTTGATCTTATATTGACCACATACCATATAAAATATTCAACTGATTAACACTTATTTTTGTAGTTCCTACCGGGAACCACATTTACATGATAGGTGTGGTAGATTACAATACTTAATTAGTTGTGTAGCTTTGTGTGGTAGAAAACTATAATTACAAAATTTGGCTAGATGAAGGTCATGGCTGATAATTGAGAGATGATTAGACTTCTAGTATGGTAAGAAACAACTATGGTTAAAACAGAGTTACATATTGATACATGATCACGCAACCACACATGATTACATGAAATGTTACAATAAGAATGCAAAAGTAGATCATGCAGGAAATAAAGAACACTAGGAAAATATGCGGGTCAGCTGTTCGGTGTGTTATTGACCTAGTCCATGGCTCTAGCGGAACTCAAGAAAGTTTTTTTTTTTTTTTTTTTTAAATACCCTCTTTACTTTGGGTCATAGCAGTTAACCTTCAGTATATATTTATTTTCTCTAGTTAGGTTGAGATGGTGTTGATGCTTACGGTATAAATTTGGAATCATTAGAATAACCAAAAGTTTATTTAACCTACTCTGAGTCTTTGAGTGATGTTCACATAATGTTATCAAGCATGTTATAGTTTCTTTTCATTCATCACATGTTTCATATTTTTCCTTGGTTATTGATTTGACCAAACATCTGCAACTCTTTTGCTATCCAGTAATTGAGATTAAATCGGATGCGAGTCTTGGTGAAGCTGTCCTGTTACTGTCCCAAAATAAAGTTCTTAGTGCACCTGTTGTGGATGTTGACGCGCCAGAGGACGCTAGTTGGATTGATAGATATCTTGGATCAGGTTCGCATATTAGTTTTCTTGAATTTTAGATATTTAATTAAGTTGTCAAATTATTAATATGGGCTATCCAAGGGAAAAAACAGAGTAGGTGTAATCTCACGCTACATGTACAGGCAGAAAAGAATGGCAGCTTGGATGCATTAGAGGGCTCTATGAAACCAGCTGTTGCTGCAGCAACCAGTGGGGTGTCTTCTCCGAGATATAGAAGCTCACTACCTGAGTCGCCGTAGACTGCTGGAATTTTTTTTGAGATATTAACTTCCTCTGATTTCTATAAAAGTACAAAGGTTTTTCTTCTAAATAATTTATATTCGTTTCTTCTCTTCCAGAATTTATCAAAATTCATTTTCCATATTTTGTTTCATTCAAATACTTTTTAATAACTCAAGTTAAATACATCTTGGGATCATTTTGTTGGACTCCATTTCTAGAGTTATAGACATCAAACTCCTTTCTGATCATGCTTTTACTACTCTCAAAGTACAGAATGAAGATCATCCCTGTAGTAGATCCAGGTGAGCAGAAGATAGACAACATCATTACAGTTTGCTGTAATTCATATGTTGGAATAATGTGCCTATCTCCAGTGGTTCAAAAGCTTAGGTTCTAAGAAATTGCGTGGCCTTGGTCTTCCTCTTATGAAATCCGATAAAGTTATCAAGGTACATGGCTCTATACATTAATCTGCTTTTCATGTCTGTATGTGTCGCCATTGTAGTTTCCTTGTTGCCTATTTTTCATTGCGCATCTGACTTGTAACTTTTTGTTTTGCAGGCAGACGAGGATGAACTGGTGTTGCAGGCATTTAGACTAATGAGGGAGAAGAGATTTGGTGGACTGCTCAGAGATTAAGACTGCTCGAAGTTAATACTGTTAGAGTATTAGTTACAACTGTTAGTTATAAGTTAGTACTGTTGGTTCATATAGTTAGTAATGCATATATGATATGTATTAGTTGTTTATGGAAAAGATTATAGATACTTCGGAAAATATTGTATTTGAATTTGTTTTAATATGTATTTAAATTTGTTTTGATATATATTGAATTTTTAAATGTGACTAAAAGATGCATATAGTCACACTTATTAACACTTTTGGTTACTAGAGTTGAGATCAATATAGAACTCATATTTGTCATAGAACAAATGAACCAATCATAACCCTCCATTTTTTATCTAAATTAATACAAAATCATTTTTCACCTTTTTTTTTAAAACAACATATCTTACAAACGGTAAATCTTCAAAATATAAAAAATACACCATCGTGACGAGAATTAAATTATCTTTCTATAGATATGCACTTTTACATATTTTCGACAAACATTTTTTTCAAAAATTCCGTCCGAAAAATCATATATGATTTTTACGAATCATATATGATTTTAAAAAATCATGTATGATTCGATTTTACGAATCATATATGATTCTCAAAAATCATATGTGATTCGTAAAAATCGAATCATATATGATTTTCACAAATCATATATGATTTTTGTTGACCGAAATTTTGAAAAAAAAGTTGTTAAAAATATATAGTAGTGCATATCTATAGAAAGATAATTTAATTCTCGCACGATGATAATTTTTATCGTAGCGATTAACGGTTTGCTAGATATTTAATTTTTTAAAAAAAGGTGAAAGTTTATCATAATAAAAAAATGAATGGCTATTATTGGTTTATTGGATCTATGGTAAATTTTGGTTCTATATTGAACTTTTGCCTTGGTTACTATTTGTTTAATTCGTTGTGTGACTAAATATTACAAAAGGCCACGCAAACATAAAATTCATGTGGCCATTGGATGATCAATAGTCACACAAAAAACACATTTCTTCACTTTAAACACCATACGGTCACACTTATTAATACTTTTAGCCACTTTATGATTAATTGTATGTGACTAAATACCAAAAAAAAACATGCTTTGTGTGACTAAATATTACAAAAGGCCACACAAAAACAAAAGTCATGTGGCCATTTGATGATCAATAGTCACACAAAACACACATTTCTTTACTTTAAACACCATATGGTCACACTTATTAACACTTTTGGCCACTATATGCTTAATTGTATGTGACTAAATACCCAAAACAAACATACTTTGTATGACTAAATGTTACAAGAGGCCACACAAACATAAAATTCATGTGACCATTGGATGAACAATAGTCACACAAAACACACATTTCTTCACTTTAAACGGCATATGGTCACACTTATTAACACTTTTGGCCACTTTATGCTTAATTGTATGTGACTAAATACCCAAAAGAAACATGTTTTGTGTGACTAAATGTTAGAAAAGGCCACACAAACATGAAATTCATGTGGCCATTGGATGATCAATAGTCACACAAAAAACACATTTCTTCACTTTAAACACCATACGGTCACACTTGTTAATACTTTTAGCCACTTTATGATTAATTGTATGTGACTAAATACCAAAAACAAACATGCTTTGTGTGACTAAATATTACAAAAGGCCACACAAAAACAAAAGTCATGTGGCCATTTGATGATCAATAGTCACACAAAACACACATTTCTTTACTTTAAACACCATATGGTCACACTTATTAACACTTTTGGCCACTATATGCTTAATTGTATGAGACTAAATACCCAAAACAAACATGCTTTGTGTGACTAAATGTTACAAAAGGCCACACAAACATAAAATTCATGTGACCATTGGATGTACAATAGTCACACAAAACACACATTTCTTCACTTTAAACGGCATATGGTCACACTTATTAACACTTTTGGCCACTTTATGCTTAATTGTATGTGACTAAATACCAAAAAGAAACATGTTTTGTGTGACTAAATGTTAGAAAAGGCCACACAAACATGAAATTCATGTGGCCATTGGATGATCAATAGTCACACAAAATACACATTTCTTCACTTTAAACACCATATGGTCACACTTATTAACACTTTTAGCCACGTTATGATTAATTGTATGTGACCAAATACTTAAAAGAAACATGATTTGTGTGAATAAATATTAGAAAAGGCCACGCAAACATAAAATTCAAATGGCCATTGGATGAACAATATTCACAGAGAATACACATTTCTTCACTTTAAAAACCATATGGTCACACTTATTAACACTTTTGGCCACTTTATGCTTAATTGTATGTGACTAAATATACAAAAAAATGCTTTGTGTGACTATACAGTGTTTATGGTCACTAATACTGATTAATGCAACAAAATTTGTACCTAATTAGTCACACATGTTAAGGTTTTGGTTACTGTTTTGTAAAAGAGACTAAAAAAAAGTCAAACATGTGACCGTAGGGTACCTACGGTCGCGCGACCTTTAGTCACACACACTCGAAAAATCATGTGTGACTATATGTATATCGTCACACTTTTTGGGTGTAGCCAAATCCACTTTTTGTTCTAGTGAAGAGTTTTGGGAACTTAGTGAGACAAAGAAAAATGAATATTGAAAGCTCCAAGCCTCTACCTTGGGAGGTAGAGGGTATTTATAGTTTCTTACAAGACTCGCCTCCTACGGGCTGTGGATCAGGCATACAGTGGGTAAAGACCCGTCCGTCCTCCACGGTGTTACTTAACTAACTACTTATTAACATAACATGACTACGTCTACGAGCTTTCTAATGAATTCATATACTTGAGGTGACCGACACTTTAACTAATGGATTTTCTAAATCCCAACAATCTCCCCCTAAGGGAGGTCACCTCAAATTACATTGAATACAAAAAGATATTACATTTTGATTGTTCTTGGATTCTTGATTAAGTTCTTTGCTCAAGCCGTAGTCTTTGATTCTTCGAGTTTTGCATGTTTGGTTAATCCAAGTGGAGGTCTTTTAACTGATCCACGTGATGATGAGTTTTGAGCGACTTTGAGATCAACATATACCATGAATCTCTGACTCTTCCTTTGTAGTGTTGACATTATGTGAAGTTGTGACATTGGACTGACATGCTCACATTTTGGATCATGATTTCTTCTCATCAGAGTAGCGGAAGCTTTAGTTGATTCATGATATTTGCAGCGTAGCGAAGCATGGAGTGTAAATATCGAGACGCGTTGATGCACTTATCATGATTTTTTTAGAAATGAATGTGTTGTGTGAGCATGCGGCTATGGATTGACCTCTCAATTCTGATCAGCTACAAACGTTGGGTGTACCTGCATACAATAGTTAGCAATAAAGCGCACGAAAGTGTTTTTGATCACTTTCGTTGAATTGAGGTACCCGGCCCACGGTTCCCCGTTGATCAATACAAGTACCGCCTGTGATCAGGTATAATTCCGAAGAATCTCTTTGACAGGGTTTCACAGCTGCTCTAGCCGTTCTCAAACCGGAGCGTCTCAAAGAAGACAACACGGAGTGAGTGAACCAGCGAATTGAGATTCACTGATTGATGAAAAGTGATTTGAAAAACAATCGTGTACTGCTTAATATAAAGTGTTTTGCAATACAACGAAGGTTTTAAGGAAAATCAATTATCAATTATAAACACCTTTTATTTTGAAATATTGATACACAGTCGATGTGCTAGAGAAAGGAGTTTTAAGCACAACGACCGGTTTTTCAAAGGTATCCGTCAATCCATTTCCTGGACCAAGGTTGATTCAATATTGAATCTCCCCATCGTTTCTATCTAGTTGTCACAAGTTTGATATATTGGATAGATCTCGCATGTTACCCACCAAGAGCTTGTTTGATGTTGGCTCTAGAAGGATTTCCATCTTCATCATGAATATTTTACACATCACTCAGATGTTCTGGCAATACCACAAGGATAATGCGTAGGACTCTTAAGATATAAACTTACTTTCCACATTGTGTGAAACAGCAAGTCTTCATCAATTTTGTGTCCTAATGAGATATTATGGACGATCTCTTGGCTCTAGACTCAATTGTGCACATTTGGTTCCTATGCCGGAGACTAGGGAGTGGGTCTCCTTCTTCAATATCAACAATCTCTAAGAGAAAGTCGATAGATTATGCAGGTACCCAGTGAGAATGAAACAAGCCCTTCTAAAAGGAACTTGAGTAGCTTGGGAAGTTAGGTGCAGTGCGTCACTGGGTCCATGACGTCTTGTCTTCAATACCAGTGTTACCTTAGTAGACACCAGTAGCATATGTATTGAACCCGGTTTCTGCCCTAAGGTTGAATTAATGGAGGGCTATTTCATTTCACCCTTTTCACATTCAGTTCTTTTTCATTCTTCAACCCCTTCAGTGCTTACCGAGACTTCATAACTAGAACCTTGTTGGGTTTGTTCCAGTACTAGCTCTGTCTCAGTCGGCACTCTTCCCATTTCTCACTTTTCTCCTTTTTTCATCATTCATAAGGACTTCTACACTATCTAGTGGATTGTCCCTGGGTAGATCCCTCCGGCTCTGGCAGGATCGTGGGAACGAATACCTAACCTAACCATCCTTATATCTCCATGCATAAAATAAATTTGGTCGGTCTTTTTGGTATTGTTCTTCTGCCATTGAAACCAATTGAAAACCATTTGAATAAAGTATTTTATACCTGAATTGTTTTTGATATTTCAGAAAAAGCTCCCCCTCAACATGTGCATCGTATGTTTGAAATCGTTTTGGCACATGGAGGCAAGAGGACTTGAACATCTCAGATTGAAAATTGAGAATTCACTTCTTTGATCAACATTTTTTAAAAATATCGACATCACTTTTCCGATCAAAATTAGTATTTTAAATACTTTGTTAAAGATATTTTTGGGAAAGGATGTGGTTTTCTAAAAGTTTCTCCCCCTCAATATGTGCATCGAGATTCGAAAGTGTTTTGCACATATTAGGGAAAACCTGCACTTAGAGACAAATCAATCACGTTTCAATCCTTTTTGGTTTGATATAGATGCTCCCCTTAACGTGTGCACGGAAATTTTGAAATCGTTTGGCACATGTAGGGAGGAGAGCTTGTTATAATATTTCTAAACCATTTATCGAATTATCAGTTTATATCTAATTTAAATCACAAATTCTCCCCTGATCACAATTTTCAAATCCATTGAGATTTGTGATCTCTATTGATTTAAATTAATTTTGAAAACTTTGAAGGAGAATTGTGACATGGTTTTGAAAAATATTTTAACTGATAAGGATCGGATTTTAAGACTTTAAACTCCAATATTCAAGCATGCTTAAGTATCTTATGAAAACATAACATTAGCCTAGGTCTTGAACCAATTGTATAAGACATTGCAATTGTTTGACCAATAAGCTTTTTGATTTGATTGAAATCATTATCCCCCTCAATCAATGACACAAGTTGTTGATAGAGAGATAGAGATTTTGACAAATGACAAGTCCAGATGATTTTCAAAAATTGAGTTCGAGTTATTTATCAAAGCTATTTAGTTTTCATTAGATGACAAATATTTTTCAGAAGAATTTATAGAAGGAAAAATATTTGTGAAGGAAACATTTGTCTTTTTGGTGACAAACATTTGTTTTTAGAATCAGAGCATAAAATTTAAAAAGTAAGATAAAGCATGGCTCTGTTCTTTCTTTGAAAATGGGTTATTGCCTGAAATGACAATGAACCACCATTTTTCTCAATCTCATTTTTTTTTGAAAAGGTTTATGTACATTCGAACTTCATCTTAAGACCCGTGTCATTCTTTGAATGACAACTCAAAGTCCGTAGATGTTATCGAAGAAGGAAAAACATGACAAAGTAACAATATTTTTTAAAATATTTCAAGATTTTATAATTTTTATGGATTTTGAAAATTTTATATTTTTCTATTTTCTTTTTGTGGGTTTTATAATTTTGTATTTTGCTTTTTGAATAAATATGTACAAGAAGATAATTTAGTTTAAGATGATGATGAAATGAGTACTGAGATAAGGTTATCGTTCAACACGTTGTTGACGAAAGAAATCAACATCTCTTAAACTTTCACCACCAAAGCATTCGAGGCTTTTAAGAAAATCGTCTGAACATGAGCCTTCTTAAATGTGAATCTTTGGTAGCTTTCCCCCAAACCGAAAATCTTCGAATTAAGACCATTTACCCAGAAGATGAAGTGAAGCAAACAGTCTAATTGTATGAAGCTTAAGAACCCGAAGAAGACGATAACAACGAAGTAACAAGTTAACACGGATCATCTCTGCGTTTATCAAACCCGGAATAAATGATTAAGTCCGATCACATGAACTTGTTGTGCATCCCTGATGTACACGTTACTCTTCGAGTTTGGCGGTTGTCAATTCAGAGGAATAATATATCAACATCTTTAGTTTACCAAGTGCATTCCAGTTATCTTACTTATAACCAATCAGCCCAAGATGTACACTTGTACCCAACAAGAGTAGAGACGATGACATCCAAATAACATGTTGAGTCACTGATCATATCTGCGGATGTCAACTCCAGAATAACTGATTAAGCTCGATCAAGTGAACATGTTGTGCGTTCCTAATTTACACATATCTCTCCCCCATGATGGTTGCGATCTCATCGGAATCATCATAACAATGTGTAAATGAAGCAATAACCGGAAGCACTTTACCATTAAACATATCGAAGATGTCGATAAGCAATTTCATCTCACATCCCAAATATTCTTCTCATATTTCTTCCTACTGAAGGCTGAGTTAACACATACCAAGAGTATCCAGAGACCACTTCCCCCAAATTGGTTGGAATAATACATCCTTCCCTCAAATAGTTGGAATGATACATCCTTCCCCCAAATAGTTGGAATAATAACACCAAACACCACGAATTAAACACTGAGTTTCTCTGCAGTTATGACATTTGTCTTCCCGGAATAACTTCAATTAATCAGAAGTATTAAGTTCATCACGTGTACTCGTTGTGCATTCAGATGAATGTTTCCTTCCCCCTTGCTGGTTTTGATACCTCAGAATCAACAACACATTATTCAAACCAAATATTCTTGAAATAGAGAAGAATAGAATTTGCTCAAATGTATCTTGTGAGAATTAACTGCTACATAAACTCTCTCTGAATATCTTTATCAACCCATATGTAGACAATTTGAAGTGACCACTAATGAAGAAAACTTGATATACCAAACTTGAAACTGAAGTCGAATTCCCTACATTTGTATCTTAAGCTTGCACTTAATGATGGAAGAACGGTGTCGAGAATCTATGCTTCAAGCAAATCTCTAAGTACTCACTACTCAAACAAAGTATGAGACATTAAAACCTCTTGAGATTATCTACATCGTAGGTCTTTAACCATCCATCCCGACTGCTGGTAACTAGATAAACCAAGTCTTCAACTAAAATTCTTAAGCCCGAGCAAGTTATCAAATAAGAACACGCCTTTGTGAAAGTCAACTTCAATCTCAAATAAGTGATAACTGATTAACTCCGAAGTAATCAACTTGTGTCAAATTTCCAACACGTGAATAAACATACAATCGGATGTACATTGACCCACTGAATGAACCGGAACAAATGATTCCTCAACATCAATGCATTCTTCCTAAAGGTATACATGTAGAGACTGATATGGAAGATTCACCGATAATGTCTTCGAGCGGATGAGGTAGTCATTTTCCTTAATGTTCATGTGGTTGATTTATAGCGTGCACAATGAGAGGAAAAATAATCCATGAAGATTTGGAAAAAGAATACCAAAGAGCGGATCATTATTCAATAGTGCAACTACAATATCATGATAGCCATTATCAACGCTTTGTGAAGTAACTGGAGATAAGGTTTCTTGAAAATTCCGAGAAGTACTTCTTAGATGGTGAACCAGTTGAGTCATTAGGAACCGGAGCATGAGCTTCAGAAACTAGATGATCAACATTCGTTGGAGGTTGGAAGTACTCATCAAACATATCTTGAACAACAATGAATCCCAAATAGTAAATCCCAGTTATCCTTAGTGTGTGAAGACATTAGGCGTTGGAGAGTCGTATGACCATAACTCAAGCATCTATCAACATGTAGTATATTCACTCTTCTCCCCCTCAAAAATTGCAAATGAAGTTTGCCATTTTTGATTGATCAAGTGAATAAGAATATATACCAATGAACGGAGATCCACTTGAGGATTGAATGAGCATGAAAAAACATGAAGCTTGATGATGAAGAATGTCGATGAGTGTTAGGATTTGTAAAATCCAGTAGTTAAAGTGTCGGTCACCTCATGTATATGTAATCGTTAGAAAGCTCGTAGTCGTAGTTATTCAATGTTAAGTAGTATTTAGTTTAGTAACACCGTGGAGGACGGACGCGTCTTTACCCACTGTATGCCTGATCCACAGCCCGTCAGGTGGCGTTTTATTGTATGACTATAAATACTCTCTACCTCCCAAGGTAGAGAGTTGGAGCTCATAATAAGATTTTTCTTTCTCTCACTAAAGTTCCCAAACCTCTAACTTTCTCTCTCTAAACTCATCTTATACGCCTACTTTGTTTATGTTATGATGTGTATGTGAAATCCAATATGTTACAAATGGTATCAAGAGCCATGGTTAGATCATATCTTACATATCCTTGGATTTCTAGTGGTTTTTAGATGGTTTTTGAGTTTGAAAAAGTTTAGTGGTTTTTGCATCATTTGGTTCAATTCTAGTGTTAAAGTTTGAATTTTGGGTGTACTTTTGTGTTTAGGATCATTGTATGTGCTTGGGTTTTGGTTTGGTAAGCTTGAATCACTATGGTTGAGCTTGTTTTGGATTGAAAAGTGTGTTTTTAAAGTTTTTCTTGGTAGCGACTTGGCTCTAGGTGTGAATTTATTGGTAGCGACTTGCTTCAGTAAAAAGTAGCGAGTTGTAGTGAGTTTTGGTAGCGAGTTGGTCATAGCGACTTGCCTTTTGAGACAAGCCGACAAACAGTACACTTAGTGGATTCTCCACTACGGGTAGCGACTTGGTGAGGTAGCGACTTGCTTTCAATTTTGATAGCGACTTGTTCGTTAAGTTTCTTAGCGACTTGGTGTTAGCGATTTGGATAGTAGCGAGTTGCTATTTAGCGACTTGACATCTTAGCGACTTGGTGCATAGCGAATTGCTGTCAAAATTCATAGCGATTTGTAACTTAGCGACTTGTCTTCTAATTACTTAGCGACTTGGTGCTTAGCGACTTGGTTAAAGTTTTCTTAGCGACTTGGTTAACTTTTGTTTGTAATACGGTTTTCTCTTGATTTATTAAAATCCCGTGAAAGAATCTATTTCCCGGTTTAATCATAGAGTTATAAAATCCCGTGTAATAAGTTAACATGTCTACCAACGTTTCTACAATCATCTCCACTGTTGCCGAGGATGTTCAAGCAGTTGGTTCAGATACTCGTCCACCCATGCTTGACAGAACCGACTACGACTCTTGGGCTCAAAGAATCGATTGTATCGTCTTGGAAAGGAAAATGGGGTCAACATTCTCAAATCGATTGATGAAGGACCTTATCGAGTTGAGACTACAAGAGACTTAATTGATACAGCTGTAGATGGAACAATGATCTATGGGATAGATAGACCAAAGACATATGATGAGCTCAATGATAAGGAGAAAAAGAGATTCGATCGATATCGGGCTTCTAAGATCATACTTCAAGGTCTTCCAAAGGATATCTACAAGCTTATCAATCACAACACTGAAGCCAAGGCGGTTTGGGATAATGTCAAGATGCTTCTTTCGGTTCGAATTAACTATGGAAGACAGAGAATCACAACTCTATAATGAATTTGAGCACTTCAAGATGAAAGCAGATGAGAGTGTCTATGAGTAGTACGTGAGATTCCACAAGCTTGTTAATGACATGAGGAACATCAGAATGACTATGCCAAACATTTAATTTGAACTCAAAGTTTGTGAACAACATGAATACTGAATGGCACAAGTTTGTCACCTCTGTGAAGCTAACCAAAGGATTGAAGAATACAAACTATGAGCAACTCTATGCCTTCCTTCTTCGGAATGAGAGACATGCTATGTTTGAAAAAAGGATTCTTAATCAGTTCAAAACCAACCATGGAGAGACAAGCTCATCAAATGATTCAACTGCCTTCTACTCAAACATTGGAATTACCACCAAAGCATCTCAAGTTATACCCATGGGTAATGGTAATCACAAACTCATTCCTGGAAACTTCATTAATCAACCGGCTCTCATGATTAGTCAAAACATGAACTCTCTCCCACACACCAACAAAAACCTCAGAACAGCATCAAATCCACACAATCAAGTCACCGAGATGGGAAGGTTATGGTACGGCCGTTCAAGAAAGGCGTATGAACAAGGAAGAGGTGGAGTTGGTAGAGGTTATGGCAAATCGAGAATCGGGGAAGGATTGGAAATCAAGGACAAACAAAGCCAATCAAATGCTACAACTGTGGTGGTGAGGGACACATTGCAAGGAACTGTACATCGCCAAAACGCCCTCAGAATGCAGAGTACTTCAAGGATAAGATGTTGCTTGTGCAAGCTCAGGATAATGGTGCAGCTTTGAATGAAGAGGAGTTGTTGTTTCTTGTCGAGGAAATGCCAAGACATATGATGCAGATGTGGATGAGCAACCAATTTAGGAGATAGGCCACAATCATCAGAATGCCTTTCAAGTCGCTGATTGTGATGTATACGACTCTGACGTTGATGATGAACCTACAACACAAACAATCTTCATGGCTAGCATTTCTCCAATGGTCCCTCCTAAAGTCTCTTCATCACCACAAGCTAGTCCATCCAAAGACAAAATCATTTCTGAGGTACTAAAACTATACGATGAAGTTGATGAGCAAAAGATACATGACGAAGTACAATCAACTGTAATTATTGAGTCAGATATTGAAAATATGGGTAATATCAATATTGTCCCATATGATCAATATGTGAAACAAAGTGAAAGTGAGATTGTACCAAGTGATGTATCTTATGCAGTTAATGATGACTATGCATTTGACGAATACACTGCATGTGCCCCTGATGATTATGTTATCTCTGAACTTAATGCCTAAAAAGAACGTGTTGCTATTTATGAACAACGAGCTAAGTTTGAATTAACCACCCGTGAGAAGGAGATGGATGACCAAATGCGTACAATTATTAGAAAAAGTAATTTTAGAGAAGAAGTGTTAAAACAAGAGTTAAACTCCTTACAAGAAAAGCTTTCTAAAACTGCTAAGCAAAAACAGGAACTTCAAGAAAATGTTAAAATGCTTAAGCAAGAATTCAATGCTAAGGAATCAAAACCTTTGAATGATTTTTCCAATCTAAAAACTTTGAAAAACAAGCTTGAAAATAAGTTGTACGTACAAGGGAATACCATTCAGACTGCTCACTTGATCACTAAGAATAGAGTTTTAAGCGATAAGCATAGCATTCCCCTTGTTGAGGAACTAAATCCAGAGGTCATTAAAAAGGCTAGAGCTGCTAATAAGGTGATCTATGATGGTAATGAGATTCTTAAACCTAGACGGAAACCTAGTTGCGTTGAGTGCACTGAGGAAGATAGAAAATTAGATGATGCATCTAGGGAGAAAATGAATAAGAAGCTAGAAGATCCTGAATGTAAAATGAATAACATAAAGATCAAACCCCATGATTACAAGAAGGAAAACTGGATTTCCTTGAACAAGTTTAAGCCTAAAACGTTGTTAACTCCTGAACAAGTGTTCTAGAAAAAGGATTTAGATAAACAAAAAGCAGAGAATATTGTTGTTACAAAACCTCCCCGTAGGAAAATGCCTGTAGCGACTATGTATCCTCCAAATACACCAATGCATTTAGTTCCTAGAACTATTGCCACTAAGAGCAAGACCTTAATCAGTCAATATGTTATTTTTCAACTATTTGTCGATTTTGAGAAAACTTGTAAGAAAAGGATCACACCCACTGGGATAACTGAAGGGGAAAGGGGTTTTGAGCAAACGAAAGAATGCTATTTAACTGAGGTCATGCCTTTCTTTAAACAACTAAAAGATCATTTTGAGAGTATTAAAAAAGGGATTGATTCAGATATTAAAGGAATGGAAAAGGAATTTGATGCAATGATAGTTGAGGTTAGTAACTATGAGCGAGCATTAAAATATAATGAGATTGAGAGGAAGAACTTGCATACCTTGAATGAGAATCTTATTTCTGAATGTATTGCTCAAGATGTGTTTTACACTGCTACAAATTGTTCCATTAATGCTTCTCAATTTCATGAATTATCTGTTGCTCGGAAAGTCTCCCATGATCGTGTCATTGAGCTTGAAAAACTAACTCTAAACTGCATGATAAGGTTGAACAGGATGATCATGATAATCTGGTAAAACAGTTTTCTAAATTGGAAGTTGAGCATCTTGCTTTGCAATTAAAATATCAACATCTAAAGAAAATGTTAAAACCTCAAATATCAAGACATCCTTGGATGCTCCTGAATTTGATGCGGTTTTTGAAATTAGCAAAGCGTGATGAGCAGATTCGAGCTCATTGTAACACGATCAGAAAGTTGAAAGCCCAAATCTCTCAATTAAAGGGTGAAAAACAATGTGGATCCCAAATGGCTCCTCCTTTAGATTCTCAGTATTCTCAAACTTTTCATCTTCAAAACTTAGTTAATGCCTTACAAAAGGAAAGCGAGAGTTTTCTAGAAGAAAATGAAAAAGTTAAGCGACACTTTAAAGAGTTATATGATTCAATGAAAGTCACTCGTGACCAAAACAACGAAAAAATAACGTCTTTACAAAAGGAAATTGAGAATCTGAGGAGTCAGGAAAATGGGAAACTGCCACTTGTTTTTAATAAGAATGTTGCATCAACGTCATTCTCAGACTGCAAATATACTGTGACTTTTAAATACATTCCTCCTCATCTTAGGAATAATGAACCTGCATTTCATGACTATTGTGCTCACCTTAAGGATAGTATAGAATGTCTCCGTGAGATTGTTGAAGAGGATTTCATTAATAAACCTCTTGATAGAGAAATTAGGTTTGCTTGCATTCAGGACAAACGATCTCAAGAGCTGCTAGAATGTGTAATTGCAACATGTCCTAAATCCTTAGGTGCAAAAGGCAAAGCTGTGATGCCTTGTTCTATGCCTAGTGCCAAGCATATAAACCATTCTATGCCCAGTTTCAAGAAAGTGAACACCAATGTGCCTTCTAGTAGTACGCACCCTTGCACATCTAGTTCAAGAATGCAAAAAGTAGATCAACCAACTAATGTTCCCATAATTCCATCTACAGGAGTAATCGGTGACATAAAAGCAAGCGGGTCAAAGCCTCCAGGCAATACCAAGCAAGATAGGACCTCGCAAGCTAAGAATGTGCATTGGAAGAGAGTAGAAGACCAACCTAGGAACTTTAAGTTTGTGTTGAATAAAACGAATCGTGTTGATTATAGTATTAGCCATAGGCGTCTTGTAATTAATTAAATTCGATACTATTTGCAAATCATGTAATGATGTCTGCTTTGAATTCATTTGCTAATTATGATTATGGTGTGAATGCTTTGTCTAATGCTGTCAAATGCCCAATTAAAATTGTTAATGCTAAAAATCATGCTAAGAAGGCTAAAAGGCAAAGATGAAAGAATGTTAGAAAATAGTGGAAACCACAGGGAAGAACATTTAGTAAGATAGGTTATCAATGGATACCTTTTGGCCATAAGGTTAATCGGTTTTGCCATCAATCGCTAAGACAATGCCCACTAAAAATGGATGCCTATTGGTAGAACTATTCCTTTAAGAAGTGAACATACTTTGAATAGGTCAAATCTGACACAGAACTACATCTATTCCTAATGATTCCATTGCTTCTATTTCTGATATGGGTGTTTCTATTTCTGATGTGGGTGTTCCAATCACTATTACTAACCAAGTGGAACCCATTCTTGCATGGGGATCCCAATTATCCAATTATCCATTCTTGTCGTGTTCAACTGCGATCGTTCAAATCATTCGTGGTACTTGGACTCAGTACATTTCCAAGCATATGACTGGAGACCGGTCGCTGCTCATGAACTTCGTGAGTAAATTCATCGGGACAGTTAGATTCGGGAACGACCATTTTGGAGCAATTATGGGTTATGGTGATTATGTTGTTGGCAAAAGTTTAATCTCCAGGGTATATTATGTGGAAGGTCTTGGTCATAATTTGTTCTCTGTTGGTCAATTCGTGATTCGATCTAGAGGTGGCATTTAAAAAACATACTTGCTTCGTTAGAGAACTTGATGGTGTGGAATTATTAAGAGGTACTCATGGTTCTAACCTATACAACATCTCTATCGAAGACATGATGAAGTCTTCTCCAATCGCTTGTGTCAAAGGCTTCTAAAACAAAGTCATGGTTATAGCATCGTCGTCTCAATCACTTGAAACTTGGCACCATTAATAACCTTTCGAAAGGTTCTTGTCGAGGCTTACCCAGATTAAAATATGAAAAAGATCATCTTTGTTCACTTGCCAATTGGGTAAAAGCACGAAATATGCCCACAAACCAAAACCCACAAATTCAGAAATGGAAGTTCTTCATACCCTTCATATGGATGCATGCGGACCAATGAGATTGTAAACGATAAATGGGAAGAAATACATTCTAGTAGTTGTTGATGACTACTCTCGATTTACTTGGGTAAAGGTTTTGAAGACAAAGGATGAAACTCCAGATGTCATCATCAAACTAATCAAACAGCTTCAGGTTCGACTCAACAAATTGTTCAAACAGACAATGGCACAGAGTTTGTTAACAAAGACTTAATTCAGTATTATGAAAGTGTTGGAATCAGTCATCAAAGAAGTGTTCCACGAACTCCTCAACAGAACGTTGTAGTTGAAAGACGAAATCGAACTCTTGTTGAAGCCGCAAGAACGATGCTAATTTATTCAAAGGTTCCAATGTTTCTATGGGCTGAAGCCATTGCCACTGCTTGCTACACCCAAAATCGTTCCCTTATACACACCTCTCATGGAAAAACTCCATATGAACTTGTTCATAAACGAAAACCTGATCTCTCCTACCTTCGTGTGTTTGGTGCTTTGTGCTATCCAACAAATGACGGTCAAGACTTAGGTAAATTAAGAGCAAAGGCAGATATTGGATTTTTTGTTGGTTATGCACCAAACAAGAAGGGTTACCGAATCTACAACAAGAGAACCGAAATATCATGGAAATAATTCACGTTATGTTCAATGAGTGACGGTCAAATGGCTCGGACAAACCGGTTCGGACCCGCACTCAATTTTCATCAAGTAGTCCTATTGGTTCTACTCTTATTTCTAATCCCTCTCCAACTCCTTATGTACCTCCTTGAGAAGATGATTTAAAGAAATTGTTTGATCCAATGTTTGATGAACACTATGAACCAAATGCTGATGAAATGTCAATTCCATCAACAGAGCTCCTATCCCTATGAATGAAGTCAACCCTTCAGGTCTCAATATCATTAAGTCAAGAAGCAGCTGCTGCTGATCACTCTGTCTCATCAACAAATCATCAATCATCGAGTGTACATCATGGAATTGTTTCGGGCATCAATGATGAAGTTAATCCCTTTGCTACTCCCGAAGATGCTCCATTTGAAAACATATTTGCTCTGAATCATCATCGAACCATCTTCATCGGAGATATCGACTCTGCTACTTGGTTCTACAACAACAACCACATGAACACCTTAGAAAATGGATACATGATCACCCATTAGATAACATCATTGGAAACCCCTCTCGTCCAGTATCCACACGAAAACAACTTGCAACCGATGCCTTATGGTGCTTCTTCAACTCCGTACTCTCTAAGGTCGAACCAAAAGACATTAAAACCGCCATGAATGAAGACGGCTGGTTCAATGCCATGCAAGAAGAAATTCATGAGTTTGATCGACTTGATGTATGGGAATTAGTACCGCTCCAGTTATGCTATGATCATTGCTCAAAAATGGATCTTCAAAGTGAAACTTGATGAGCATGGTGATGTCTTAAAGAACAAGGCTCGATTGGTTGCAAAAGGATACCGTCAAGAAGAAGGTATTGACTTTGAAGAATCATTTGCTCTGTTGCTTTCGTATCGGCTATCGAATCTTCTTGGCTAATGCGCTAGTAAGAACATGGTAGTATATCGGATGGATGTGAAAACAGCCCTTCTTAATGGTGATTTGAAAGAGGTGGTTTACGTCAGCCAGCCAGAGGGGTTTGTGAATCCAAAGCATCCTACTCATGTCTATCGCTTGAAAAAGGCCCTTTACGGTTTGAAGCAAGCTCCTAGAGCATGGTATGATATGTTGTCAAAATTTCTTCTATCTACTAGATTCAGCAAGGGAGCAGTTGATCCGACATTGTTCACCAGAAAGTCAGGCAAACATTTAATTCACGTTAAAATTTATGTTGATGATATTATCTTTGCCTCGACTGACCCCAATGAATGTGATCATTTTTCAAATGAAATGGGTTCCAAATTTCAAATGTCAATGATGGGACAAATGTCATTTTTCTTGGGATTACAAATTTCACAAAGTCCCGGAGGCATTTTTATAAATCAATCTAAATATGCAAATGAGATTTTAAAGAAATTTGGATTTGTTTCATGTGACACTGCTGACACTCCCATGATTGAACGTACTAAGCTGGATGAGGACCACTCAGGGATCATGGTAGATCAAACGAAATATCGTAGTATGATTGGATCCCTGATGTACCTCTAGCGAACCACATCTTGTTCGTTGTGTGCATGTGTGCTAGATATCGAGCTAAGCCTACTAAAAGCACCTTGAAGCGGTTAAACGGGTCTTTCGGTACCTCCAAGGAACCATCAATATGGGACTATGGTACCCGAAGGACACCGGTATGTCACTAACGGCCTATGCGGATGATGATCATGCGGGATGTCAAGATACACGTCGGCGTCGGGAGGTGCTCGATTTTTGGGTGATAAGCTTGTGAGCTGGTCTTCAAAGAAACAAATGAGTACTTCTATTTCCTATACAGAGGCTGAATACATAGTCATGTCATCTTGTTGTGCTCAAATCCTTTGGATGAGATCCCAATTATCTGACTGTGGCTTTGAATTCAACAAAATCCTCTCATCTTGTGATAATAAAAGTGTCATTTCTCTCTCATGCAACAACGTTCAACACTCAAGAGCAAAGCACATCGACATTCGACATCATTTCATCAGGGAGCAAGTGGAAAACGGTGTGGTGGAACTCTATTTTGTGAAGTCAGAATACCAGTTAGCAGACATATTCACCAAATCTCTTCCAAGAGAACGTTTTGAGTTTATTCTTCCACGACTTGGCTTGAAAAGCCTTCAACCAGAAACACTCAAACGTCTTCAGGAGGAAGACGAGGAGTAAAGGTCTTTCTTCATCCATCTTTTGTATATATTTATTCAAAAAGCAAATACAAAAATTTGAAACTTTCAAAAATCCATAAAATTTTGAAAAACTCGAGAAAAATAAATAAATAAATAAATAAAATAAAATAAAATTTTGTCTTTTTGTCATATTTTTTTTTCTCGATTCGATAATATCTACGGTCTTTGTTTTGTCATTCAAAGAATGACACGGGACTTTAGATGTTGTTCGAATGTTTTAAAAATAAATAAATAAATAAAATAAAATAAAATAAAATAAAAATAAAATAAAATTGGGAGAAAGTAAAACAATGGCTTATTGTCATTTCAGGCAGTAACCCGCTTTTCAAAGAAAGAACAGAGCCATGCTTTAACTCATGTTTCAAACCTAATGCTCTGATTCTAAAATCAAATGTTTGTCACTGAAAAATATTTGCAATCTTATGAAAACTAAATTGTTTTGAAAACACTTCGGACTATATTTTTGAAAATCAAAAGAATTTATCAAGTGTCAAAATCTCAATCCATCAATCAACAACTTTCGTCATTGATTGAGTGGAGAATGATTTTTCAAATTAATTCAAAAAAAGTGTTCTTTTCAAACAATTAGCACTTAAAGGAGCAAGGTCGACTCTAAATGTTTTACAATATTTTACACAATTGGTTCAAGACCTTGGCTATTATTATGTTTTCAAAAGATAATCATGCATGTTTAATCAATGGAGTTTAAAGTCTCAAAATCAAATCCTTATCAGTTAAAACGTTTTCAAAATCAATTTAAATCTACAGAGATCACAAATCTCAAATGATTTGATAATTGTGATCGGGGGAGAATTTGTGATTTAAATTGGATTTAAACTGATAATTCGATAAATGGTTTCATAAGTGTTTAGCATGTTTTCCTCCCCGCATGTGACAAATGATTTCAAATTTTCCATGCACATGTTGAGGGGGAGCATCTACTTTAAACCTCAAATTATTGAAAAGTGATTTAATTGTCTCTAAGTGCAGGTTCCCTCTAATATGTGCAAAACTCTTTCAAACTTCGAGGCACATATTGAGGGGGAGCAAAATTTTGAAAACCTCATTCTTCCTCAAAATGTTTTATCTACTCAAATTGATTGGGAAGTGATGATGATCATTTTAGAAAATGTTAATCAAAAGATTGGACCTTTCACTCTTAATCTAACGATTTCAAAGATCTCTTGCCTCCATGTGCTAAACAAATTCTGAATTTTTATGCATATGTTGAGGGGGAGTATTTCTAAAATATCAAAACAATTAAGATACAAAATGCTTTGATTCTATATCACAAGTATCTTGATTGATTTTCAAATGGTTTTTCAATTGGTTTCAAGGCGGAAGAACTATATCAAAAGACCGACCAAATCTACTTTATGCATGGTGATAAAAGGATGATAAGGTTAGGTTGAGGTCCCATGATCCGCCAGAACCGGAGGGATCTACCTAGGGACAATCCACTAGTTAGTGTAGAAGTCCTTAGGTATGATGAAAAAAGGAGAAAAATGAGATATGGGAAGAGTCGGTGAGAGCGAGCTAATCTTGCAATAAACCCAACAAGGATCTAGTTATGAAGTCTCGGTAAGCACTGAAGGAGTTGAAGAATGAAAAAGAATTGAATGTGAAAAAAAGGGTGAAAAGAAATAGCCCTCCATTTATTCAACCTTAGGGCAGAAACCGGGTTCAATTCATATACTACTGGTGGTTACCAAGGTAACATCGGTATTGAAGACAAGACGTCATGGACCCAGTGACGCACTGCACTTCAACTTTCCAAACCACTCAAGTTCCTCTTAAAAGGACTTGTTTCATTCTCACGGGGAACCGACATAATCTATCGACTTTCTCTTAGAGATTGTTGATATTGAAGAAGGAGACCCACTCCCTAGTCTCCGGCATAGGAACCAAATATGCACAATCGAGTCTAGAGCCACGAGATCATCAATAAATCTCATTAGGACACTTTCAATGAAGACTCTCTGTTTCACATAATGTGGAAAGAGAGATTACATCTTATGAGTCCTACGCATTATCCTTGTGGTATTGCCAGAAACATCTGAGGGATATGCAAACATATTCACAATGAAGATGGAAAGCCTTTTGGAGCCAACATCAAACAAGCTCCTGGTAGGTGGCATGTGAGATCTATTCAATAGATCAACCATGTGACAACTGAACAGAAACAATGGGGCGATTCAATCTTTTGAATCAATCTGGTTCGAGGTATGGATTGACGGATACCTTTGTGAAAACCGTCGTTGTGCTCAAAAACTCTTTTCTTTAGCACATCGACCGTGTACTTATTTCTCAAAATAAAAGGTGTTTATGATTGATAATTGATTTTCATTAAAACCTTCGTTGTATTGCAAAAACAATTTCTATTGAGCAATACGCGATTGTTTTTCAAATCTCTTTTCATGAATCGGTGAATCTCATTTCATTTGGTTCACTCACTCCGTGTTGTCTTCTTTGAGATGTTCGGTTTGAGAACGGCTAGAGCAGCGAAACCACATCGAAATTCTTGAATTATACGATCACGCAGCGATACTTGTACTGATCAGAGGGGAACCGTGGGCCGTGTACCTTAATTCAACAAAAGTGATCAAAGACACTCTTATGCACTTTATTGCTAACTGTTTTATGCAGGAACACCGGCGTTTGTAGCCGATCGAAGCGAGGCGGTCAATCCATAGTGGCATGCTCACACAACACATTCATTTACAAAGAAATCATGATTAGTGCATCAATGACTCTGATATTTTCACTCTATGCTTACGCTTCTGGCTGCGCCAATATCATGAATCAACAAAAGCTTCCGCCACTCTGATAAGAAGAAATCATGATCCAGAATGTGAGCATGTCGGTCCAAATGTCACAATATACATAATACCAACACCACAAAGGATGAGTCAGAGATTTAATATGGCTGATGATCTCAAAGCTGGCTCAAATCTCATTATCACGTGGATCAGTAAAAGACCTCCACTCAGATTATCCAAACATGCAAAAATGAAGAATCAAAGTCTACGAGCTACAGAACAAAGAACATGAACAAGAATTCAAGAACTATCTCAATGAAATATCTGTTTGTATTCCATGTAATTTAATGTGTGTTTGAGGTGACCTCCCTTAGGGGGAGATTGTTAGGATTTGGAAAATCCAGTAGTTAAAGTGTCAGTCACCTCAAGTATATGTAATCGTTAGAAAGCTCGTAGTCGTAGTTATTCAATGTTAAGTAGTATTTAGTTTAGTAACACCGTGGAGGACGGACGGGTCTTTACCCACTGTATGCCTGATCCACAGCCTGTCAGGTGGCGTTTTATTGTAAGACTATAAATACTCTCTACCTCCCAAGGTAGAGAGTTGGAGCTCATAATAAGATTTTTCTTTCTCTCACTAAAGTTCCCAAACCTCTAACTTTCTCTCTCTAAACTCATCTTATACGCCTACTTTGTTTATGTTATGATGTGTATGTGAAATCCAACATGTTACAATGAGAATGGTCATAAAAGTGAAGATTTCTCTTCTTCTAAAGATAAAGCGCACTGAGGCATACACTTTTCTTTTCTTTGATGGAACGAGGCCTGAAGTTTTATCTATAGACGCCATAGTGTTGAAGAACGAGGCCTGAACTGATGTGAACAGACGTCATAGTGTTGAAGAACGAGGCCTGAACTGATGTGAACAGAAGTCATAGTGTTGAAGAATGAGGCCTGAACTGATGTGAACAGACGTCATTTTCATTTCCCCTTATCTGTTTAGAGTAGCCTTAATCCAAGTACCAACAGATGATTTGTATGACCTGCATTAGAACACAGAAAAAGGTGGAAATTTGAAAATACTGGATCCCCATGTGAAAATGGGTTCCTTTTGGTTAGCGCAAACAATCTTTGAATCAGCAGAAACCCTAGTTGCTATGGCATTATCACTAGGAGCTAAACTAGTAGAATCATCAGACATAGTTAAAGGGCATCGTGTGCCTAATGGGATTATTCGACCAGTTGGCTTCCAAACCTTAACAGGCACTACTCTAGGCATAGTGGATCTAGTTAAGGAGCAAGGTTTGCCATGCGTGAATATTCGACTGTGGGCTTCCATTGAAATCCTATATTGGTAAAAACCTTACCTGTAGGTTTCCAGGATTGCTTAATCTGTTTCGCTCTCCAAACTTTCTTAACTGGGTTTTGATTCTTAGACATCAGAAATAACACACCGCATTTATCATGATTACCAGAAAATAGACATTCATTAAATGTATTGCAGATAGCATAAGACTTCGAATTAATTTCAGTAAGCTTAGAGCAAATACTAGAACCAACACGATTCTTTTTGTTCAAGTCAAACTTATTGTCTGATGAGTATGTAAATACTCATCATTTTTGGTCAAATCTGAACTGCAAAACATTTAAAAACACTCAGAAATGCATCAAAATACTGAAAATATCTCAAAATTGCGTTTTATATGTTTCAGATGCAAAATGTTTAAAATCAGATGAAAAACGAGCTAAGTTTGCATAATTGGCAGTTTCAGTCCCTCAACTTTCAAATCTTGACAAAATCAGTCCCTGAGCATTTGTTTTGAAATAAAAGTCAACCCAAGTCCTTTCAAAATCAAAATTTATCAAAAATGATCCTTGGGTAAAAAGTTTGAAGAATTTACAAGTTTGGTCCCTCAAGTTTCAGAATTGGCAAAGTCAGCTCTTGATTTATTGGAGAATGACAAGATTGGCCCTTGGAAGACATTTTCAGAATCACATGTTTAGTCCCTGAAAAATCAGATTTTACATGTTTGGTCCCTAAGCTACACCTTGGGTCCATTTCTAATCCTAAGTCCAAATCTAAATTACTACTCCTTGGCCCAAGCCCAAACCCACGGTCCAATAGCTAAAACCCGGTCAACCCTTTCACCCGGTCAACGAGTTAACCACTCCCTCCCATTTTCTTCTTCCCCATTCCCGCCCAAACACAACACTGAAACACAAACATTAAAAAGTCTTCCACCCATCACCTCTCCATATCTTTCCTCCCATCCTTTCCCCTGACAAGTTCTTTCAACCCATTCCCTCTCAATTAACTACCCATTTACCCATCACCTCCCCACCCCCTGCGACAGAGAAAGAAGACAGAAAAGACAAGAGGAAGGAAGACCGTAGCTTTTTTTTAGTATAAATAGATGTTAGAGAAAATGTAAAAGTTTTTGTCTAGAATTTTAGAGTTCTAGTTCCATTTTTATTTTACTGTCATTTACTTTCATTGTACCCTTTAATTTTCAATGCAAATTCAGTTTTAATTCAAGTTTTTAATTTTCTTTATGTTCTTAAATCTGTCTCATTTCAATCCTGTTAGAAAGTTGTTTCATGTTTGTTTAAGCTCATATGAGCTTATGTTAAAGTTTTCAAAGTAGGTCTTTAAGAAATTTTAAACCATCACAGTTTCAAAACTCCTTTTCTGCCCTTAAAAGGGTGTTTGGAACATCCAAGTTTATGGGTCAAATTCCATGTTTTGACCCATGTTTGATGTTAAATTGGTTTTATTCAAGTGTTAATGCAATGTTTTGAAGTTTCGCTTAATTTTCAGTTGGTAAAAATTATTTTGGGAGTAGTTTTTTTATTTGTCCATTTTCACTAAGCTGTCCAACACAGCTTATTCAAGGCTAATCCTCAACTTATTTTTATGCTTTTAATGATTGATTTTGGCTCCTTTAGTTAATCTTTAGTGTAGAGTATAATTTTTTGCTTTTATATGCCCTTTAGTGCTTATTTCCTAGCTAGTTTAAGCTTGCCAAAACTCCACTTTAGCCCCTTTTTGTACTGTTCGCTTTGCACTTAAGCGACCTCTACCACTTTTCATGCTCTTTTAAGCTTATTAATAAGCTCCCCTGAAGCTGCCCAGTAGTTTTTAGGATTGCCTAACATGTGAACTATCTTTGCTTTGCTTAGTTTGGAATTTTGGAAGCTAATTAATAGCTTATTTTTAAGCTACAAAAAGCCCATATGGGCTGTTTTGAATCCAGTTCAGCAGCAGCAGATTAAGCCACGTTTTAGGCCTTATTGGCTTATTAGTTCTGTTTTCGTAGGATCCCCTTAACACCTTTAGGATTGATACATTAGCTTCTAGCTTTTAGTTAACATTTTGATAGTTTGTTTGTAGCTTATTAGAGTAAGTTATAGTTTATTTCGCCTTTAGTAGCCATAATACCAAACGGTCCTTTATGTTCTCTTTCTTTTTTTTTCTCCATATCTGCTGTTGTAATAAGCAGTTTCCATGCTTAATGTGTAGTTTAAAAAAAGTGTTTTCAATTGCTTTAGCTTATTCTTGTTTAGCTTTTTCAATTTTGCAAGAAAGAAAACCAAAAAAATAATAAACAGAAGGCCACAGGATTCGAACATGTGACCTCCTCACCAAACAGCACGCAATACCCAAACGCATTTCCATTTGCTCCAAGGGGTGTTTCATGTTGTAGATTTCTATGTTTAATATTTAAACTAGTTTTCCATATTAAGCTTATCAGCCTTTATGAGCTTTTTAGCAGCTTAATCCCATAAGCCATAGTCTTTTTTATATTTTTCTTAGAATCCTCATTAGCTTAGGTATTTTTATAAAAATTTGCAGATTTTTCCAAATTAGTTTAGTATTTTTAATTAATTAATTAGTTTAAAAATAGTTTTTAATTCGTAATAAATAAAATAAAAGTCGAAAAATTACCCGGCTTTTTCCTAAAATTATTTTTAGTCGTTTAGAATGTAGGAAAATTAGTTTTGTACCCGTAGACTTAAATTGCATATTTTTCATGTACGTTTTTAAATATAGAATTAAAATGACTTCAAAGTCTTTATTAGATTTAATTTCCTTAGTGTAATCAATCATAACCCCTTTCCTGTTCAATATCACTCGATCACGAATTCGTTGTATTACAGTGTTCACACCTCGTTGGGACTTAACGACCCGGGGATACACTAAACTCTCCTGGATAATTGCATTGCGTTCTGAGCTGTCTGACTTTTATGGTTGACCATTCACAAGTGGTTGACTAATAAAAGATAGACCGTTCAGAGCGAACAAATTTTGGCGCCCGGAGGTGTGCTGCGTTACTACGAATTTGAAGCATCAGTGTTGTTGAATATACATCCATTGTATATTTACCATCCTTGTTCATATTTTCTTATTATTATTATATAAAAAACAAACGGTTCCCGAAAACATTTTAAAATCAGTTTTCAACAAACACAAAAAACCCAAAAAGATTTTCTTTCTTATATTTCCAAAATGTTTTTCAAAAATACCAAAGATATTCCTCTTTACCCTCTTACCCTTTTGATTCTTCATTTCTTACCCTCTGGAACCCTTTGATTCTTTCTATGTCTTATCCTCACCTTCTTGGTTGTCAATGGTGTGGTGACCCTCATAATGATGATAATTGTCTCAGTTTTAGCATGGTAGAATCAGGAGATGGGTCTGTCTATAACCAAGCTCCCTATCCTTACCATGACACATCGATTCATTCTACCACCACCACATCATGAGATCTTGACATATCTGTGTGAGTTTTGTGGAGGTCCTCACCAAGGATTTGAGTGTCAGACCAGAGACACGTTTTTCTATGAACAAATCTCTGATAACACTCTGAACTTTGGAAATGATCAATATCCATGTTATTCACCAAATCAGTCACAACAATCATTTTGTTGTGAGAACTGTGGAGGTTCCCATTTCAGCTCTGATTGTCAAACAGGGGATCCATTTCCTTGTAACAATTACGACTATCCATATCACAACCAACCTCCACAGTGCCAAATGACTCAAACTCCTCAGCAAACCCAACAAGACACTTATCTAGAGCTTCTGGAGTTAGTGAAAAGAACTGAGGAATTGAGTAAAACAACATTTCAAAATGCTCCCAGTTTTTCTTGTGTATATTGTGGGGGTCCTCATGATGATTATCAATGTCAACCTTCCGGTTTTGACAAATCTCCACTCCCACAATGTCCCGTCATTCAAAATTCACATGAGAAATCCATGGAAGAATTGCTAGCTGAAGAAGCGGTGCTAAAATAAATTCCCAAATTGCGTTTGAAAAATCTATTAGGGAATCAATTGCAAAAGCGACCATATCTAGCTCTCAATTCGTTTTATTCCTGATGACAGTGATGATGAGGATACACTTGATATCCTTCAATTCTATAAAGATTCATCAAGTTCATCAGTTGATATCCCGGCAGTTGAGATTCATTCTCAAACAACTGCTATCACACCCGAAGCTCCCACTCACTCTCTAAACATGGGGGATGAGCATCTTGACACTGTTCACGAAAGGAATCGGACGAATACATAAAGTCTAGTGTTGAGAACCTTGTCCCAATCCCGAGAGAGTCACAGGAACTTCGAGCATATGTGTGATTCTTTTCCCCCTCTTGAGTATTCTCTAGATCATTTTGAAACTTTCTCCGATTTTAGCGACGATTGTGCTTCTTATGGAAACATCAAGTATGTTGAGGCATCACTCCCACAGTCTGATCCTCTTCTTGAGGAGTTCACCGATGAACTCGCTCACATCAATCCACTTTCATCGGAAAGTGATGATGATCTCTTTGATTTCGAAGCCGACCTAGGAGAAATTGAAAGTCTCCTTTATAATGATCGTTCACTCACTTCTCACCCTAACAGTCCAATAGAGAATGTTGATCACTTTGTTCCCGAAACATTCAAAGCTACTTTCACCAATCCTCTATTTGAATTGAATCTGAATTCACTTTGATTTCTAACAATCCAATCTTTGACGAGGATAGTGATGAGCCCACAATGGAACAAGAGTTCACAAATTCACTTCATGTGAATGATTCTCTTCATGAAGAGTTCTCCGGTGAACTCTCTCATGACATATCTCCTCTGGAATATGATCATTTCTATTTTGATCTTGAGGATGATATTGGCTCGGAGGAAGGTGTACTCTATCATAAGAGTTTGCTTATTGATGATACTACCCTCACCCTTCCTCCCGATATGTCTACATTTGAGGATGAAGAATGGATCTTGATTGTTATAAAATCTTTCTTCCTTTCCTCAAATATCTTGTGATTTCTCTTCATCTTCACTCCTTCGGGAATGAAGACACTATCTTTGACCCGGCATTTTCATTTATTATTTGTGAGCCGGATATATGTATATCTCATCGGTGTGGAACTTTCACGTACTTCAATGTTTATACAAACATCTTGAATGAAAGTCCGATGGAGATTGTCTCTTCCACTTACTTCCCCATGAACAAATTAATTCGGGTCGAGTCAAGCTAGCGACTCGGTAATCAAAAACAGTAGTTAAACATGGGTTTTCACCCGTGTGTACCACCCTAGTGTGGGGAGTTGCCCCCGTTTGTATATAAAATTTCAATAAAAAAAAAATCATCTCAAAAATAATGGCCGTAGTATTTCCCTTTTACGTTCTATGTTTCGGCATAACCGCCGGTACTTTGAATATTGAGGGCAATATTCATTTCTAGTGTGGGGGGGAATTCTCACGAATTTTATCATGTAATTATACCACCCAATTCCCCATTTTTGGCCAAATTTTTTTTTGGAGTAAGTGTTTTGCACTTACTCAGCTTACGGTTATCAGTCCGCCATGTCTAATAAACAAAAGGATTGGCTAATCCAGGAGCAAACGACTCTTGGTAAAGATATCTCAAATCCGTTGACGGCTTGCAATTTGCCCAAAATTGTATGGTGTTCAACTCACCATATCTTTAAATAGTGAAGAGTTGGCTAGCCCGCAAGTTTATGGCTTGTGGTAAAGGCAGTTGGAAAACCATAATTGGTGATCGACTCACCAAAGATATTTTATCTAAGATTTGGCTAGTGCAGAAGCAAACGGTTTCTGGTAAAGACAAATCAAAACCGTTGAAAGTTGGTGATTTGCTCAAAATCATTTGGTTATCATTGTACCAAGGTTCTTACTTGAACTGAAACATTTGGCTACTCCAGAAGTAATGGCTTTTGGTAAAGAGATTCAAATCCATTAAGTTTTCTCAAAAGATTGCTAGGGACTAGCAATAGTTTAGTGTGGGGGATTGATGAGTATGTAAATACTCATCATTTTTGGTCAAATCTGAACTGCAAAACATTTAAAAACACTCAGAAATGCATCAAAATACTAAAAATATCTCAAAATTGCGTTTTATATGTTTCAGATGCAAAATGTTTAAAATCAGATGAAAAACGAGCTAAGTTTGCATAATTGGCAGTTTCAGTCCCTCAACTTTCAAATCTTGACAAAATCAGTCCCTGAGCATTTGTTTTGAAATAAAAGTCAACCCAAGTCCTTTCAAAATCAAAATTTATCAAAAATGATCCTTGGGTAAAAAGTTTGGAGAATTTACAAGTTTGGTCCCTCAAGTTTCAGAATTGGCAAGGTCAACCCTTGATCTATTGGAGAATGACAAGATTGGTCCTTGGAAGACGTTTTCAGAATCACATGTTTAGTCCCTGAAAAATCAGATTTTACATGTTTGGTCCCTAAGCTACACCTTGGGTCCATTTCTAATCCTAAGTCCAAATCTAAATTACTACTCCTTGGCCCAAGCCCAAACCCACGGTCCGATAGCTAAAACCCGGTCAACCCTTTCACCCGGTCAACGAGTTAACCACTCCCTCCCATTTTCTTCTTCCCCATTCCCGCCCAAACACAACACTGAAACACAAACATTAAAAAGTCTTCCACCCATCACCTCTCCATATCTTTCCTCCCATCCTTTCCCCTGACAAGTTCTTTCAACCCATTCCCTCTCAATTAACTACCCATTTACCCATCACCTCCCCACCCCCTGCGACAGAGAAAGAAGACAGAAAAGACAAGAGGAAGGAAGACCGTAGCTTTTTTTTAGTATAAATAGATGTTAGAGAAAATGTAAAAGTTTTTGTCTAGAATTTTAGAGTTCTAGTTCCATTTTTATTTTACTGTCATTTACTTTCATTGTACCCTTTAATTTTCAATGCAAATTCAGTTTTAATTCCAGTTTTTAATTTTCTTTATGTTCTTAAATCTGTCTCATTTCAATCCTGTTAGAAAGTTGTTTCAAGTTTGTTTAAGCTCATATGAGTTTATGTTAAAGTTTTCAAAGTAGGTCTTTAAGAAATTTTAAACCATCACAGTTTCAAAACTCCTTTTCTGCCCTTAAAAGGGTGTTTGGAACATCCAAGTTTATGGGTCAAATTCCATGTTTTGACCCATGTTTGATGTTAAATTGGTTTTATTCAAGTGTTAATGCAATGTTTTGAAGTTTCCCTTAATTTTCAGTTGGTAAAAATTATTTTGGGAGTAATTTTTTTATTTGTCCATTTTCACTAAGCTGTCCAACACAGCTTATTCAAGGCTAATCCTCAACTTATTTTTATGCTTTTAATGATTGATTTTGGCTCCTTTAGTTAATCTTTAGTGTAGAGTATATTTTTTTTGCTTTTATATGCCCTTTAGTGCTTATTTCCTAGCTAGTTTAAGCTTGCCAAAACTCCACTTTAGCCCCTTTTTGTACCTGTTCTGTTGCTGCACTTAAGCAGCCTCTACAGCCACTTTTTCATGCTCTTTTAAGCTTATTAATAAGCTCCCCTGAAGCTGCCCAGTAGTTTTTAGGATTGCCTAACATGTGAACTATCTTTGCTTTGCTTAGTTTGGAATTTTGGAAGCTAATTAATAGCTTATTTTTAAGCTACAAAAAGCCCATATGGGCTGTTTTGAATCCAGTTCAGCAGCAGCAGATTAAGCCACGTTTTAGGCCTTATTGGCTTATTAGTTCTGTTTTCGTAGGATCCCCTTAGCACCTTTAGGATTGATACATTAGCTTCTAGCTTTTAGTTAACATTTTGATAGTTTGTTTGTAGCTTATTAGAGTAAGTTATAGTTTATTTCGCCTTTAGTAGCCATAATACCAAACGGTCCTTTATGTTCTTTTTCTTTTTTTTTCTCCATATCTGCTGTTGTAATAAGAACTTTCCATGCTTAATGTGTAGTTTAAAAAAAGTGTTTTCAATTGCTTTAGCTTATTCTTGTTTAGCTTTTTCAATTTTGCAAGAAAGAAAACCAAAAAAATAATAAACAGAAGGCCACAGGATTCGAACCTGTGACCTCCTCACCAAACAAAGACGCATAATACCCAAACGCATTTCCATTTGCTCCAAGGGGTGTTTCATGTTGTAGATTTCTATGTTTAATATTTAAACTAGTTTTCCATATTAAGCTTATCAGCCTTTATGAGCTTTTTAGCAGCTTAATCCCATAAGCCATAGTCTTTTTTATATTTTTCTTAGAATCCTCATTAGCTTAGGTATTTTTATAAAAATTTGCAGATTTTTCCAAATTAGTTTAGTATTTTTAATTAATTAATTAGTTTAAAAATAGTTTTTAATTCGTAATAAATAAAATAAAAGTCGAAAAATTACCCGGCTTTTTCCTAAAATTATTTTTAGTCGTTTAGAATGTAGGAAAATTAGTTTTGTACCCGTAGACTTAAATTGCATATTTTTCATGTACGTTTTTAAATATAGAATTAAAATGACTTCAAAGTCTTTATTAGATTTAATTTCCTTAGTGTAATCAATCATAACCCCTTTCCTGTTCAATATCACTCGATCACGAATTCGTTGTATTACAGTGCTCACACCTCGTTGGGACTTAACGACCCGGGGATACACTAAACTCTCCTGGATAATTGCATTGCGTTCTGAGCTGTCTGACTTTTATGGTTGACCATTCACAAGTGGTTGACTAATAAAAGATAGACCGTTCGGAGCGAACCATTGTCCCTATGGTGCTCTTTCACTTCCTTCACATGAACACTTTTAGTTTGCGTAATCCTATCCTTCTTTGCATTGCTTCTAGGTTTTGACCCGCTAACTTTAGAGTAAAATTTTAACATCTGTAGGAGTGATGATGAGATCCTTAGTTTGTTTCTTGCCATTTGATTTTCTGGTCTAAAAGTGCTGGGTTCTGAGGCTTTCAGAGGCACATAAAAGGTCACATGCTTGACTTTAGGCATAGAACAAGGCATAACTTCTCTATCTTTCCAAGTACCAGATTTAGGACATGTTGCAATCACACATTCTAAGAGTTTCTGAGATCGTTTGGCATATAAGCATGCATGCCCAACAGCATTATCAAGTGGTTTCTCTATCTTATCATCTTCAACAATCTCACGGAGGCACTCTAGACTATCTTTGAGGTACGAAAGATATGTTTGATATGCAAATTCATTGTTTCAAAGATGAGGAGGAATATATTTCACAGTTACAGCATATTTAGAACAAGCAGGCACCTTTGGTGCAACATTCTCACCACTGGTGATTGGCATTTTCCCTTTTACTACACGCTTCAAATTTTCAATTTCGTTAAGCAAAGAAGTTACCTTTTCACTGTTATTATCATGATTAACCTTGAGTGAATCACATAATTCTTTGTTTTGAGCATTAACTATTGAAATTTCAACTTGAAAACATTCATTTTCCTTTTGCAGTTTATTAATCATGTTCTGAAGTTGGAAATTTTGAGAATCTAAAGGTGGAGGCATACGGGAGCCAGTCACTTCATTCATTTCACCCTTCAATTGTGAAATTTGGGCTTTCAACCTTTTGATCGTGTTACAATTAGCTCGAATTTGTTCATCACATTTGTTTATTTCAAAAACTGCATCAAACTCAGGAGCATCTGAAGATGTCTTAGCATTTGAGGTTTTAACACTTTCTTTAAGATGTTGATATTTTAATTGTAAATCAAGATAATCAACTTCTAATTTAGAAAAATGCCTGACCATGTTATCATGATCATCCATTTCGAGTTTGTCCTGCAATTTTGAATTTTTTGTTTCAAGCTCAATGACACGATCTTGGGAGACTTTCAAAGCAATAGACAATTCATGAAATTGAGAAGCAGTAATGGAGTAATTTGTAACAGTATAGAACACATCTTGAGCAATACATCTAAAAATCAAATTATCGTTAAAGATGTGAAGGTTCTTCCTCTCAATCTCATTACTCTTAAGCTCACATTCATTTATCCTTACCTCGTTTTCCATTTCATTAAAAATCTTTTTCATTTCTTTAATCTCTGTATCCATGCCTTTTTGGAGACTTTCAAATTGATCTTTTAATTGTTTAAAGAAAGGCATGACCTCAGTTAGATAACATTCTTTTGTTTGCTTAAAACCCCTTTCCCCCTCAGTAATTCCGGTTGGAGTGATTCTCTTCTTACATGTTTTCTCAAAATCAACGAATAGTTGGTAAACTACATATAGGCTGATTAAGGTTTCGCTTTGAGTGGGAAGAGTTCTAGGCACTAAATGCATCAGTGTATTGGGTAGATACACAGTAGCTGGAGGCAATTTCCTAAGGGGAGGATTCGTTTCAACAAGTTCATCAGCTTTTTGCTTATCAATATCTTTCTTCCAAAATACTTGTTCAGGGGTTAATAGAGTTTGAGATCTAAACTTGTTCAAGGCAATCCAATTTTCCTTAGTGTAATCATGGGATTTAAGCATTTTATTATACTCTGTACACCAAGGATCATTTAATTTCTTTGCCATTTTCTCTTTAGAGGCATCGTCTAATTTTCTATCCTCTTCAGTGCTCTCTATGCAAGATGGTGTTTGCCTAGGCTTAAGGATCTCATTACCATCATAGACCACCTTTTGAGCAGCTCTAACTATTTTACCATACTCAGGATTGGGTTCCTCTACAAGGGAATACTATGCTTATCGCTTAAGACTCTATGCTTAGTGATCATTTGAGCAGTCTGAATGGTGATCCCTTGTATGTACAACTTGTTTTCAAGTTTGTTCTTTAAAGTTTTTAGGTTGGAAAAATCATTTAAAAGTTTTGATTCCTTAGCATTTAATTCCTGCTTAAGCACTTTTACATTTTCTTGAAGTTCTTGTTTTTACTTAGCAGTTTTATTAAGCTTTTCTTGTAAGGAATTTAACTCTTGTTTTAATATTTCTTCCCTAAAATTACTTTTTCTGATAAGTGTACGCATTTGGTTATCCATCTCCTGCTCACGTGAGGTCAGCTCAAATTTAGCACGCTGTTCATAGATGGCAACTTGATCCTTATATATGTTAAGCTCAGTGGTAAGGGAATCATCATGGATAAATGCAGAGTACTCATGCAGCTCATAATCATCTTTTTGAGAAGAAGATGCATAGCTAGGTACAGCAGAAACTTCCATGCAGCTTTCCTCTTCATTAACGTGAACAGGTTGTGGCTGGTGCATCTCTCTCTTGGGTACATCCGAAGCTTCCATGGAGCGTTCCTTTGCATAAACTTGCACAGGTTGTGGCTGATGTACCTCTCTCTCTCTTGTGAATTTGAGCACCAAGAATCCATTTTAGCATTATCCGACTCAAACACGATAGTCTGTTGTACATTGTTGGGTATCTTCTGTTCATTGATCACGTCGTATAAACTGAGTATCTTAGATACAACTGAATCAGAATCGTTAGGCATGATGTTGACGTGCATGGTATTTTACAAATCTATGATTTAAACCGAGAAATACATTCTTTTGCGGGATTTAACAAAATCAAGAAGAAACCGTGATACGATGATCAATAGAATGTGTTAAGATAACTAATGGATCCATACAATGATAGAAGATTATGTGTTAGGAGTGATGATTGTTTGAAGGATTAGCTGAAGTGTTATTTAGTTGTGAATTGGTTCGGTTGATGCACGTTTTTACGGTGAAATTTAGGTCTAAAAACTTAAAATCTCAATAACTTCCCTTCGGAGGGGATTTGGGCCTCGAAAAATTCGTTTCACAACTTCATGGTGAAACCTCACAATATTCAGGCTGTTCTAGTCGTTTTGACAGGTATTTCGCTGAAAACGGAGTTACGGATCAAAAGTTATGGCCGTTTGAAGTTTTGACGTAAAAAGTCAACTTTGGTCAAACCACTTAAATTCAAACCGCTTCTAACAATCCTCTTATGAGAAATCGATTTAGACAAATCGCTTCTTACACAAGTCTCAATAGACAAATCGCATCCTTGACAAATTGCACCTAGACAAATCGCTGCACAGACAAATCGCTTTGACAAATCGCTGCTCAGACAAATCACTTGAACGACAAATCGCTCACCAGACAAATCGCATAGAATACAAATCACATAAACTGACAAATCGCTTAAACAGACAAATCGCTTAAGCAGACAAATCGCTTAAACAGAAAAATCGCTTAAACAGACAAATCGCTTAAACAGACAAATCGCTTAATCAGAAAAATCGCTTAAACAGACAAATCGCTTAGTACACAAGGACAACCACTACTTCCACTACTTTGTCCTTTCTTGTCGTTTTGTCTCAATAGACAAATCGCTTCTCCAAAAATAATGACAAACCGATACAATACTAAGACAAGTCGCTTCAATAAGCAACAGCAGAGGGGACAAATCGATTCAAGAACATGACAAATCGCTTCAACAAACGATCCAAACCAGGACAAATCGCTTGGATGAAGTTTTTACCGTGAAACAAATCGCTGCCTAGAAAACTTCAAAAACACAACTTTTCAATCCAAAAACAACCCAACCACGAAGATTCAAGCCTTCCAAATCAATACCTAAACACTTATAATGATTCTAAACACAAAAGTACAATCAAAATCCAAACTTTAACACTAGAAATGATCCAAATGATGCAAACTACTCTAAACTCATTCAAACCCAAAAAACCTTATGAAACCACTAGAAATCCAAGAACATGAAAGATGAATGATCAAACCATGGCTCTGATACCATTTGTAACATATTGGATTCCATAAACACATAACAAAGATCAAATATGGGGCGTATGAATAAGTTCAAGAGAGAGAAAGTGGAAGAGTTTTGGGAACAAAGAAAAATGAATATTGAAAGCTCCAACCCTCTACCTTGAAAGCTCCAACCCTCTACCTTGGGAGGTAGAGGGTATTTATAGTTTCTTACAAGACTCGCCTCCTACGGGCTGTGGATCAGGCATACAGTGGGTAAAGACCCGTCCGTCCTCCACAGTGTTACTTAACTAACTACTTATTAACATAACATGAATACGTCTACGAGTTTTCTAATGAATACATATACTTGAGGTGACCGATACTTTAACTAATGGAGTTTCTAAATCCTAACATAAGTCCTTATGCATGCCATGAAGTATATGCCTTAGATACCTGAAAATACATTGCTAAAACGGTAAACAATAATGTTAGTAAGAAATCATAGGTTTATGAAAATGTTTTTATACGACTACCACAAGTATAAGTCATGTATGACAAATATGTCACATAAAAATGATACAATTGCTATAAGCACATGACACCGAAGCTAGACTGATCATGATGTTCGCCCCTACTGAGTGTTTGCCAAACAACACTCATTCTGATATTAAATGAAATGCATCCGTTTGACCAGTTGGAACCACCAACCCGGATGGAGGAGTCACCCTCAATAGATCTATTCACTCACCCTCGCTTACTAAGTAATTAACGGTTCATGATAATGAAATGGGGACATTCAATTGGCAATGAGGTAACTTAAGCAATGTAAATGAATTTGATATACTTGAGCTCGTAATAAAATGATGTGCAATGTATTCTCCCCCGTAGGTTTGAAATGAAATATAAACTTGAAAAGCGGGGCTATGAAAACTCACTTGATACAATGATTATGATGACAAAAGTGGATACACTGAAATGAGGCCCAATCTCTAACTGCTACCTATTATGAATGATATGATCTAATATAAGTCATGATATAATGTTGTGCATGCAAACTCATATGATATCCACACCACTTGTGCATTAGAAAATAGAGTTTATCGTCGAAAAATAAGTTTATAACGTCTTGTCAAGTTATAAAATACTTTACGCTTATATATGTTGAAACAACATCCCATGTTATTCGTTTAGAAATAGAACAAGAATTTATAGTTTTTCGTCGTAAAATAATATACTTTGACGATTCATGAAAGTGACTAAGTAACCTTGCGAAGCTTAGTCGCAAAATAGTGAATATATAAAGTGTTAGTGTTGAAGAAAAATAGTTGTGATCGTCGTAATTCAAATACGTATATCTTGAGCGTTATAAGTCTGTTTTCTACGATTTATATATCCTTAGTTTCGTTTTAATGTATACTAATATATTTTTGATAAATCAACTCATTTATATTATTCTTAAAACTCGTTTTTTCCCCTTAAAAATCCCTTGACAGCTTACATTATTTCATAAAATTAGTTTTCGTCGCTAAACTTGAAATTAACGTATCTTTTTCGTTATAAACCCGTTTTAACCCGTTCAAGCGACCACGGTTTCATTTTAAAGTCTATTTTCTGAAAATATAAACCAAAATAATCCATGACCTGCTGAAATTTCCATATTTTATAAAAATGGACAGACCTCGATTATTTGTTGTCGAAAATGATTTTTCTAGTTCCAAGCTTATACTAAACCCTTCCAATCAACACCAAAACTATTCTAAACCTACCATACACCTTCTTAGGGTGTCATGGGGTCCTAACCTTCTCCAAAAATGATAGAGTTCATGGGAATAATTATAGGATAGTTAAAACTCATTATAAGTAGAAAAACAAGTAAAAAGTGGTATGAATACATATAATACTTGCATATTTTTGTACTAGAATGATAAAATAGATCAAATATGATTATAAATGAGTAGTAAAAATTATAAGAAGCTTACTAGTAGTATGATGAGGTTTAAAGTAACAAGGTACTTAATTACTTCTTGGTTTTTATTTCAAAACCTAATATAGAAGTATACTAGAGTTTGATTAACACTTGATCTTGAAAAATCTTTGGTTTCTTCCTCTTGTTCTTGCTTGGCCGATCCTCAACAAAGAAAGGAGAGGGTTTCTTGCATTTTTCACCTTTTGATATGTGTATGTATGTATTTTAGATTAGTATAATATTAGTATGTTACAAATATCTAGCCTACAAATGAGTATGTGTACACCTATTAAGGTCAAGATTTTTATAAAATGGATGAATAAGGGGGGGTGGTCGGCAAGTGCATAATGGGAAAATAGGTGGTGTATTTTTTATGACTAATGGTATTTAAAGTTAAGTATAAGGTATATTTTGTACATGTAATTAATTATTAAGTGTAGCGTTAGCTAAAATCCATTTTAACGGAACAAAATAAAATATATCGAAGTTATAAAAATTATAAAAATACATTTCTCGCAAGTATCGGGTGAATAAATAATTATCGAATAGAATTTACGAAAACCGTCGTAAATATATATATATATATATATATATATATATATATATATATATATATATATATATATATATATATATATATATATATATATATATATATATATATATATATAACAATTTATATACCAAAATAAATCCAAAACATCGGGTAAACTAATAATATAATTTTTATAGTCTTAAAATGAGTATAAAAATATATCAGGACAATTGTCGGAAGTGTCGGATCAATTATTCGAAATAAATGATCGTGCGATAGCGTTTATTTAATATATAAATATACGTTAATGAAATATGCAAACCCATGCATGAACTAATATGAAAATGATGTTACTGATGATATGTAGACTAACTCTAATTTATATGTAGTGTTCTCAATGATGTTTGATGAATACGCAGCTTAACCCTTATGGTTACGCGAATTTGATACTCGTAAACTTAGTTTACGAAAAAGGATGAATAGTGAATCATGAATAATGATTTTTCTCCGGGAATGAATAGTGTTTCGTGAATAGTAAAATTTTTAAATAACCTCTCAAAGTCGCAAACTGACTTCAAAAATGATGAATAGTAAAATGATGAATAGTAACCAGTTAATAGTAAATTCCCAAGATAAATAGTAAATTTGAGAAATGAACTGAAATTACGATTTGTCATATTCGCCCACCCAAAAATGAATTCAGTCCCTGAATTCAGTCCATGTTGGTTTCTACGGTGTCATTTGTGAAAAGGTGAGGATACTTGAGTCGCATCTGGTCTTCCCGCTCCCAAGTAAACTCGGGACCTCTTCGAGAATTCCAGCAAACTTTCACGATAGGAATTCAATTCTGCTTCAACTGTTTGACCTCTCGGTCCATGATTTCTGCTGGTTCCTCCATGAAATTGAGTTTATCGTCGAGTTGAATTTCTTCTAATGGAATTACGAGTGATTCATCCGAAAGACACTTCTTGATGTTTGAAACGTGAAATGTGTTATGTACATAGCTGACTTCTGACGGAAGCTCGAGTCGATATGCCACAGGGCCGACTCTGTTCAAAATTTTAAATGGCCAATTCCCGCGTTTTCCGGATCGTATCACGCCTTTCCAAGGCGATACTTTCAACATAACCTTGTCGCCAACTTGAAATTCTAGTGGTTTGTGTCGTACATCAGCGTAACTCTTCTGTCGGCTTCTGGCAGTTCGGAGTCTATCTCGGATCTGAATTATCTTTTCTGTGGTTTCACGAACCATGTCTGGACCAGTGAGTTGTTCAGCACCAACCTCGGCCCAACAGACACGTGATCGGCACTTTCGACCATAGAGTGCCTCGAATGGTGCTGCTTTTATCTTTGGTGTGATAACTATTGATGTAAGAGAATTCGATCAATGGCAAATGGTTAGCCCAACCATTTCCAAAATCAATCACACATGCTCTGAGCATATCTTCTAATGTTTGAATCGTTCTTTCGCTCTGACCATCGGTCTGAGGATGATAGGCAGTACTCATCTCTAATCGGGTTCCAAATGCATCTTGTAATGATTTCCAGAAGTTTGAGGTGAATCGACTATCTCTGTCGGAAATGATGGAGATTGGTGCACCATGCCTTGAGACTATTTCCTTGACATAAATTCTAGTAAGTTGTTCCATGGAGTAAGTCTCTCTGATCGGTATGAAATGGGCTGATTTGGTAAGACGATCAACAATTACCCAACTAGCGTCGTAACCGCCTGATGTCTTAGGGAGTTTAGTGATGAAATCCATTGTAATGCGTTCCCATTTCCATTGGGGAATTTCTGGTTGCTGAAGTAATCCTGAAGGTGTCTGTTATTCAGCTTTTACCTTAGAGCAAGTAAGGCATTTGCTAACATACGTGGCAATTTCTGCTTTCATATTCGGCCACCAATAAAGCTTCTTGAGATCCTGATAAATCTTATCAGAACCTGGGTAAATAGAATACTTCGACTTGTGTGACTCATGCATAATCAACTCTCGTATCCCACCATAAAGTGGTACCCAAATTCTATCCTTGAAGCATAATACTCCGTCTGATCTCTTTACAAAGCCATTTGCATTCTCGGGCATACCATAGAGTTGTTCAGTTGGTCGATTTTCCTCCTTGAGTGCCTCGATCTGAGCCTTGAGGATTTTTGATGGTAGAGGTGAATTAATCGTCATTCCTAATGATCTGACTCTCAAAGGCTTATGTCTTTCTTTCCGGCTAAGAGCATCCGCCACGACATTGGCTTTCCCCGAGTGATATTTAATTTCACAATCGTAATCGCTAAGTAATTCCAACCAACGACGTTGCCTCATGTTAAGTTCCTTCTGATCAAGTATATATTGCAAACTCTTGTGGTCTGTAAACACTGTACACTTAGTACCGTAGAGGTAGTGCCTCCAAATCTTGAGTGCAAAAACTACAACTCTCAACTCAAGATCATGAGTGGTGTAATTCTTCTCATGAACCTTAAGTTGTCAAGAAGCATAAGCTATCACTTTCTCGTTCTGCATTAACACAGCTCCAAGTCCTTTTTGTGAAGCATCGCAGTATACAACGAAGTTTTCGATTCCTTCGAGTAGTGCCGAAATTGGCGCACTGCAAAGCTTTTGCTTCAATAACTGAAAGGCAGATTCTTGTTTCTTTCCTCATTCGTACTTCTGGTTCTTCTGGGTCAACTTGGTCAAAGCTTTAGCTATCTTAGAAAAAACTTCAATGAATCTTCTGTAATATCCGGCAAGTCCTAAAAATTGACGGATCTCTGTAGGATTTGTTGGGGTAGCCCAATCTCTTACAGCCTCGATCTTTGCAGGGTCAACCTATAATCCTTGGCTATCAATGACATGACCAAGAAATTGTACTTTTCGGTTCCAAAAATCACACTTCGAAAATTTGGCATACAATCTCTCCTTCTTAAGTAGTCCTAAGATCGTTCTGAGGTGCCCTTCGTGCTCTTCTTTGTTCTTCGATTAAATCAATATGTCGTCGATAAATACTATTAAAAACTTATCCAAATACGGTTTGCACACCCTATTCATGAGATCCATGAATAACGCAGGTGCATTGGTTAATCCGAACAGCATTACTTGAAACTCATAATGACCATAGCGAGTTCTAAATGCTGTTTTCAGGATATCCTCCTCCCGAACTCTAAGTTGATGGTATCCGACCTCGAGTCGATCTTTGAGTAAAGACTAGAGCCTTACAACTGTCGAACAGATCGTCGATCACGGAAGTGGGTAACGGTTCTTCACAGTTAACTTGTTCAGCTCTCTATAATCTATACACATTCTGAAAAATCCATCTTTCTTCTTCACAAACAAGACCGGTGCTCCCCAAGGCGAGGAAATTCCTGCATCTCTGATGGTGCTAGTCGGTAACGTGCTCGTGCAACTGGTGCAGCTCATGGCACTAAGTCAATCTGAAATGCTACTTGGCGTGTCAGCGAAAGTCCTGGTAAGTCTTCGGGATAGACTTCAGGAAATTCCCGAACAGTCAGTACATCCTCAAGTCGCCTCTCTTCCGACTTCTTTTCTGTTATATTTGCTAAGAAAGCATAACAACCCTTCTTTATGTACTTCTCGATTTTGATGCATGATATAATACTGAGTCTAGTTCTACTTCGTTCTCCATGAATGATCAAGGTTTCGCCGTTGTAAGGAAGATGAACAACTTTTTCATCACAAATGATTCTTGCGCGATACTTAGACAACCAATCCATGCCGATAATGACGTCGAAACTTCCAAGTTCTACGGGCATAAGGTCTATATTGAATGGATGATTTAGGAAATTGAGAGTGCAACCACGGACAATGGTGTCGGAGCTAACTAAGTTACCGTTAGCTAATTCAATGTTGTAAGAAGTGTCTAGTGTGGTTGGTTTGATATTGAGTAAAGGTGCAAATATAATGGACAAAAAGCTTTTATCGGCTCCCGAATCAAATAAAACTGATGCATAACGATTATTGATAAGGAACGTACCCGTGACAACATTCGGGTCCTCCTTGGCTTCTCCTCCTCCCATAACATAAGCTCTTCCTTGTGCCATTCCACCTTGGTTCCTGTTCCCTTGATTCTTCCATTTTGGACAGTCCCCCTTGTAGTGTCCCCTCTCTCCAATCCAAAACATGTCACTTGCGGTTTCTGATTTTCCATCATAGTTGGAAGCTTGCATTCTTTGGTTTGGTGACCCACCTTCTTACAATTCCCGCATGGAGTAGGGCAACGACCGGGATTATGATGACTTAGGCACCTTTCACACTTTGGTAAATTACCTGTGTAACCTTTCCTTTCCTTTGGGCCTGCAGCATAGGCCTTAACAACTTCTTGTCTCTTTGGTGGTTGTTGGGTAACATTGCCACCTCGATTTTTGTCCCACTTTCTCTTGTTGTTGTTATTGTTATAGTTGGTGTAGTTGTTTCGGTTGTTACTGTAGTTGGTGCAATTGTTGGTATTGTTGTTGCGGTTGATGTTGGTAATGTTTCCCCTCTTCACAACTTGAGCCATGAGCTTTTTTGATACCCTGATAGATTCTTCAATTGTTTGTGGATAAAAGAAATTACATCACCTTGAATACTTTGTGGAAGTCCTCTAATGAAATTTTCGAGTAGTTTCTCATTGTCCGAAACCATTGATGGTCATAGTGTAGCCAACTCTTGAAACCTTCTGATGTAGGTCTCGATGTCATAACCAACAGTCACTAACTCACAAAATTCTGTTTCTAACTTCTTCACCTCTGTGCGCGGACAATACTTCTTAGTCAACAACCTCTTGAATTGATCCCATGTAAGCTTGTAATCATTTTCCATACCAATAGGCTGTGCACAAGAATTCCACCATGACATTGCCCCATATAAGAGTGTACTAGTAGCGAACTTCACCTTGCAGTCATCTAGGCAATTGCGTAGAAGAAACACATACTCGATCTTCTTAAACCAATGGATCATAGCAATGGCTCCTTCTGTGCCTTTGAACTTTGTGGGATCACCGCTCTTAAAGTACTTGTATGAATAATTTTGAACTCCAGACCCTCCTGCTGCCCCTGCAGCAGTAGCAAGTCTGGCAGGCCGGCGATAGCAGCGACCTCGACAGCAGTAGCAAGTCTGGCAGCTTCTGCAGCAGCCGCAACCTCTACAACAACAGTTACTGTTGCTCGTTCTTTCCTTAGTGCCTTGGCTATACTATCCTTTACATACTTTTGGATAGCAGCTTGTGTCATTTATGGTGTAGCTTTCTTTGGCGCCATAACTCTTCAAAATCATAAGATGAAACAATAATGAGAACCCATAAGTAGAAACAAACTTTACACATAAATATCCACAACCACAACATGCATAAATAAATGAAATCATAACGGAACAACCACGAAATATCACAAATATAATCACAACACACGTGAATATAATACATGAAAATTTCAGCCTTCATGGACCGATATCATAGATAGCACAACCATTCCTACATAGTAGAGTCAACACTTGATACATTTGTTTGTACAACAACCCAAAAGATTACAAGTTATTTAAAGTATGTCACACACCTCGTGACTAGGATAATAGTGGTAAAAGCTAATATGATATAAGTCTAATCTAGGCATCTCCCGGTGCTCTGCCTGATCGACCCTGAAGCTCTCGGACCTGTGCAGTCAAACTGCCAGCCATATTTGTCAGGTCACTAATCTGATGCTGAGTAGCAACATCCCTACTCTCCCATGTACCAATACTCGCACGTGCTGATACTAACTCATGAGCCTATCGCTGATGCTCATCCTGCGACATTTGAGATCTATCAAACAACTCTAGCATCTCCTGCCGCAACTCTGTAATGTGTTCATGGTTTACTCGTTGTCTAGTCTCCAACCCTTGATAAAAAAAATCAATGGAAACCTTACCTAAAACTAATGCCTCTATCTCCTCCTCCATCGCCTCAACTCGACTTAAAGAGATCTCCTCTAACTACTCTAAAGCTCTGTCAATCTGTTCCTGCTGATGATCTAATCGTGTCTCTAGTGTGATAGTAGTAGGCTTTCTAGCAGCAGCAGCCCTGGAACTCTCACCGACCTCAAACCTAGTAGGTGGTGCAGTCTCTGTAGCAGGTGGTAATGGTGTGTCAGGTAGTGCACGCTTCTTGAGCGGCAAGTCAGATATAGGTGTAGGATCTCTGAGATGTGATGGTGTGGGTGGTGCTCCAGATGATGATGAAGATGAGGATGAAGATGAATATGATGATAATGGCGATCCTAGTGGTGAATTAGAGGCTGATGATGATGATGGAAGTGGTGATGGTGGATGAAATATAACCCTCTTTTGCGTTGTTCTGCGCCTGAGAGGTAAAACTAGAGTATACTGCATCGGGCGGTGAGTAGGACTAGCTGATGGTGGTGATGGTGTAGGTTCAACTTCGCCCTCCTCAAAGGGTTCAGTCTCAGTATCGGATAATATGAGTGGTGAGTCTGGTGTAGAGCCAATTGATGTTAAGGCTATAGTAGGGAGTGGCAAGACATCATCCATGTCAGAGTCTATAATAGGAGATGACAAGACATCCTCCATGTCAGAGTCTGATAAAACATCCTCCATGTCAGAGTCTGAAAAAATGGTGATGGGATGGGTATCTGAAGACATCTCTGTGACAATCGATGTGAAATGAAAGTAAATAACCCGCATAATGTGCGTATGAATCCGCATGTAAAGTGAATATGCACTTATAATGAAATGATGAGATGCTATGATATGTAGTTATAGTCTAGGGTCAATGATGCAACCTAGTTCTCTATAACCTTTGCTCTGATGCCAATCTGTCACACCGCCAAATTACATGTTTTGCAGCAAAATGGAATTCCTGGGGGATGACTGCCATAACATCACAGTTAAAGTTATATTGAACGACCTAAAGTGTCATTTTAAAAACACATCGTTTGATATATATTAAAGCATTCATAGTCACAAAAGATAGGTCCCAAAAGGTAGTCAACGTTTGCGGAAATAAGTTTGTTACAAACCAAACGATATTTAAAAGTACCATAATATACAAGTGAGACGCGTCGTCACCGCGACTCTATGATAAGTCCTTATGCATGCCATGAATTATATGCCTTAGATACCTGAAAAAACATTGCTAAAACGGTCAACAATAATGTTGGTGAGAAATCATAGGTTTATGAAAATGTTTTTATACGACTACCACAAGTATAAGTCATGTATGACAAATATGTCACATAAAAATGATACAATTGCTATAAGCACATGACACCGAAGCTAGACTGATCATGATGTTCACCCCTACAAAGTGTTTGCCAAACAACTCTCATTTTGATATTAAATGAAATGCATCCGTTTGACTAGTTGGAACCACCAACCAGGATGGAGGAGTCACCCTCAATAGATCTATTCACTCACCCTCGCTTACTCCGTAATTAACGGTTCATGATAATGAAATCGGGACATTCAATTTGAAATGAGGTAAATTAAGCAATGTAAATGAATTTGATATACTTGGGCTCGTAATAAAATGATGTGCAATGTATTCTCCCCCGTAGGTTTGAAATGAAATATAAACTTGAAAAGAGGGGCTATGAAAACTCACTTGATACAATGATTATGATGGCAAAAGTGGATACACTGAAATGAGGCGCAATCTCTAACTGCTACCTATTATGAATGATATGATCTAATATAAGTCATGATTTAATGTTGTGCATGCAAACTCATATGATATCCATACCACTTGTGCATTAGAAAATAGAGTTTATCGTCGAAAAATAAGTTTATCACGTCTTGTCAAGTTATAAAATACTTTACGGTTATATATGTTGAAACAACATCCCATGTTATTCGTTTAGAAATAAAACAAGAATTTATGGTTTTTCATCGTAAAATAATATACTTTGACGATTCATGAAAGTGACTAAGTAACCTTGCGAAGCTTAGTCGCAAAATAGTGAATATATAAAGTGTTAGTGTTGAAGAAAAATAGTTGTGGTCGTCGTAATTCAAATACGTATATCTTGAGCGTTATAAGTCCGTTTTCTACGATTTTGTTAGGTTCCCATTTATGTAACACAAGCATCAATATAAAAAATAAGAAAGAAGTGGTCGGTTGAACACTTAGCCAAACACACGAATGAATAACAATGAAAGGTTTATGCTTAGATTGAAATTGAAAAGTGAACAACCAACCTTCTAAGGATGGTTTACATGAGGTATTTATAGGAAGGAACTAGGGCAACATGCAAGTTCCCTTCCTTTCCTTATTAGGCTTGGGCCAAGGCTTATGGGCCTTCTACATAAGCCTTAGCATAATAACAAACATAAAGGCCTAATTAAGCTAACTATTACATATTAATTACTAACACTTGTAATCTAGTTTAGGAGTGATTCCAATAATCTCCCCCTAAGTGTTGGTGATTAATGATTTGAGTGAAAAATGTTGTAGGTGCTGATGTAATAGTAGCTTCGACGTCTTGACATTCTTCTTTCTTGTGAGAAGAAATGTCTTGATTCCAACAATCTCCCCAGTGTAGGGATCTTGTTTACTTTGAAGTTTTTCAGCTTTGACGTCTTCATTTTCTTTGTTCTTTGATCTTTGTTCTTTGTGGTGGTAGTGATAGTATGTTGTTGTTATCTGCATCAGGTCCGCTCCGTTGCTCCAGTGTCTCCACGTCTTTCTCCAACATGCTCATACGCTCTTTAACGTTGGATTTCAGTACTGATGTAGTTCTCTCAGTCTTTAAACTTTGTAGATTCTTTGGCTTTGACGAAGAATCATTCTGACTTTGTGTTTCCTTTTGAGAGAACTTCAATTAGTGTTGATGTTGGTATGAGCATGTGGAGAATCTGCACGATCTTTTCCACCCGCGAGCATCCATAAGAAGAAAACATAAAACATGGGTTAGAAATAATCCATCGCTTACAAGTTTGAACTTCGAGTGTGTTAACAGCATAGTGTGAAAATACGACTCTAATTCTCACAAAGGCTGTTCCTGAACTGGAGTCCCACAAGTGAGATAACGCGATGTACCGAAGTACACCTACAGTTCATATGAGTCACTGAGGTACACTGAAGCATCACCCCACGACTGTAGACCGTTTGAGATACACTAAGCGTAACCCACAAGGAGTTACCGAAGTGACCTGCTGTCAAGGCTGTTTGATGTTGACCCTGGTAGGAGTTTCCATTCAATCACTGAGGATCACGTGTGTGAACCTCTCATAAATGTTCTCGACAGATTGCTAAGATCTGTGTAGGACTCGATAATGTATCACTTGCGTCCTTAATGTTGAATGACAAGTGATGAAATGTCAAGTGTACCTAAGAGATCTTTTGATGAATCTCGTGGCTCTAGACTCAATAGTGTGCTTTGGTTTTCCTGAGCGGAGACTAGGGAGAGGGTCTCCTTGCTTTAATACCAGCAATCTCTAAGAGAAAGCTGATAGTTTACGTAGGGTTCCCTGTGAGAAAGAAACAAGCTTCTGTTGAGGGAAACTTGAGTGGCTAGGAAGGTTTAGTGCGTGCGTCACTGGGTCTATGACGACTTTTAATCTTCAATACCGGTGTCATCAAGTGACAACCAGTAGCATATGAATTGACCCCGGTGTCTGCCCTAGGTTGAATAATCTGGAGGGCTATTTATTTTCACCATTTTCTTTTTAATTCTTCAACTCCTTCTTTCTCCGATTCTCATTTTCTCCTTTTTATAATCATACCTAAGGACTTCTAATTCTAACTATTGGTGGTGTCCTTGGGTAGATCCCTCCGGCTCTGGCGGATCATAGGACGGTTATTCCTAACCTTAGTCACCTTATAACTCCATGACTAACCTATGTTGCCATAAAACCATTATCTTGAAAATCTCTCAAAGTGGTTATGAGTAAAAGCATTGTGTACCACTGTGAGAGTTTAGCATTTTGCAGAAATACTCCCCCTCCACACGTGCTTAAGTATTTTGACAGAAATCTACACGGTGAGAGAAGAGCGCGCACTTTTGAATTGATCAACTCAAGATAGACAATCCCCCGCGAGACACGGTTACGTTGCATAGTTAAAGAGTTACATTGTCAGCTTTCAGGTGACCACTAGCTCTAATAACTACCTTGAAGGTGTGGACAAACCTCAAAAGGTTGTCAAACCCGTCAAAGTTCATGTCTACCAAGAGTTTCTCGAATGGTACATTCTACTCGGACAAGTCCTTTGCGAGACACGTTTACATCACTAGCGAGCTAGCTTGAAATTATTACCCGTCCCAGACAAATATTTTCGAGTTACAAACATTTAAGGTCTCGTCAATTCATTGGTTAAGTCTTTTTAGCACGACGATTTATTTGCAATTCACAACATATTTCTTATCACATAATTTTTCTCCCCCTCAAAAATGGCATATAAGTGTTGTTTTTGACGAAATTTTGATATCGAATATGTCCATTTCGAGTTTTGTGGGAAGATTACCACGAAGAACAATTTTGTGAACAAAGTTTTAAGTAAATACTCCCCCTCAACAAGTGATGTATACTTTTGAGGTTTTGAAAAACATAAGGGGAAGTACTTGTTCTTTTGAGCAAAACTTTTGAAAATGAAAGTTTTGATAGTTTTACTCAAAGTAAGAAGCTTTCGCTCCTTTTATAGGATTGTAACACTGAAGCGTACTAAAGGGTCCTTTCATTACAAGTATGGGTTGTGCACTGTTATGTGTGCACAAGCCATAGTCATATATAAATCACACATCCAGATTATAAGATAAGAGAAAATAGATCTAGGGGTACCAGGAGATTCAGATAATCCAGCAATAACTCCGGGAATGCGTTCTGGACGTTGATAGCCTGTGAGAGATATGCTTGGACGACCACCAACGAAACTCTCCAATGTTTTGAACTGATCCCTTCTGAACAACCTTTCATCAATCCGTGTGATGAACTTCCTAACATCCTTTCTTTCCCTCGAATTCCATCTCTTCGGTGACCCAATGCCTTCTTGTATCGCCTTTAACCAATAAGCTAATCCGTCCCTGACTTTCTTCAATGTGTAATCCCCAAACTTGTGAAGCTCTTTGCACGCCATGAAGCAATTGTGGTGTAGTTCACTTTGGTATACTACCCCAAATGGTTTCTTGATAAGGGTGTATTGAGCAAGTTGGTTTATGCCAGGAAGGTCTAGCTGTGGTTTTGTGAGATTGACCCGTTTTTGATAAGATTCGACAGCAAGCTGAATGTCCTCTACACGTTCTTGGATCACAATGCTTTTGATGAAGATTAATAGTGACTTGATGTACTCGCGTTGGATGGTTGTGGAGGAATGTCGCATTCGTCCTTGCACCTTAGCGAGATACATATCTTCAATGTCATTTAGTGATAGTCTCGGAAAATCCGCTTCACAGAAGTCATAATCCTCTTCATCTTGTCGTTTGACCACAATGTTCTTGAGGAATGTGTAGTCCCAATTCGACGACAGGGTAACATGCTTAATTGAAATGATCCGTTTTTCACTAAATACTTCCTTTTTAGACTTAAGAACCTGGCAACTTCTGTAGAAGATTCTTCGGCGTTCAGGCCAATGATGAATCCCATACATCGCATCAAGGTCATACTTTTCCACTTTGTCAACAAACATATGTGTGGCTTCTTCCTCGATAGCTGGATTGTGAGAGTAGATTGCTGATGGGAAAGGAAATGTAAGTGACATAGCGTACTTCCTTGTCACATCGCTACCGTGTAGAAGAAACTCGAAGTCATTGTTGAAGAAGTAATGGTATGGAATTTGAGGTTGATCCGGTCGGCCAATTGTTGGTAGAGGTTTGGTCCAATCAGTGTAGTAGGGAGCCTTGTCTTGTCTTGTGAAGTCGATGTTAGCTTCGGGATTGAGCCAATCGATATTGTTCGACATGGCTCGTGCAATGTTGTCGAGATGGTATTCGACTTCAATTGCACTTTCTGAGCTGTCTTTAAGCAGTTGAAAGGCATCATTCTTTATTCTCCTTAGCTCAGCCTTAGTCATCTTCTTCACTTTAAACTGTTCTTGAATCAGCTTCACATGCTCCATAGTACGGCCATCTACCATTTCTTGACCTTCTGATAATGAGGGAGTAGCATAAACAAGTCTAGAAAACCAGCCGTATTCTTCGGTTGTATCGTCATCTAGCCATGAGACAACATTGGTCTTAGTCTTCTTCTTCTTTGGCTTTGATGAGGACTCTGGTTTTTTTGTTGTGGCGGGAGAGGTGGGTTGTTGTTGGGGCTCTGGGATCTCTTCATCGTCACCACCAGTGTGTTGAACGTTAATAACAAAATCAGTAGATTAGTTTGTGTATTAGTTTTAATGGGTCGAATGTTTGGGCCACAGTACAAGCAGGTTATGTAAATAAGGCCCATGTGGCTATAGGTTAGAAACGGTTAAATAATGGCAGTTATCATTGAACCGGTGTAATCCCTGATGAAACGGCATAACTGCTTCTCTTGCAACGTTTCATATGTATATATATATCATAGGGCCTGTAAAATGATGTACTCACTCAATCAATATCAAATACACATTGTTTGACACACAAGTTTCTTGCCTTTTACTGCATTTATACGCTGTCCCAAATAGCCCTTTCTGTTTTGTGCAGCAAACTCGAACCAGAAGCATGTCAAATCAGAACCGTGTTTTGCATAGAGGTTGGTCTCGCATCCTGGAAAACCAACAGTGGTATCAGAGCAAGGTTGGAGGATCGTGGGAGAGGCCAATTCAAATTGAAGATGAAAACACGACCGGTATGACTGAAAGGGATGAAGGCAGCAAGAACGAAAGCATTGGCAGCAATGATATAGGCTGCGTGGAGGGACAGGAAAGGCTAGACGCAATAAGAGAAGAGGCTTTTGATTCAGATGAAAACCAAAAGATGAAGGTATCATTTACATGTGAAATTGAAAGTCTGATTGGGTTCATGACAATGGTTTACAATCAGAGAATAAATGTTGAATATAGAGATGTGGTGAAAAACTAGTTCAAGAGGTTGATGGCATGGTTCTATAAGGACTACATGAAAGTAGCAGAACGACCCATGCCCGTTAAGATTAATGGAATTCAAAATTTTCTTTTAGACCTTTATCTCACGGTGAAGGGAATGGGTGGTCATACCCAAGTTGTTAGGAAAAACAAATGGACTAAGGTAGCCAATGCAATGGGTTTCCCAAGAGAATATGCGGATGGTTTAGAGGAGTGCTACGGAACGCACTTGAGTCTTTTAGGAAGCTACTATGAAGTGGCAATGAATTCCAACGGACTGGAATAATGGCACAAGGAGATGCCAAGGAAAAGACCGGACCAAGCATTAGTGCACTCGGGGCAAGGCAAAGTCAAGAAAAGGCACATTTGGTTTCAAGAAAGATGAAGATTGCAACATTAAGGAATCCATGGAGAAGGAAGCAAAGAGTAAGAAGACTATGTGTGTGAGATTTTGTTATTAGGGGGAAGTGTTGAACGTTAATAACAAAATTAGTAGATTAGTTTGTGTATTAGTTTTAATAGGTCGAATGTTTGGGCCACAGTCCAAGCAGGTTATGTAAGTAAGGCCCATGTGGCGATAGGTTAGAAACGGTTAAATGATGGCAGTTATCCAAGCTTTGGCCTTTCAGCTGCTGCTTTGCAAGACATTTTAAGTTGGTATTCCAGCAATGCTTCAAACAGTTTACCTTCGTCAGAAGTAAACGTTGCAGATCATTTTGACATTTGTAGTACCAGCTTGGAAACCATTTTTGCATCGGAGAAAGCTGTAGGCTCAGTTGGGTTTATTGTTACTGTTAAAGGTGTGGATCTTATCGTTTGCTTGACCAACTGCATGAGATTCGGATAGATTTGTCTGGTGAACATCTCTCTTGTCACTCCTGGAACAGTGTCGAGAAGGAACTTATGAGTATATTCCCTAATCGTCTTGTTCATTTCACCCTGTACATCTCGATTGAGAAATTTCTGAATCTGTTCCCGTTCTCTCAACATCTGGTTTATCCCGTTTTGAAGAAGGTTGACTCTGTCAGCGAGCTGATTCAGCTTCCTGTTAACAATGTTACGTTTCTTTGATTTTCTGATAGCATTGACAATCTTCGCCTTTGCTCGGGATGCCCAAGTGTCGGTCGGTTTCTTTACCGATTTGGATGCTAATTTGGTTGTGGCTTTTGATGGTGGAGGAGATGATGATGATGAGTCTGATGATGATGATTCAAGAGGAGGTTCGGGGTCCTTTGGAGGTGCATAAGTTTGTTCTTTGCTATGTTCCTTGTTGTGTTCGGGACTATCTATAAGATAGTTATCAGCTTCCTCCTCAGCCTTTTTCTTTTCCGCAGCCTTGACCCGTGCCTCTTCATCTACTTGAGCTTGAGCCTCTTTTGCTGCTTTTTCTTTGGCTGCAGCTTCAGCATCTTCTTCAGAAACTTTCTCAGACTTCTCCTTTTCTGGTTCCTCAAAGTCATAGATGATAGAATCCTCGAGTTGCCATTGTTGTTGTTCGTGGGTGGTGGTACCAGTTCCCTTATCGGGTTGATTATCCGCATCGGAAACTGGTGTAGATAGTGCACCACCACTTGACCCTCCGGGGCCACGAGTTTGTTGTTGTTCGAACTCTTTGGCAACGTGTTGAAGTCTGAGGTTCTTGAGCTTCTTTTTATAGTCTCTGTCTTCATCCAGTGGCTCTTCTTCTGAGCTCTCTTCTTCGTGCTCAAGCACTGGAGTTTTCCCTTTGTCAGACTTGGGAATGAGAGGTTTTTCTACTCTCAAAGTATCATCGACTGGTGTTTCAGAGTAGACAATCTCTTCGTCCGTTTCCATTTCCTCTGAGCTTTCATCCATTAGCTTTTGTTCTAGTTTGGGAATAGGGATGGCTTCTGTAAGAGGAACTCTCTTCTTGAGTGTGTGAGTTCTCTTTGGGTACCTTCTCGAACTCTCAGTGCTTGCTATACTTCCTGCACTGCCTCTCCTTTTCTTTCTAACAGGTGTCCCAGAAGACTTTTCATCAATAAATCCCACTTTGCCCAATTCAACTGCTTCTAGATAGCGTTTGTAAGATTGAAGTCCATTGATGTCAGCAGTGAGAAGGCAATCTGGTAATACCGCACCTTGTTTCTTCATTGTTGAGTCCTTAAATCTGGCAACATTGAGTGTGGGCTCAAACAACACGGAATGATGGTTGGGGTCATCAAGTCTCAAAGGAATATATGGATTATACCCTAGAGCCCTTTGGATCAACAGTTTTGTGTATCTGATATAAGGGATTTTGATGCCAGGCTTTTTAAGGTAAGACATCATGTCGTCCCAGATCAGAGCTGCAAATTCGATGTGTTTCCTGTTGACCATACCCCAAAATATTTGTAGTTCCATGAGCTTGGGATGCTCATGACCACTATCACGTCCGGAAACGGATTTGGCAATCATTATGTAGAGTGTTCTCCATGGTTGGGGGATGTTCTTAAGATCCACTCATGAGTGCTTTGTGATTATCCTGGCAGCTTCGTCATAGCCGATGTCGACCATGAACTGGAGAGCGACCTCTTCCGTTGGAGTAGCGTATTCAGTAGGCTCGATGATAGGAAGAAGAAGAATAGCCCTCAAATCTGCAAGAGTGATGGTGACTTGTTTGTTGTTAAGTGTCACTGTCACAACACTTTGACCTTTGACCTTTTGTATAGTGTGCCAGAATTGGTGAATGTAGATCTCCGGTACAGTAGCAGAATTTGTGAGCATGTTCTGGTAAGGGTGAGTGTTCAGAATATCCACGGTAATCTGACAAGAAGACTCAAAACAAGTGAAGTTTTCAAAATCGATCCTGAGGTTGTTCTTTCCAATCTTCATTGTGTAACCATTGGGAAAGATGTCTTCAATTGAGAGAACATTTGGTGCATCAACGTTTTCCATTTGGACGTCCATATCGTGGTCTGAAAGATATGTAGCCAAAAGAACCAACATATCGAAAGACATTATGTTAGTCAAAAGCTGATTTTATTGTCTAATCATTGAATATGATATGTTAATGATTGTTACGAGTCCAATGTCACTTGTTAGTCCAATATTCCAAAGACGTCGTGATAAGTTTCGTGAGTAGATTAACTTTGAGTTTTAAAGTCCAAGTTTTCACTTATTTTCACAACTTATTAAACATTTAAGCTTATTAATGATATTTTAGTTTCGTGACGTTATGATTTGTTTATTTACAAGTTTGTACACGTAACACTTCATAATTTTGGTTAATATAAGGCTTAGGCGTAAAGTTCCAAGCTTATGCGTAAACAGTTGTGGTCATACGCGTAAGCATAAGCTTATGCGTAGGATCTTGACTTACGCGTAAGAAATGTTACGTGTAGGAAAAGAGAGCCTTAGGCATAACGCTTACGCGTAAGCGTATATGGGAGCTTACGCGTAAGGCTTACTCGTAAGAGTGAACCTTATGCGTAAAGCTTACTATTTATGCATATCCTTCACAGGATACACGTAGTCCCCTTTGTAGAACCTTACGCGTAAAGGTTACGCGTAAGATTTCTCTTACGCATAACATTCTACACGTAAGGTGATCCTTATGCGTAGGAGCTCAGTTAACCTTGATTTTGAATATTTCACGCTTAATAACCTAAAACAAATGAATCATAACACTTTCATTAACACCACATTCAATCTCTTTCAGTCTAACATGAAGTCTCTATCAAAATTGGTTATGCGTAGGATATACCGCGTAAAACTTAAACCCTAGGATTCAAAAATTACGAGTAAGGATTCTAGCCATAGGATTGACACCAAAAGTTTTCTGAGACATCTTAGAGGCCTAATGAGTTGTCCTAAACAAGTTTTAACACAAAAACCCTTGTGAATCAAAAGTACCCATTTCGTATGAGTATAAACCCTAAATTTCAATTTATCAACATTTGTTGTTTCTGGGCATGATTCAAGTATGGATATGGTCAATTAAACTTATAACAAACATAACACAACCATATAAAATACCAGAAACACTCTCAAACGAACAAATTATGCCTATGAACACTAATTTGAAAAATGATCAATTTATGTTTCTGGGTGAATTTGATTGATAGAAATGGTTATGGCACATGATTTTGAACATTTTAACACCATTTTTATCATCACAAACACCCTTTGATGATTTTGTGTTCATACGCATACGCTTAGAACACAAAATCACTCATAACTTGAAATCAAGCCGTTGGATGTTTGTGAAATTAAAAACCAACGTTTGTATTACCACAAAGATTATGAAAACACTTACAAATTAGGATATCAAAGCACGGATTTGAAGATCAAATATTAGGCGTGGGATTGGTAGATGAAGTATTTAATGTTTGAATTTAATGTGAAGTAAAGTTGGTGGGGTGTTTTATTAAAAAATAACTTTGAGCTTTTGACAATTTCAGTCCCACCACCTTAACTATTTCCATCCAACGCCCGTAAATTCCATTTTGGTTACGTAAAGAATGATATTTTGGAAAAAACTTGATGACACTCCCCCTCGACTTAAGAAATAGAGAAATTTTACAAATTTGAGTCTGGGGAATGTTAATTAACCAGGAATGTGACCACCATTATCAAAGAAACAACCGGGATAAGGTAACATGCAAGTACAAGGTTTTATGAAAACGAAAAATATTTATTTTCTCCCCCTCAACACTTGACCAAGAAAATACTAAATTTTGAAAGAGTAACGTGTTGACGGAAGATTTGTACTTGCCATGTTAAAAGAAATATAGATAGAAGAATATTTATGTAGTTTTATCAGATTTTATATTTTTGTATTTTGTTTTTGAAAATATTTACAAAAGAGGTTTTGGTGTTTGACTGGTTTTAAGAATGTTTTAAAAGTTCATCCAGTTCCTCTGGAGTCAAACACCGCATACCAATCCGGTGGACCAACTCAGTAAACCTAGCAGGAGCCAAGGCTTTGGTGAGAAGATCTGCCAGTTGGTATTCAGTACCCACAAAGTATAATTCAACGGTACCCTTTTCCAGGTGCTCCTTGATGAAATGATATCGAAGATCGATGTGCTTTGATTTTGAATGTTGAACGAGTTGCACGAGATCGCAAAGCACTTGTCGCAGTACATCAAAATTCTGTCAAATACGTAACCATAGTCTTTGAGTTGTGTTCTCATCCAAATGACTTGAGCACAACACCCCGACATGGCTACATATTCTGCTTACTTGTTGAGGACTGCGATGTACGGTCTGCTTGCCGATTGCCATGACACTTTATCACCAAGAAATTGTAAAGCTCCGAAGTACTTTTTAGAGAATCTAAGCAACCTGCGTTGATCTGAGTCTGCCTAAAAGCTATTAGTTCAAAACCAGAATCCTTCGGATACCAGATCCCCAAGTTAATGGTTCCTTGATGTATCGGAGGATTCTTTTAGCCTCAGAGAGGTGGGTTTCAGTTGGTCTCGGTTGATAACGGGAGCAAAGATATATGGCAAAGACAATATCGGGTCTACTTGTAGATACATGAGGGACCCAATGATACTTCGGTATTTGGTAGGGTCAACCAATTTCCCATGCAAATCAGCGTCCAGTTTCTTGGTATGTGCCATTGGAGTGGCATAGGTGTCACAGTTTTGAATTCCATTTTTGTTTAAAATTTCAAGGGCATATTTGGACTGACTCAAGAAAATACCACGGGGTGATTGATGAACTTGCAGTCCTAGAAAGAACGTAAGTTCACCCATCATGGACATTTCAAAATGTTTTTTCATAAGTTTTGAAAAAGCGTTTGAGTATTTTAGATGTGTTGACCCAAAAATGAGGTCATCCACATAAATTTGAAAGATTAAAATGTGTGCCCCGTGATATTGTATGAAAAGTGTTGGGTCGACCGAACCTTTGACGAAATTATTAGCGATAAGAAAGGATGATAACTTATCATACCACGCCCGAGGAGCTTGTTTGAGGCCGTAGAGAGCCTTGTTCAGCTTGTAGACATGCTTCGGGAACTCTGGATCAACGAATCCTTCTGGCTGGCTGACATAGACCGTTTATTTTAGTTTTCCATTGAGAAAAGCTGTCACACCCCCAAATTACCTGTTTTGCAGCGGAATGGAATTCCTGGGATTGACTGTCATAGCATCACAATCACAGTTATATTGAACGACCTAAAGTGTCGTTTTAGAAACACATCGTTTGATATTTATTTAAAACATTCAGAGTTACAAGATAGGTCGCAAAATTTGATAAAGTTTGCGGAAATATAAGTTTATTACAAGTCCAAACGATGTTTTGAAAAGAAAACCATAATATACAATGAGACAAGTCGACGCCGCGACTCTATGAGGTTCCTTAACCGTGTCATGATGCGAATGTCTTAATTACCTAAAAATACATTGCTAAAACGGTCAACAATAATGTTGGTGAGAAATCATAGGTTTATGGAAATGTTTTATACAACCACACAAGTATAGACCATATATGACAAATATGCCACATAAAAATGTTACAATTGCTATAAGTCCATGACACCGAAACTAGACTGATTATGATGTTCGCCCCAACAGAGTGTTTGCCAAACAACTCAAATAATGATATTAAATGAAATGCATCCGTTTAACCAGTTGGAATCCACCAACGCGGATGGAGGAGTCACCCTCGATAGATCTATCCACTCACCCTCGCTTCTATGAAATTAACGGTTCATGTTATATAATGGGGACATTCAATTGGCATGAGGTAAATTAAGCAATGTAATGAATTTGATATACTTGGTATCAATAATAAAATAATGTGCAATGTATTCTCCCGTAGGTTTGAAAATAAGCATAAAGCGTATACAACGGGCTATGAAAACTCACTTGAAGAATTGATGCGATGGCAAAAGTGTGTACACCGAAATGTAGCGTGAATCTCAAAACTTGACCTATTATGAATGATATGATACATAATAAGTTATGATGTAATGTTATGCATGCAATTCGGATGATATGAAAATGTAATCTTTTAACGTCTTGACCATTTTTAAATTACTCCACATGTATTTACGTTTAAATGATATCCGACGATAATCATTTAGTGATTTATTAAGAAATTATAACTTTTCGTCGTAAAATAATGTCGTTGAAATTTTCATGAAAGTGACAAAACGGCCTCTAAAAGCTAGTCGTAAAATGGTGCACGTCGAGCGTTAGGAAACAAACTCAACGGTTTTGGGAAGCTTGTATCATTATCTCAAAGTTTTAGTACATGAGTTTCCATCCTAGAGGTCTCGAACATAAAGAAAAATAGAGGTTAAGTATGGTACTTATGTCCCAAAATATAGTTTAAGGATGCTTTTCGGCAAAGTTTGAGTAACCGTAAATAATTCATTACAACTCCGCTTGACAAACGGTCGGACATTTTGAAAAATTATACTTGGCGAACTTACTTTTACTAGAAGACATCACTTTATAAAAAAGTTCTACATCTATGTTAAAAACAACCTTCAACTTGGTCTCTAGTTGCCGTAAAACTTAAATTTTGTTCTCCATATTTTGTTCTCCAAAACTTGTTCTCCAAATTTTGTTCTCCAAACTTTTTGTTCTCCAAAACTTTTAGTTCTCCAAAACTTTTAGTTCTCCAAATGTTTAGTTCTCCAAATTTTTAGTATCAAAGTAACTTATATATTTTTGATAAATCGATACAATTTATAATGCCTAAGCCTCATTTTTGACTCGTACAAAACAAACATAACATGCTGAAATTTTCAGAATATATAGTTTTCGTCGCCTAACTTGAAAAATTCATAACTTCTTCGTTATAGCTTCGTTTTAATCCGTTCAAGCGACCACGTTTCTGTTTTAAAGTGTATTTTCTAAATAACTAGGCCAAAATTTTTTATCCACTGTCGAATTTTCCAGATTTCAAAAATAAGGACAGACCCTTTTGCAAACTTGTCGAAATGAGTTTTTCTCGCGCCAAACCTATTCTAACCAATTCAAAACAACTCCGAAGCTATTCTAATCCTACCATACACCTTCTTAGGGTGTCATGGGTTCCTAGACATCACCAAGAGTGATTTATAACAAGGAGTAATTATAGGATGACATAAATATATATAACTCTTAAAAACATGTAAAAGTGGTATAAACATCCATAAGTCTTGCATGTTTTGCTCAAATATGATGAAATGAATATGAAATAAATATGAAGATGATGATGTAGATGAGATGCTTACTAGTTAACTTGATGAGGTTTATGGACAATGGATTTTTCCTAATCACCTAAGGTTTTTATTACACAACCTTAATAAAGAGTGTTACTAGAGTGTAAATAACTTGATTAGAAATTTTTTGATGAAATCCTTCTTGGTCCTTGTGGTTGCCGGTTCTAGCAAGAGGAGAGGAGAGAAATGGTTTTTGATCTTACACTTGCAAATAATGAGTAGTATGTGTTGATATTTTGTGTATAATACATTAAACAAGAGTAGATATTTAGCAACTAAATGACTCACCCCCTTGAGTCGGCAAGGGGGTGTTAGTCACCTCTTTGATATATATTTTTTTTACTAAGTCATTCAATGTAGAATAAATGTAATTAGATGTATACTTGAAGGTTTAGTTAAGTAATTAGGTGTACATTTAAGCTTGTAAGGTAGCGTTAATTAAAAATAAATTTTAACGGGTCAAGATAAAATATATTAAGGTCATAAAAATTATAAAAATACATTCCTTGCAAAATTTGAGTGAAATAATAATTATCGTGTAGTATTTAAGAAATCCGTCGTAATTATATAAATATAACAATTTATATACAAAATAAATTTAAAACACTGGGTAAACTAATAATATTATTTTTATAAACTTAATATAAGTATAAAAATATATTGGGATAATTTTTGGAAGTAACGGATCAATTGTTCAAAATAATTAATTACGCGATAGCGTTTATTTAATATAAAATTATACGTTTAATGTAATATGCAAAACCATGCATGAACTAATATGATGATAATGATGCTAATGATATGTAGACTAAACCTAGTCTATATGGAATGTCCTTGATGATTGTTCATGAATTCACAGCTAAACCATTAAGGTTACGTGAATTTGATACTCGTAAACCTAGTTTACGATAAACGATGAAATAATGAAGCATGAGTAGAAATTTTCTCCGGGAATGAATAGTGTTTCGTGAATTGTAAATTTTGAAATATGTTCTCAAAATATTACTTTGACTCCAAAAATGGTGAATAGTAAAATTTTGAATAGTAATCGGTGAATAGTAAATTCCCGAGATGAATAGTAAATTTGAGAAATGACCTGAAAATACGGATTGTCACATTCGCCCATCCAAAAAGGAATTCAGTCCCTGAATTCAATCCTTGTTGGGTCCTACGGTGTTGTCGGTGAAAAGATGAGGATATTTGAGGCGTATCTGGTCTTCCCGTTCCCAAGTAAACTCAGGACCTCTTCGAGAATTCCAGCGAACCTTCACAATAGGAATACGACTTTGTTTCAACTGTTTGACCTCGCGGTCCATGATTTCTACAGGTTCCTCCACGAAATTGAGTTTATCGTCGAGTTGAATTTCTTCCAATGGAATAACGAGTGATTCGTCCGAAAGACATTTCTTCAGGTTTGAAACGTGAAACGTGTTGTGTAATGCGTGACTAAGTTCTCGGAAGATCAAGTCGATATGCTACAGGGACGACTCTGCTCAAAATTTTGAATGGTCCAATGTACCTCGGGTTCCACTTCCCGCGTTTTCCAAATCGTACCACGCGTTTCCAAGGCGATACTTTCAACATCACTTTGTCGCCAACTTGAAATTCTAACGGTTTGCGCCTAACATCTGCGTAACTTTTCTGTCGACCTGCAGTTCCGAGTCTATCTCGATTTGGACTATCTTTTCTGTTGTTTCCCATACCATTTCTGGACCAGTGAGTTGTGCGTCTCCAACCTCAGCCCAACAAACAGGTGATCGGCACTTTCGACCATAGAGTGCCTCAAATGGTGCCGCTTTATCTGGTGTGATAACTAATGTTGTACGAGAATTCGATCAATGGCAAATGGTTAGCCCAACCATTTCCAAAATCAATCACACATGCTCTCAGCATATCTTCTAATGTTTGAATTGTCCTTTCACTTTGACCATCGGTTTGTGGATGATATGCTGTGCTCATGTCTAATTTGGTTCCAAATGAATCTTGTAATGATTTCCAGAAGTTTGAAGTGAATCGACTATCTCTGTCGGAAATGATGGAAATTGGTGCTCCATGCCTTGAGACTATTTCCTTGACATAAAGTCTAGTGAGTTGTTCCATGGAATAAGTCTCTCTAATTGGTATGAAATGGGCTGATTTGGTAAGACGATCGACGATTACCCATATAGCATCGTAACCTC